>CM051374.1:9186424-9636424 GCA_028015245.1 Cardamine occulta
ATGCTTTGTAATTCTCGAGATTTTCCCTTTACTCCTTGGCTGATTTAAACTCTTGTAATGCTTCATTTGTGATTTATCAAATATCTTTTCATATTCTTAAACTCTCTGAAACTTGTTTGTTCACTCCTTGCTTATTGTGATCGGATCTTCATCCTCACCCAAAGCAAGCCGAAAGTCTTAGGGTCTTTCACAACTCCTAGGAAGTTTCACTTCGATCCACCCCTTGTTCACCACGTCTAGGGTCTTCACCCACGTACAGAGCAAGCCTGAAAGTCCGAAGGTGCTCCATTCCCTTTGGAAGTTTCGCATCAATCCCCCAAGACTCATCGGATCCAATCATTGTTCTTCACCTTTCATCTCTTCCGCATCACTCACCTTATCACCAATCATCACAACCTCTTGGAGAGCATTCAGGGACTTGATCCTCACCTAGGATCATATCATGTGGTATCAGAGCTGACTCCACGTCAGGTTGTATCTCTTTCGATCTGTTATACCTTTTCACATTCCGATCTGTTTAATCTGCTGACTGTTGGAATTTTCAGAAATTCATTTTGTCTGATAAAATCGTGAGATCTGTTGAATCTGCTTCAAAAACGAGTCTAGTATTTGTTAAAATTGATTCTAGAATTTTTGAACATGTTTTGATAATTTTCCGAAGTTGATTTCGTCGAACAGTCACATTTAGAGGTTATCAGAATTTGAACAGTTATTTTCGTGTAAGTTGCTAGAATTGTTTAAAATCATTGGTTCATCCTAAAATCGTGATATTTGTTGCATTTAAACCATGATCGAGTCTAGTATTTGTTAAAATTGTCTCTGGAATTTTTGAACGTAATTTGACATTTTATTCTGATTGATCAAGTCAAACTGTCGATTAGGGTTTCTTGCCAAGTAAGTTGTGTTTCTCTTGTTGTGTTTGAACATTTCACTAGTTTACTTGTTGGAATCTGAACAGGTACCATGGCAGGGACTAGCCATGATGAACAAGAGTCTTCCAACTCCAACAAGCAACTTATGGAATCTTTCAAAGCAATGATGGTTGAGAGTATGGCCAATATGAAAGCCGATTTAGAGAGGTCCATGAACAACCGATTCCGAGAACATCAACAACCTGTTATGGAAGAACGACTTAGGAGGAACCTACGACCTTCTGATGCTGAGCACTATTATAGTCAGACTTCTCGATCAAACCGTCCTCGAAGAAGACAGCCAAGAGAAGATGAAACCGCCAGAAATCACCAAACCGCTACTCAAGATCCTTTAGCCGGTGTGAAGATAGAGATTCCGTTTTTCCATGGAACCAGTAAACCTGAAGAATATCTTGAGTGGGAAAAGAGGGTTGAAATTATCTTTGAATGCCGGGAGTTCACTCAAGAGATTAAGGTCAGACTCGCCCCAACCGCATTCAAGGATTATGCTCTAAGTTGGTGGGATCAGTTGGTGACGTCTAGAAGAAGGACTGGAGATATACCGGTTGAAACTTGGACCCAAGTAAAGATCATTATGAGGAAAAGGTTCGTACCAAGTCACTACCACAGGGAACTTCACCTTAAGCTTCGCAATTTGTCTCAAGGCAGTAGGTCCGTCGAAGACTATTTCAAAGAAATGGAAACCTTGTTACTTAGAGCCGATATTCAAGAAGACAATGAAGCTACTATGGCCAGATTCATGGGAGGTCTTGACAAGGATATCATTGAAAAGCTGGAGGTACATCATTATGTCGAGCTAGAAGAGGCTCTCCACAAAGCTATCATGTTTGAAAAACAACTCAAGAGGAAGAGCTCTAGACCCGGATACAACTCTACCAAGTTCAGCAAAGATTACAAGCCTAAGGATTCCAAACCGCTTGCCAAACCTAAGATAGACGAGCCTCCGCTCAAAGGAATTGATCAAGGATCAAGCACCAAGGCTAGAGAAATTCAGTGTTTTAAGTGCAAAGGTTTCGGTCACTACTCCCGTTCATACTCCAATCAGAGAACCGTAGTTATTAGGAACAACGGCGAGATAGACTCAGAAGAAGATCGCTCGGAAACTGAACCTTTAGAGGAACCACTTAGAATGCCGGAGTTCAGACAACTCTTGGTCACTAGAAGAACCCTTAACCTACACATTCAGGCCGAGAAAAATGAGCAAAGAGAAAACCTCTTCCACACTCGTTTCCTAGTTCAAAACAAAGTCTGCAGCCTAGTGATTGATGGTGGTAGCTGTACCAACGTCGCGAGCCAATCTATGGTTGATAAGCTTGGTCTCACAATCACCAAGAGAGCTAAACCGTATAAGTTGCAGTGGCTTAATGATGAGGGAGAATTGGAAGTCAAGATCCAGGTCATAGTTCCTTTGTCTATAGGGAAATATGAAGATGAGGTCCTATGTGATATTTTACCAATGGATGCTGGACATATTTTTCTTGGAAAGCCTTGGCAATCTGATCGGAGAGTAATGCACGATGGATTTACTAACAGATACTCGTTTGAGTTTAAGGGCAGAAAGAACATCCTTATACCTTTAACTCCTCAAGAAGTTCATCTAGATCGAATGGCCTTGAAGAAAAGTAAACCCACTTCCGAAGCCAAGCTCAAAGAACCGGCCAACCTTATGATCACGCCTCGACAAGGGAGTTATTCCTCATCCCTCCTGTTTGTGTTTAAAGAATGTTTTAATATTAACCAAACGGTGCAGGAAATTCCTAGCAAAATTCAATTTCTTTTACAGGAATTCCAAGATGTTTTTCCGGAAGAACCTCCCCAAGGTTTGCCGCCAATCCGTGGCATTGAACACCAAATCGATTTCCTACCCGGAGCGTCTCTTCCCAATAAACCAGCCTACAGAACCAACCCTTTAGAAACTAAGGAGCTTCAACAACAAGTCACCGAGCTCATGGAGAAAGGACATATCCGTGAAAGCATGAGTCCATGTGCCGTACCCGTTTTGCTTGTTCCGAAGAAAGATGGTAGCTGGAGGATGTGTGTCGATTGTTGTGCTATCAACAATATCACTGTAAAGTATCGACATCCCATACCTAGATTAGATGATATGCTTGATGAATTGCATGGTTCTTGCATCTTTTCTAAGGTAGATCTTAAAAGTGGATACCATCAAATTAGAATGCAAGAAGGTGATGAATGGAAAACTGCATTTAAAACTAAGCATGGTCTTTATGAATGGTTAGTCATGCCTTTTGGGTTAACAAACGCACCTAGTACTTTCATGAGACTAATGAACCACGTTCTTAGATCATTCATAGGTCGTTTTGTGGTGGTATATTTCGATGACATTTTAATCTATAGCCGCAGCTTAGATGAACATGTGGAGCATCTTAGAAAAGTTTTAGAAGTGCTTAGGAAGGAAACCTTGTACGCTAATCTTAGTAAATGTACTTTTGGAACGGATAACCTTGTCTTTTTAGGCTTTGTTGTGAGTACAGATGGTATCAAGGTCGATGAAGAGAAGATACGAGCGATCAAAGATTGGCCGAGTCCAAAGACTGATAGTAAAGTAAGAAGCTTCCTTGGGTTAGCCAGTTTCTACAGGAGGTTTTTCAAAGACTTCAGCACTTTAGCCGCCCCACTCACGGAGTTTATCAAGAAGAATGTCGGATTCAAGTGGGAACAAGCTCAAGAGAATGCATTTCAAACTTTGAAAGAGAAGCTAACACATGCCCCGGTTTTATCTCTTCCTAATTTCGATAAAAATTTTGAAATTGAATGTGATGCCTCAGGAATTGGTATTGGTGCTGTTCTTATGCAGGAGATGAAGCCCATAGCTTACTTTAGTGAAAAGCTTGGAGGCGCCACACTCAATTATCCGACTTACGACAAGGAGCTCTATGCGCTTGTTAGGGCTTTGAAAACTTGGCAACATTATCTTTGGCCCAAGGAGTTTGTTATCCACACAGATCATGAGTCTCTCAAGCATCTCAAGGGACAACAAAAGCTGAACAAGAGACACGCCAAGTGGGTTGAATTCATTGAGACATTTTCGTACGTCATTAAGTACAAGAAAGGTAAGGAGAATGTAGTAGCCGATGCTCTTTCTCGGAGGTACATTCTTTTGAATTCTCTTGAGGTTAAGTTACTAGGATTTGAACAAATCAAAGAACTGTATGATAGTGATGTTGACTTCAAAGAAACCTATGCTGCTTGTGAAAATTTTGGCGTTGGAAAATACTTTAGGAGTGACGGATTTTTATTTTACGATAATCGCCTATGTGTGCCTAACTCCTCCTTGCGAGATTTGTTTGTCCAAGAAGCTCATGCAGGTGGACTAATGGGACATTTTGGCGTGGCAAAGACGTCGAGTGTGCTACGTGAGCACTTCTTTTGGCCGCACATGCAAAGTGATGTCGAAAAAGCATGTCAAAGATGTATAACGTGTAAGCAAGCTAAATCGACAATCCAAAATCACGGTTTGTATACCCCTCTTCCTATTCCCTTGCATCCTTGGCATGACTTATCCATGGACTTTGTAGTTGGATTGCCTAGGACTAAGACTGGAAAAGATTCAGTATTTGTGGTAGTTGATAGATTCTCTAAAATGGCTCACTTCATACCTTGCCATAAAACCGATGATGCCGTTAATATAGCTGGGTTGTTCTTTAGAGAAGTCGTTAGGTTGCATGGAATGCCTAGAACCATTGTATCGGATAAGGATACCAAATTTCTTAGTTATTTTTGGAAAACCCTTTGGTCTAAGTTAGGAACCAAGCTTTGTTTCTCCACCACATGTCACCCACAATCCGATGGCCAAACCGAGGTAGTCAATAGAACCTTATCCACTCTGTTGCGTGCTATAATTAAAAAGAACCTTAGGACTTGGGAAGAATGTCTACCTCATGTTGAATTTGCTTATAATCATGCTAGACATTCCGCATCTAAGTATTCACCATTTGAAATTGTTTATGGGTTCAATCCCATCTCACCTTTGGATCTAATGCCTTTACCCGTGAATGAAAGGATAAGTCTTGATGGTAAGAAAAAGGCTGAGCTTGTGAAACAAATCCATGAGAAGGCTCGAAACAACATAGAGCACAAGACCAAGTTGTACGCTAAGCATGCAAACAAGGGCCGGAAGTTTATGGAATTTAAAGAAGGGGACTTGGTGTTGGTTCATTTGAGAAAAGAAAGGTTTCCTAACGAGAGAAAATCCAAGCTTATGCCCAGGATTGATGGTCCATTCGAAATCATCAAGAAAATCAACGACAACGCCTACCAGCTTGATCTCCAAGGTAAGTATAATGTGAGTTCGAGTTTTAATATTACTGATTTGGTTCCTTATTTTGCAGAAGAAATAGATTTG
Organism: Cardamine occulta; assembly: GCA_028015245.1. Lineage (NCBI taxonomy): Eukaryota > Viridiplantae > Streptophyta > Magnoliopsida > Brassicales > Brassicaceae > Cardamine > Cardamine occulta. Next base: position 9,191,723 of record CM051374.1, read on the forward strand.
AGGTCAAATCCTTTTCAAGAGGGATAGGATGATATGATTATGGCCAGCAAGGAGGAGGAACCTACGCAGCATGGAGACGACAACGAGGAGCAAAGGCACCTCTCCGGGTCCTAACACTCGGTCTAAACAAGAGAAGCTCAAGACCACTTTGCAACATCTCCTCAACACCATCTCGGGCAGTTTGGTGTGTGCTAATCCAACCACATTGGTTGTGATCCAAGCCACCTAAACATTTATCAAGAGAGGTGGTATGACTTACACTCTTTTTCCCTTCATTTGGTTTTGTCCCATTGGGTTTTCCAAATAAGGTTTTTAATGAGGTAAGCCATATCACTCACTCATCAGCCTCTTGATAAAGCTTAAGCCCACCTCTATCTCTTATCCAAGTGAAGCAGCCCAAGTCCAATAACAAGATTCAGCCGAAAATCTCAAGACATGAAGAGTCCTTTTCCTTGTTCAAACTTTGGTTTTAATGCTTTGTAATTCTCGAGATTTTCCCTTTACTCCTTGGCTGATTTAAACTCTTGTAATGCTTCATTTGTGATTTATCAAACATCTTTTCATATTCTCAAATTCTCTGAAACTTGTTTGTTCACTCCTTGCTTATTGTGATCAGATCTTCATCTTCACCCAAAGCAAGCCGAAAGTCTTAGGGTCTTTCACAACTCCTAGGAAGTTTCACTTCGATCCACCCCTTGTTCACCACGTCTAGGGTCTTCACCCACGTACAGAGCAAGCCTGAAAGTCCGAAGGTGCTCCATTTCCTTTGGAAGTTTCGCAACAATCTCCCAAGACTCATCGGATCCAATCATTGTTCTTCACCTTTCATCTCTTCCGCATCACTCACCTTATCACCAATCATCACAACTTCTTGGAGAGCATTCAGGGACTTGATCCTCACCTAGGATCATATCATAAGTAATAAAGCGAAGGGATTTATTTTTGTTTAAAAAGCATTCAAGCAGGGTTCGGTTTAATTCGTCTTGCCCGGACACAACGGGCGACTATGGGTGGGTGGTTGCAAAGCCAAAACTCATTCTCGAACGGTAAAGGATGATCGAGGAAAAGTATGTAACCGATCATTGGTCGTTTCGGTAGTCAACCCACCTAGGTCGTCACTAGGCCATATAGGCCATAGAGCGGTTCACGGGTGCTACACTAGGAGAGGTGCTTGAGTGAGGCAGTTCTTCAATTCCATAAAAACTTGCTCTTGCTTATCTCCCCATAAAAACCTGGTGCTCTTCTTGATCACGGTCGTGAGTGGTGTCGTGATTGTGCTAAAGTCTTGAACGATCCAGTGATAGAAAATGCCCAGTCCGGGAAAGCTTCTTACCTGGCTGATACTCTTTAGGGTAGGCCAATCCTCAATTGCCCTTATCTTTTCTCGGTTTACCTTCAATCCATTGGAGCTAACCACAAACACCAAAAATACTAGCTTGGTAGCACCGAACACGCATTTCTTCAAGTTGGTTTATAACTCCTCTTGTCTCAACATCTCGAGTACGGCTTCTAGGTGAACAACATGGTCTTATAAGCTCTTGTTGTAGATAAAGATATTGTAATTGTAGAAAAAAACAAATTTGTTAATGTAGGCTCGAAAGGTGTGGTTCATGAGCCTAATGAACGTGGAAGGGTCATTGGATAGGTCAAAAGGTATGACCAACCAGTCGTATAGGCCTTGCTTGGTCTTGAATGTTGTCTTCCACTCATCTACTTCCCGCATTCCGACTTGGTGATAACCACTCTTCAAATCAACCTTGGAGAAGATGGCCAAACCAATCATTTCATCTAGCATGTCGTCCCATCTCATGATGGGGTCTCGGTACATGATCATGATGTTGTTGATGGGTCGGCAATCCACACACCTATTGGGTACGAATAGGACCAATAGTGCGCATGGACTCAAACTTTCCTAGACGTATCCCTGACCATGTCTTCATCTAATTCAAAGAGTGGTACCAATGGCTCGCCCACACGCCTAGTGTTGGCTGGTACGGTTGAGATGACATTTCAAAGTCCTTTAGGATTTCCTCGAGCTTTCCTAGAAGTACACCGGCTTGTCTAGTGACAGCACTCGCCAAATGTGGAAAGACTCTCGAAGTTTCCTTTCAATTCACCATAGCTATTATCAACATTTATGGTGATATCCCTTGTTGCTTGTTGGTGAGAAATAAGAAGTTCCTGCATCATTGTCTCGATCTTATTAGCTTAGGGTATCGGCACCTGGGCTTGTCCGGTTGGAAAAGGCGCCTGGGCTTATCTGGTTGGAAAAGGCACCTTGTTGTTGATGAAAAGGGGATATGGATGGAAGTTTGTTGTTCCCAGAAAAGTTGTTATTTTGAAACCGGTCTTGTAATGGTTTCGATTGCTACAGATAGTTTTGATCTTGAGGATTCTCCATATTCTGGTTCCTATAAGATAGGTTATTAGTGTTCCGGAAGTTGTTGTTTAAGTTATTTATGTATCCACGGTTCTGGTAGAACCTTGAGTACCAACATAGTTCACATCTTCTTCTTGATTGAATGAATCATAAAACTCTTGGAAAGCGTCATTGTTTCCATTAATAATCATCTCGCAAGCATTGATTGCTCGGTGTTTGTTCCTTAGGTTGGCTCATCATATTCTTGAGCTCGGTGATCTGCTTAGCATGAGAATTACTTGAACTGATATTTCTATAAACATTAGTGCAATTGTTGCTACTACTCACAGCAAGGTTATCGATGAGAGCTCGTCCTTTTATAACGGTCTTAAGAGTGAAATCTTCAATACTGGCCGTGTCGAGTAAAGTTGAAACTTAGGGTGTAAACCTCTATAGAAAGTACTGAAGACATGGTGAGGACAATCATGTTCATAGTCCTTGTTGAAAGCTTTGAAGCTTTTTCCTAAGAGAGTTGGATCTCGACTCCGTGTATAAGTAGTTAAGGAAAGTTAACTTGCATCTTTTTGAAGTAGTAATCGATCTTGGGGGTAAAGACTTTAACAATTTATGAGCCATGTCGGCTAGAAAGAAAGGAAAAAGATTACACTGCAAATAGTCTTCGGGTACACCATTTGTTCTTGTTATACTGCAGATTTCTTCAAGGAGATCGATATGATCCATAGGATGTTCCATGGAGAGACATGGAACTGGTTTTGGTTCACCAAAGCAATGATTTGAGGTTTCATCTCGTAGTCACATCTTGGTGGATTAGGGACTCGCATCGCGCAGCTCGGTCTTGAGGATATTGATTCGGAGTATCAATGTCAGATATCGTACAGTTAGGATTGGCACGTCTGAGAGGGTGCATATTAGCAGCTTGTTTAACAAATGCATGATGTTGTGCATTAGCAACATGAGGAGGCTGGTGAGAAGGAGCATTGAGATTGTCTCCCACGCCTAGAGGATTAGCTTCAAGAGAAGCTTGATTGCGGACCTGTAGATGGCCGGCTTCTGCTTCACAAGGTTGGTAGATGAAGATATCATCCTCATCATGCATCGGCTGTCCATGAGCATCAAGGGCAGCAGCTTGGTTTTGTTGATAGATGTCAAGTACACCTTGGTTTGTGTTCCTTAAATCAGCCATGTGTTGTTGTCTCCGAAGGTTTCTAAGTTCACGTTCTAGTCGGTCAATGTCTTAAATTGGAGTCACCACTTTATATTTTCGGCTCCTTGTCATGAACTGTGAATCCAAAAACTAAAACTAAAAGGGAAAATAGGGGTTATCGAGAAAGAAAGAACTAAAAGTAAAATAAAAATGAAAAAATCAAATTTCCATGGTTCTCAAGAATTCAAGTAAAAGATCATATGCAAATGTTTTCAATTATAGGTTCTCAGCTACGAACATGAATAAACAAACAAGCTATAGTTCATAGAATGAATATCTCCACACCCTGTTACTCAAATTACGCAGGGAACGGCATGTATCAACCAGTAAGATAAACAAGTTCAATAAGTTCACAAAGCCTCATAATTCACACTGGTTATGACGTGAAGCTTCAGTAACATTAGTTCCATTAAGTAGGTTTACCGATAACATCGTATTTTCACCCACATTTTATATGTTTTATTAGGGTATCAATGAAGAAACAAGTGATTATGGAGATTTCAAGGCCATTTTCCACCATTTCCACTTATTTGAGACATTTGGGATTTTTGGAGCAAAAAAGACATAAAGATAATCAAAACCCGTTTGTGGACAGTTTCACAGCATCAGAACTTTGGCATCAGTTGAAGATCTTCCCGTGCAGTAAATAGAGAGATCTTGGTGTCTATGGAAAGCTAGAAGAGTCAAGTTTCACCTCGGACAAGAATCGAAACAATCTATTCACTTGTTTGGAAGATGCAACCTGAAGAATGAAGACATGTCAAACCTCTGTCACAAGGAGTGTGACTCAGGCCAAGCCTCTTGATGACTCCAGCCAGAGGGCCCGTGACCGGGGCCTCTCTTCACCACAAACTTGGTTACAAGCCCCATGACTGAGGTCAGAGCCCTGTCCCTACATTTACCAAAACGACATAGTTTTGACTTTTTTGACCTAAATCCGAATCCGAGCCTATAAATACCTCCTTGTAAGGAGAAAACCCTATGCCTCTAGAGAGACGCTGATCTACGCTTCTACTCTTTGAAGGTGACCACACCTCTGCGGCTACACCACCACCCTTGGAAATCCATCGCCACCTTCAACCCTAGAAGTCTCCCTTTGAATTTTCATCCTTGTTCTTCATTGTTTCTCATCTCTTTTACTCTAATTATCATCCTTTCACTCCAGCTTTGATATTCATTCCCAAACCACCTATTTCATGAAGAATGATAGAGTCCAAACCCACTTTTAATGAAGAGAATTTGATTTCGAACAGGAAGCCACACGCGGAGCCGAGAATCAACGAGAAGCATGTTCCAGATCAAGTTACACTCGAGCATTTAGCCTTGGCTCAAGTTTTCATCAGAAAATACCATATTTGGAAAGTTATGATCGATGAAAACCAAGCCATGACCGAGCTAAATCTGGAGTTGGTACATATGCTCATATTTTGGCCAATACCAATTGGTTTGAATCAAGTAAGACCCTAAACCAATTAAAGAATGACGCCTGGATGTTTTACTCTATTTCTAAGACCACTACGTGTTATTTAAGTGATGCCAACACGACAGCCAATCTATTCTCACATGGAAAGCAAGATGAGGATTCACAATACCATATTTGGATCCAAGCTCCTTAAATTCCCAACGGTCATATTCCTTCCAGTTCTTGTGCGTGTTTGAGACCCTCCAGAAAAAAAAAAAGGCTTCCAAAGACACGCCCCTTCCTCCCCAAGCTGACAAGATACAAGCAAATACCGAACATGCCTTATTTGGACCGATTGTGCATTCAATATCTCCAACGGCTCTTTTGTCAATATTTTGGTGATTTTTTTCATTTATTTTGGCTTATAGCCATTGTAATCTTAGCCTATAAAAGTAGAGATCATGCCGCCTTGTAAATCACCCTTGATAGTGATTTTAGTAATAAGAAAGTATTTTCTTCTCTTTTCACAAGTTGCAAATTCTTGTGTTGTTTCCTTAATTTTTAGTGAGTGATTCTCTAAGTTCTATTGAATCTAAAAATCTAATTAGCTGAGTGATTTATCGAGATGGTTTTATCATCGATTGAGTAAGTCAATCAAAACATCACCTCCATCTCTACCTTCGATTCCACCTTCCGCGAGTCAAAGCTTGGAATCCTTTGATCAACAAGTGATCTAATCTCGGTGTAATTTTGAGGCTACATCAAGTAGCCACCACGACAAGCATGACGATGACATTCTCATATCATCGGTTCCTCAACAACTCCGTGCGAAACTCCTATGCCATTCATTTCAACAAGAAAAAAAAGAAAAAGATCCCTATGATGCTTGAAGGACAAAAGATTAACCAAAATTTGATTACCGAGCACCACTCGATAGACTCAAGCTCACACAAACCTTGAGAGTTGAGTACGCCTCATTTCAAGCCATTGGACTTGCCGATGAGATTAAGTGGATGCTGAAAGCTCTAGGACTCCACACTTTCTTTGAGTCCACTTGCCAAGACATCTATGAAGTAAAGCGAAGCAATTTATTGCCATGGTCACACTAGCTTATCCGCGCATAGAAGCACCGCTAGCGTGAGATGGAGTTTTCTTCTTCACAATCAATGGTGAGCACTACAAAATCTCCATTCTTGAATTTGGACTGGTAGACACCAATGCGATTTTGCAACGCTTTGGACGCTATAGTTTTAATAGTGGGAAGACTAAGGCATCCTCACTCTCACACCCGGCCATTAGATGTGTTCACAAGCTCCTCTCCAACACCATCTTCTCACGTACAACTCAAAACAATGTGATTAGTGATGAACTTCTTGTCTTGAACATACCATTTGTTGAGTTTCCAAGGAGAATCAACTATGCCGCACTCTTAGCCAAATGACTTGTGAAGATCCAGCACTATGCTTTCAAAACCAGAGACAAGCAAGCCATCATTAACTTTGGAGGAGTCATCACTACGATCCTTGATACCACTGGAGTTAACCTCGCGAACCGCCCCTACTATTCAAGGACAACCACTTGGACTTAGAGAAACTTGGGAAGATGAGGATTCTTGAAGGAGCAAGCATCAACCCTGACCAATTTGGATACAAGTACAACATTCCCCCTAGCTAGATTTGGACCATTCTACTACCTTGCCCCACCATTCTGCACCTTAGTGATGGAGTCACGAGTTGGTACCTTTTACCGAATAAATTTCATCAAGAATAAGTAGAGCACCGACTACCACTCACACTTGGTACATTCATCAAGAAAAAGGCGATATCTTCTTTTTCTTCTCAGCATGTCACACACATTCCACCAGGACATGACACAGCTACCTACTCTCTTGAGGAACAGAGAGCATGACGAATGGAGTTGGAGCAACAATTAGCCGACTATCACGCACTCACCACCCAGATGCAGAGGAATAATTTGAGATCCTGGACACCTTGAGCAGTCCACCACCGTGCACCAGGACCTCCTGAGAAATCGACGTTCACTCATTATATCTTTACTTTTTATGCATTTATTTTTGTTAATTTTATTTTTTCATCTTTTCTTGATTTATTCACACTGGGGACAGTGTGATTTAAGTCTGGGCGGGGAGGGGGGGGGTTATCCGTTTACATTTACTTACGCATTTTTAGTTCTCTTGAGTCCTTTCAATGTCTCTTTATCGAATTTTTCATTTTATTGAGTCAATGTTTGTAGGAAATTATAACCCTATGATATGATGAATTCGACTTTATATATATTCTGATTTATTCCCTAAGGATACGTTTTGAAGGATTTGCCATTGAACGGACAATACCTAGAACCTCATCGTAGGACCTCTCTCCCTGAAGTTTCATCCTACGGTGAACAAGGTTGGATCTGATGTTAAATCCATATTATTTGAACCTTAATACTGACTTTCAATATTTCTCATTTGAGGTATTAGATCAGGGAATCGAGAAGCACATTCAGGACTTCTTATCCCTTTCAGCACTCTCTTCTGATCTAGAATGGCCACTCATTTTTAGTGGTTTCCACCCTTACACCATAATCTGTTTTCAGACCTCATATCATTCTCTTTTTCCTTCTCCGTTGGCATATATGATGAGATCCTAACCAGCAGCCGACTTGAGGAAGCTAAGGAAATAGAGGAGCAGCTTGAACCAGAGCTTAAGGGAGCTAAGGAGATGGAGGAGCAGCTTGAACCAGAGCTTAAGGAAGCTAAAGGAGAAGCCACAAAGCAACATGGAGTTGAGGAAGCCAACGACAAAGATCTACATGTGCCCCTTGGTCCGATGACTCGATCCAAGCAAGCAAGATTCCATCAAGCATTCTACACTCTCTTACACCATATCCAGGGCCGACTTGAGTTTGCTAATCCAGTCACCTTGATTGTGATTCACGCCGCTTAAGCATTCATCAAGAGAGATGTGTGGACTTGTACTCTTTTTCCCTCCTCTTGGTTTTATCCCAATGGGTTTTCCAAGAGAGGTTTTTAATGAGGCCAGCCCACACACTCTTTATCATTTCCTCTTGATGAAATCCAAGCCCACTCCATTCACTCCATTCTCGCCACTTTGAAGCTGAAGAGTTACTTGTCTTAAGTCTTTTGTACACTTAATGATCAGCTTTGACTCATTAAGTAATTGCTATTTTCTATATTTTAGTTCTATGTATCTGAAACTCTATAAGTACTTGTATTCTCTTTCTCTTCAGATTTATCAAACCTTTCTTATTCTCAATCATCTTTGAAACTGTTTGATCATGTTCGATTAGTGTATTCGGAAATCTCCTTGCACTACTTAACGCCCTTGAAAGTCTAAGAGTGATTCCGCAACTCTTAGAAGTTTCATTCAATCCATTTTCGTGGTTACTCATCCATCTGAACTGATCTGTTCCCCTTCTCACTCGCCAATCATCATCAAACCGGTTCATCGGAGGCTTTCCTTGCTTCAAAGACTTCACCTATCATTTGGAGGACATTCAGGGACGTGATCCTCCCCCAGGATCACATCAAGTGGTATCAGAGCAGACTCCATCTCAGGTTGTGTCTTTTCAAACCGATTATACCCTTTCATATTCTTCATAACCTTTGAATTGATTTATCTGTTGATTGTCGGAATTTTCATAAATCTTTGGTAATAGATAAAATCGTCAAATCAGTTTTCAAAGAACATATTATGAGTCTAGTTTATGTGAAAATTGATTTCGGAATTTTTGGACACGATTTGATATTTTAATCTGACCGATCATCTTCAAGTGATTTTGAAAAGAGAATTTTTGCGAATTTTCAGTGTTTTAATTTTCATAAATCCGTTTTAATTGCTAAAATAGTGAGATCGGTTGGATTTGTCTTTAAAACGAGTCAGGTATTTTAGAAAATTGTTTCTAGAATTTTTGAACGTGTTTGGGTATTTTATTCGAATCGATCAAACCAAACTGTCTCTTGGAATTCCAAGCAAGCTTATCTTGTATTGTTGTTGTGTTATCTGTTGGGCATTTTACTTGTTATTTTGTTTCAATCTGATCAGGTACCATGGCAGAAAGCAGCAATGGTGAAGAAGAATCGGCAAACTCCAACAAGCAACTTCTTGACTCCTTTAAGGCAATGATGAACGAGAGTATAGCAACCATGAGGGCAGAGATGAGAGCTGAATTTGACAGATCCATCAACGACCGATTTAGGAGGCAATCACAACCTTCTGAGGCTGAGCAGTACTATAGTCACTCCTCTAGAACACACCATTCAAGGAGAAGACGGCCAAGAGAGGAACAACCCCTTAGGATCAATCAAACTCAAACCCGAGATCCTTTAGCCGGCCTAAAAATCGAGATTCCATCTTTCCATGGAACCAATAATCCGGAAGAATATCTAGAGTGGGAGAAAAAGATTGAGATCGTCTTTGACTGCAGAGAATTCACTCAAGACCACATGGTTCGGATAGCTCCAACCACATTCAAGGATTATGCCTTAAGTTGGTGGGATCAGCTAGTAACTTCAAGGAGAAGGGTTGGAGATCTTCCTATTGAAACTTGGAATCAAATGAAGATTATTATGAGGAAGAGATTTATACCTAGTCATTATCATAGAGAGTTGCATCTAAGGCTGAGGAATCTATCTCAAGGAAGTAAGTCTATGGAAGAATACTACAAGGAGATGGAAACTTTGTTGCTTAGAGCTGATATCCGAGAAGATGGTGAAGCTACTATGGCCAGATTTATGGGCGGCCTTAATAGGGAAATTATGGATCGGCTGGAAGTACACCATTATGTGGAAATGGAAGAGCTTCTGCATAAAGCTAACATGTTTGAGAAACAGCTTAAGAGAAGGAACCCTAGACCCGGTTATGTTTCCACAAGAGTCAGCCAAACCCGAGACGACAAACCTATCAAGGACCACCAGCCAATTTCCAAGCCTAGGACAGAAGAGCCACGTCTTAAGGGCATTGATAAGGGTTCAAGCACCAAGACCAGGGAAATACAATGCTTCAAATGTAATGGTTTTGGTCATTATTCGAACGCCTGCTCCAATAAACGAACCATAGTCATTCGAGCCAATGGAGAGCTAGAATCGGAAGAAGAACATTCCGAAGCTGAGTCTATAGAAGAGCATGTTGCAATGCCAACGGTAGGACAACTCTTAGTCACAAGGAGGACTTTGAATCTGCATGCTACTTTCGAGAAAAATGAGCAACGGGAGAATCTATTCCATACTCGATGTCTAGTAAAAGAAAAGGTTTGTAGCTTAGTGATCGATGGAGGAAGTTGCACTAACGTCGCGAGTGAGTCCATGGTGGAAAAACTTGGGCTAACGGTCATTAAGAGAGCTAAGCCTTACAAACTACAATGGCTTAATGATGAGGGAGAGTTGGAAGTTAAGCATCAAGTCTTAGTTCCTTTGTCTATCGGAAAATATGAAGATGAAGTCCTATGTGATATCTTGCCGATGGATGCTGGGCATATACTTCTTGGAAGACCTTGGCAATCTGATCGTAAAGTCATGCACGATGGATTCACCAACCGGTATACCTTTGAGTTCAAAGGCAAGAGGAGCATTCTCGTACCGTTAACACCGCAAGAGGTTCATCTAGACCAGATCGCTTTGAAGAAAAACAAGATCACTTCCGAATCCAAGCGCAAACAACCGACCAATCTTATGATCAAGCCTCAACAAGGAAGTTATCCGCCATCCCTACTTTTTGTGTTTAAAGAATGTCTTAAAACTAACCAAACGGTGCAGGAAATCCCTAGCAAAATTCAGTTTCTTTTACAGGAGTTTCAAGACGTTTTCCCGGAAGAACCTCCACAAGGTCTACCGCCAATCCGTGGTATTGAACACCAGATCGATTTCACCCCCGGAGCTTCTCTTCCCAACAAACCCGCCTACAGAACCAATCCTCTAGAGACTAAGGAGCTTCAACAGCAAGTCACCGAGCTCATGGAGAAAGGACATATCCAAGAGAGTATGAGCCCATGTGCCGTGCCCGTTTTCCTCGTCCCTAAGAAAGATGGAAGCTGGAGGATGTGTGTCGATTGCCGTGCGATCAACAATATCACTGTAAAGTATCGACATCCTATACCTAGATTAGATGATATGCTTGATGAATTGCATGGTTCTAGCATTTTTTCTAAGGTAGATCTTAAAAGCGGATATCATCAAATTAGGATGAAAGAAGGGGATGAATGGAAAACCGCATTTAAAACTAAACATGGTCTATATGAATGGTTAGTCATGCCTTTTGGATTAACCAACGCACCTAGTACTTTCATGAGACTAATGAATCATGTTCTTAGAGCATTCATAGGTCATTTTGTGGTTGTATATTTCGATGATATCCTAATCTATAGCCGTAGCTTGGATGATCATGTGGAGCATCTTAGAAAAGTTTTGGAAGTACTTAGGAAAGAAACCTTGTATGCTAATCTTAAGAAATGTGCCTTTGGAACAGATAACCTTGTCTTCTTAGGTTTTGTTGTGAGTACAAATGGCATTAAGGTTGATGAGGAAAAGATCCAAGCGATCAAAGAATGGCCGAGTCCTAGAAATGTCGGCGAAGTGAGAAGCTTTCATGGCCTTGCCGGTTTTTATCGGAGATTCGTCAAAGACTTTAGCACTCTAGCAGCTCCACTCACTGAAGTTATCAAAAAGAATGTTGGATTTAAGTGGGAGCAAGCTCAAGAAGATGCTTTCCAAGCTTTGAAAGACAAGCTCACACACTCTCCGGTGCTATCTCTTCCTAACTTTGATAAAACATTTGAAATTGAATGTGATGCCTCAGGATTTGGTATTGGTGCTGTACTTATGCAGGAAATGAAGCCCATAGCCTACTTTAGTGAAAAACTTGGAGGATCCACGCTCAATTACCCCACTTACGATAAAGAGCTCTATGCACTTGTTCGTGCCTTGCAAACATGGCAACATTATCTTTGGCCCAAGGAATTTGTTATCCACACGGATCATGAGTCTCTAAAGCATCTCAAAGGACAACAAAAGCCGAATAAAATACTCGCCAGGTGGGTGGAACTCATTGAAACTATCACGAAAGCAAACAAACACAAGAAAGGTAAAGAGAATGTAGTAGCCGATGCTCTTTCTCGGAGGTATGTTCTCTTGAACTCTTTAGAAGTTAAGCTACTAGGGTTCGAGCATATCAAGACTTTATATGCTTCTGATCCTGATTTTAAGGACATCTATGCTTCTTGTGAGAAGTTCGGTAGCCGCAAATATTTTCAATATGACGGTTTCTCTTTTATGAAAATAGATTGTGTGTACCTAACTCCTCTTTAAGAGATTTGTTTGTGAAGGAAGCTCACGCAGGTGGTCTCATGGGACATTTTGGCGTAGCTAAGACCTTGAGTGTGATGCAAGAACATTTCTTTTGGCCACACATGCGGAGAGATGTAGAGAAAGCTTGTGAAAGATGTACAACTTGCAAACAAGCTAAGTCTAAAATCCAGTCTCACGGTTTGTATACCCCTTTACCCATTCCTTTGCATCCGTGGCATGACATCTCTATGGATTTTATTGTTGGATTACCTAGGACTAAGACCGGAAAGGACTCTGTTTTTGTGGTAGTAGATAGGTTCTCGAAAATGGCACATTTTATCCCTTGTCATAAAACTGATGATGCAATGAATATAGCCGGATTGTTCTTTAGGGAAATTGTTAGGTTGCATGGTATGCCTAGGACCATTGTATCGGATAGAGACACTAAGTTCCTTAGCTATTTTTGGAAAACGCTTTGGTCTAAGTTAGGAACTAAGCTTTGTTTCTCTACAACTTGTCACCCACAATCTGATGGTCAAACCGAAGTAGTTAATAGGACTTTATCTACTTTGTTGCGTGCATTGATTAAAAAGAATCTAAAGACTTGGGAAGAGTGTTTACCTCATGTAGAGTTTGCTTATAACCATGCTAGGCATTCTGCATCTAAGTTTTCTCCATTTGAAATTGTCTATGGTTTTAATCCTATATCACCTTTGGATCTAATGCCTTTACCTGTGAGTGAAAGAGTTAGCTTAGATGGAAGAAAGAAAGCAGAACTTGTCAAGCAGATTCATGAGAAAGCTCGGATCAATTTGGAGAGCAAGACCAAACTCTATGCCAAGTATGCTAACAAAGGCCGAAAGGAAAAGATTTTCGAAGAAGGCGATTTGGTTTGGATACATTTGAGAAAGGAAAGATTTCCCAACGAAAGAAAGTCCAAGCTGATGCCCCGAATCGACGGTCCTTTCAAAGTCATCAAGAAACTTAACGACAATGCCTACCAGCTGGACCTCCAAGGTAAGTACAACGTAAGTTCAAGCTTCAACATAACTGATCTGGTTCCTTTTTGAGCAGATGAAACGGATTTGAGGTCAAATCCTTTTCAAGTGGGAGAGGATGATGAGATCCTAACCAGCAGCCAACTTGAGGAAGCTAAGGAAATAGAGGAGCAGCTTGAACCAGAGCTTAAGGGAGCTAAGGAGATGGAGGAGCAGCTTGAACCAGAGCTTAAGGAAGCTAAAGGAGAAGCCACAAAGCAACATGGAGTTGAGGAAGCCAACGACAAAGATCTACATGTGCCCCTTGGTCCGATGACTCGATCCAAGCAAGCAAGATTCCATCAAGCATTCTACACTCTCTTACACCATATCCAGGGCCGACTTGAGTTTGCTAATCCAGTCACCTTGATTGTGATTCACGCCGCTTAAGCATTCATCAAGAGAGGTGTGTGGACTTGTACTCTTTGTCCCTCCTCTTGGTTTTTATCCCAATGGGTTTTCCAAGAGAGTTTTTAATGAGGCCAGCCCACACACTCTTTATCATTTCCTCTTGATGAAATCCAAGCCCACTCCATTCACTCCATTCTCGCCACTTTGAAGCTGAAGAGTTACTTGTCTTAAGTCTTTTGTACACTTAATGATCAGCTTTGACTCATTAAGTAATTGCTATTTTCTATATTTTAGTTCTATGTATCTGAAACTCTATAAGTACTTGTATTCTCTTTCTCTTCAGATTTATCAAACCTTTCTTATTCTCAATCATCTTTGAAACTGTTTGATCATGTTCGATTAGTGTATTCGGAAATCTCCTTGCACTACGAACGCCCTTGAAAGTCTAAGAGTGATTCCGCAACTCTTAGAAGTTTCATTCAATCTATTTTCGTGGTTACTCATCCATCTGAACCGATCTGTTCCCCTTCTCACTCGCCAATCATCATCAAACCGGTTCATCGGAGGCTTTCCTTGCTTCAAAGACTTCACCTATCATTTGGAGGACATTCAGGGACGTGATCCTCCCCCAGGATCACATCAATATATTTGCAGAAACATGAGAGCGAAACATCTTTGTGATCTTTCTGCTGCTCCGTGGGAAGTTATTGCATACCTTTCATCATCCTATCATAGAAATCATCAGAGAGTGGTGCTTCATATGTTTTATATGAGTTTTGCCTCATAGATTCCCTTGAATTAAAGTCTTAAGCTTGTCTCATTGGTCGATCTACAGAGGATCAAGAGAGTCATGGACAACCAGAGTGCCTCATAAATGATCGCCGAGAGTGGTCAGAGTGAGCTCAATTGCTTGACCTTCAATGCGGTCTGTAGGTGTCTGTGTACGTGGTGTTGTAATGCGCCATAAGCTGCACAAGAGTAAGGTGGTGCAATTCTTCTGGGAGACAATCGAAGTACATCCTCAAGGTCCCCTGAAACAATGAAAATCATAGAGAAAAATCAAAAGCACAATTTCCTAGACGTTACTCTAGTTCATAGACTTGCAAACAAATAATCTTTCCCCGGCAACGGTGCCAAAACTTGATGGGGGTTGTGTGGTGTGTGAGTGTGTCAAGTTTTCGTCAAATAACACTATGATAAAGCTGCAAGTGCATAGCCAAATCAATTGTAGTACTTAAGGTTCTTGATCCCACAGAGAGAGAAGTTGTATTACAAATCAAGAGGAACAAGTAAAGCTATAACTCAAATATAAGGATGGGGGTTTTGTTGTGGCTAGCCTCAATGTTCTCGATACCGATTCATTAGTGGATTCACCATCAGTCATTGAAAATCCAGTTATTTCATATGTTGGTGTTGATACTTCATTATGGCATAATAGATTAGGACACCCTTGCTATTGTAGAATATGTCATTAATGATGTATTTGGTTTGAAGAAAAGAATTAAAGAAGATTTCATTCACTGTGAGACATGTCAAAAGGCTAAACATAAACAAATACCATTTCCCTCAGAGAATACTATACATTAGAGTTCTTTTGATCTTTTTCATATTGACACATGGGGACAATCATACAAGGGCTACTTGGGTATATATGATGAAGACAAAGAATGAAGTTCTCACTGTGTTTCCAGAAATTTTGCAGAAGATAGAGAGACAATATGTAGTCAAAGTAAAAGCAGTTAGATTATATAATACTCCAGAACTAAAGTTTGTTTATCTGTTCAAGAAGAAAGGGATAATGTCTTACCATTCGTGTCCAGAAACTCCAAAAAAAAACTCTATAGTAGAGAGAAAACATCAGCATATACTAAACGTGGCAAGATCTTTGATGTTTCTGTCTAACATGGCTCTTGAATATTGGTCACACTGTATATTATCCAACAAGTCTCCTTTTGAAATACTTCAGTCAACGCCTCCGGATTTCTCTATGCTTAAGGTCTTTGGCTTCCTATGCTATAAGTCAACTTCAAAACAGCAAAGGCACAAATTCGAACCTAGATCTAAAGCATGTGTATTCTTGGGTTATCCAGCTGGTTATAAGGGATACAAAGTTTTGGATTTGGAATCAAATCAAGTTACTATATCAAGACATGTTAATTTCCTTGAATCCATATTTTATTTCTCCCAAAACGTAGATCACTCTAAAGATTTGTTTGAGATGCCAGAAAAGGAGGAGCCTATGAAGAATGATTCACCATTCACAAAACTTGTTGATGAAGCAGAACGATCAGATTAATCTTGCATTTTTGGGGTGGATATACCGAATCTGCACAGAGGACCCACTCTCTCGAATCATGACATGTGTCAACCTCTTCAGCAGGTCAAAGTAAAGGCTGGGTCAGTTCGGAGTAAGAAAAACTGGGCGAACCGTACAAGAGCTCGACGAAGAACTGGAGTCCAATCAGTGGTGAAGCCTTGCAGGGGAGGGAGCAGGCGAAGAAACGAGTGTCCACAAAGTGAGGTGAATTTGCGAGGTGAAGGAGGAAATCATTCAAAAGACAAGACGTTACAACATTAAAACACAAATCGACACCGACAAATTAAAAGAGAATTATAAGCTTTATTAGTATTTATTTTTAGTATTTAATCTTTTTTTTGTGTATAAATATAGACCCCATAGTCTTGTGAGGAGGTCGATCATTTTCTTACTCAAAATCAGTAGAGACAAATTTATACTTTTTACTTTGCAAATCTTTTTCTACTTTCAGTTCATTTTCCCAAAACAATTCTATTTTACTTTAATAATAATTCAATATATTATTGAGTGTAAGCCCCAATATCCATATGTTGGCGCCTTCTGTGGGGAGAATCAGACTTTCAAGCTACAAATCTACCGTTCCAGAACAGTTATCCTCATCAAATTCATCATGGCTAGTGGTAATGGTGGAGACCAAACCGGTGTCAACAATAATCCTGCCACTATGATATCTCTGTGTTTTACATGTTTTTAGCATATGTTAATCATCATTTTAGTATGCATTCATCCCTTGTTTATCCATTACATGTAGTTATCACCCACTTAGGAGTCTTAGAGTCTTTTGCATGAGCATTGCATACATCTTGCATTTTTGGGGTTGATTCAGATGCTTATGGACGTTTGGAGACATTATGAGATGCTTGCATCTGCTACTATATGTGTACTTGATCTGAGAACTCGAGCTGAAGATGTCCTAACTTGCATTCCACTCTTTCTGAAGACCACATAGAGCTTATGAACTCGGCTGACCACGCGACCAACCACTCAACCATACTGGTCGTGTGCTTTCTCATTTTTCCCGGATTATCTATTTTATCCTTTTTTTTTTTTTCGTACTCTTGTATAAATACCTTTGTCAGACTTAATGACAAGGGATCCGGCTTATCATCTTTTAAACCTAATTCTCAGCCACCTAATCTTCTTCCCCTTGTTCTTCATTTTAGACTTTTGTTATTCACATAAGTTTTTATATAATCAGTATTTGAAATTTATTTCTTCTACAAACCTTCTCATCTCGATCTGATCTATTTAATATGTCAGTTTCAGTGTTTTATGGGTTTGAACATTTCTTAATAATTTTAAATTCTGAGTAGTATCATTAGGGTTATTAGAGATGGATTAGATTAATGATTGTTCTTAATTAGTCTAGGTATTTAAGCTTAGTATTGATTGAAATCCCTTATGGGTGAGTGTTATTAATGCTTGTTCTTCTTTGATCAATTGGAACATGGTATCAATCAATTTCCACATGAGAGTGTTGACGAAATTGATAGATTCCACTTTTTCCAGAAACTAGTATACACTAGGCTAAGGAATTATATTAAATAGAATGGGTGTTTTCTATGCTTAGAAATTAGTTGTTAGGAATGCTTGTTGGCTTTATACCTATTTATCTGTGTGGCTCTGGCAAAATTGGGTATGTCAGCAGGTAGATTTGAGGACCTTTACTATGAGAGTGGACTCATCTGTTTCAGAATTCATTGTCAAGGGGTTAGCCCTTTTGGTTGAGTTTGTTAGATACCCTGATTGATTCAGAGCATCCATTAGTTAATTAGTCCATCCCCACGATCCCTTCTCTCTCCCTATGGTTTGAATCATTAGTTTAATTGCTTAATTTTGTGTATTCATCATGTTAGCTTTGCACTCGGTCACTGTGATCGAGTGGTTAGCTTACTTTTGTTTTCTTTATTTTGCATGATAGCTTGTTTGAGTTTGACAACTCTAGCTGGCTTTGTCTTTAGTTTACTTTCACCGCATTTGATTTTATGTTCACTTAGGTTGCTTGTTTAAAAACAACTTCCTGATTGGCTTGACTTAGATAGTATTGATTGCATTTTATCTGTTTAGCACATTAACCTTATTGGATTGATACCTTCTGCATTACAATGACATATCTAATGCATTAGGAATTGAAACATCCTGACCACCTTGAACCCTATCCTTCCACTAAGAAAATATCTGTTTCAATTTGGTGCAGTTGCAATTACGGTGTTATTGTACTACATTTAAGATCAAGTTCAGTTCCTCATCACTTTGATTACTCACTTGTCTACTTTATTGATTCTGTTTGTATCACGTACCTTTCACTCGATCAACCTATTCGACCACACCAGTCAAGTCAAGTCATCGAGTTAGCATTTTCCCTGAATGCACACAAGATCAGAAGGTACAAGTACTGAAGAACGTTCAACTCGATCACAATGATCGAGTCACACTAATCCAGTGAAACAACACTTCACCCAGAACCATCACCAATGCCAAGAGTCATAGGATCCTAGGATGCTCCTAACATTCACACACGGAGGCAAGGGATTGTTCCCCCCAATGTGCAGAATGACTTCAAGATCAAGAGCAGCCTCATCTCCATGGTTCAGAACAACAAATTCTAAGGCTTTCCAATGGAGGACCGATTGGACCACGTGGTTGGGTTTGATAGGCTCTGTAGCCTCACCAAAATTGATGGAGTAAGTAATAATGATTTTAAACTCTGACACCCGTGGGAGAAGACACTTCAATAAGGTTCAATCACCTCCTGGGACGACTGTAAAAAGACATTCCTATCAAACTTCTTCTCCACCACTCGGACTGCACGGACCAGAAACACGAGCTCCGAATTCACTCAGATGAAGGGCGAGAAATTTGCAGAAGCTTGGGAATGATTCAAGCTGTACACTACTCAGTGCCAACAACATGGCTTCAGCAATGAGTCTTTGCTCAGTTACCCTATACAGTGGAGTTTTGCCAAAGATCATAATGTTGTTCAACACAGCTAGCAATGGGAGCTTCCTAACCAAACATGTGGATTCCAGATGGGAACTTGTTGAGAACTTAGCTCAATTAGATGGCAACTACAATGAAGACTACGATCAGAGTTACAAAGGGCATTCACCCAAAGAATATGCATTTTTTTGGTGAGGAAGAGCAGTTCCAGAACAAAGATTGGGAGGTTGCTCAACTTGAAGAAGTTAGCTATGTTCAGAACCAAGGAGGATACAACAAAGCCTACTGCAGCAGCAGACCTAACCAAAACTTGTCCTTTTGGAACAACAATGTGGGCAGTACACATGATCAATTTTATCATCCACATCAACACCAATTTCATAACCGGCCTTTCTTCCCCTATCATCAGAATCAAGGCTATATTCCTCAACAATAAGTTCAAGGTGTTTATCAACAAGCACCAGTCATACAATAACCACCTATTTTTGTACCTCAGCAACCACAAATTGATATGATTATGGCCAGCAAGGAAGAGGAACCTATGCAACATGGAGACGCCAAAGAGGAGCAAAGGCAGCAGCTTGAACCGGAGCTACAAGGAGCTGAAGATTTATGCATTTCTCCGGGTCCTATCACTCGGTCTAAACAAAAGAAGCTCAAGACCACTTTGCAACATCTCCTCAACACCATCTCGGGCAGTTTGGTGTGTGCTAATCCAGCCACATTGGTTGTGATACAAGCCACCTAAACATTTATCAAGAGAGGTGATATGACTTATACTCTTTTTCCCTTCATTTGGTTTTGTCCCAATGGGTCTTCCAAATAAGGTTTTTAATGAGGTAAGCCATATCACTCACTCATCAGCCTCTTGATAAAGCTTAAGCCCATTTCTATCTACTATCCAAGTGAAGCACAGCCCAAGTCCAACAAGAGTTCAGCCGAAATCTTGAAGAACTTGAAGAGTTATTTTCTTGTCAAACTTTGGTTTTAATGCTTTGTATTTTTCGAGATTTTCCTTTACTCTCTTGTGGATTTAAACTCATGTAAGGCTTCATTTGTGATTTATCAAACATCTTTTCAACTTCTAAAACTCTCTGAAATTTGTTTGTTCATTCTTACTTAAAGTGTTCGGATCTTCATCCTTCACACCAAGTAAGTCGAAAGTCTTAGGATCTTTCACACTCCTAGGAAGTTTCATCTCGATCCACCCCTTGTTCACCTCGTCTAGGGTCTTCACCCACGTCCAGAGCAAGCCTGAAAGTCCAGAGGATCTCCATCTCCTTTGGAAGTTTCGCATCAACCCCCCCCAAGACTCATCGGATCACTCCTAGTTCTTCACCTTTCATCTCTTCCGCATCACTCACCTTGTCACCAATCCTCACAACCTCTTGGAGAAGCATTCAGGGACTTGATCCTCACCTAGGATCATATCAAGTGGTATCAGAGCTGACTCCACGCCAGGTTGTATCTCTTCCGATCTGATATACCTTTTCATATTCCGATCTGTATTATCTGTTGACTGTTGGAATTTTCATAAATTCGTCTTGTCTGATAAAATCGTGAGATCTGTTGAATCTGCTTCACAAAAGAGTCTAGTATTTGTTAAAATTAATTCTAGAATTTTTGAGCATGTTTTAATAATTTTCCGAACCTGATTTAGTCGAACAGTCACATTTAGAGGTTATCAGAATCTGAACAGTTATTTTCGTGTAACTTGCTAGAATTGTTTAAAATCATTGGTTAATCCTAAAATCGTGAAACTTGTTGCATTGAAACCATGATTAAGTCTAGTATTTGTTAAAATTGCTTCTGAAATTTTTGAACGTAATTTGACATTTTATTCTGATTGATCAAGTCAAACTGTCGATTAGGGTTACTTGTCAAATAAGTTTTGTTGTTCTTGTGGTGTTTGAACATTTCACTAGTTTATTTGTTGGATTCTGAACAGGTACCATGGCGGGGACTAGCCATGATGAGCAAGAGTCTTCTAACTCCAACAAACAACTTATGGAGTCCTTCAAAGCAATGATGGTTGAGAGTATGGCCAATATGAAAGCAGATTTAGAGAGGTCCATCAACAACCGATTCCGAGAACATCAACAACCTGTTATGGAAGAACAACTTAGGAGGCACCCACGACCTTCTGATGCTGAACATTACTACAGTCAGACTTCTAGATCAAATCGTCCTCGAAGAAGACAGCCAAGAGAAGATCAAACCGATAGAAATCACCAAACCGCTACTCGAGATCCACTAGCCGGTGTGAAGATAGAAATTCCATCTTTTCATGGAACCAGTAAACCTGAAGAATATCTTGAGTGGGAAAAAGGGTAGAGATTATCTTTGATTGCCGGGAGTTTACTCAAGAGGTTAAGGTCAGACTACGCCCAACCGCATTCAAGGATTACGCTCTAAGTTGGTGGGATCAGTTGGTAACGTCTAGAAGAAGAGCTGGAGATATACCGGTTGAGACTTGGACTCAACTAAAGATCATTATGAGGAAAAGGTTCGTACCAAGTCACTACCACAGGGAACTTCATCTTAAGCTTCGCAACTTATCTCAAGGCAGTAGGTCCGTTGAAGATTATTTCAAGGAAATGGAAACCTTGTTACTCCGAGCTGATATTCAAGAAGACAATGAAGCTACTATGGCCAGATTCATTGGAGGTCTTGACAAAGACATCATTGAGAGGCTGGAGGTACACCATTACGTCGAGCTAGAAAAGCTTCTCCACAAAGCTATCATGTTTGAAAAACAACTCAAGAGGAAGAGCTCTAGGCCCGGATACAACTCTACCAAGTTCAGCAAAGACTACAAGCCTAAGGATTACAAACCGCTTGCCAAGCCTAAGATAGGCGAGCCCCGCTCAAAGGAATTGATCAAGGATCAAGCACCAAGGCTAGAGAAATTCAGTGTTTTAAGTGCAAAGGTTTTCGCCACTACTCCCGTTCATGCTCCAATCAGAGAACCATAGTTATTAGGAACAACGGCGAGATAGATTCAGAGGAAGATCACTCGGAAACTGAACCTTTAGAGGAACCACTTAGATTGCCGGAGTTCGGACAACTCTTGGTCACTAGAAGAACCCTTAGCCCTACGCCTTCAGGCCGAGAAAAATGAGCAAAGAAAAACCTCTTCCACACTCGTTGCCTAGTTCAAAAGAAAGTCTGCAGCCTAGTGATTGATGGAGGTAGCTGTACCAACGTCATGAGCCAGTCCGTGGTTGATAAGCTCGGACTTACGATCACTAAGAGAGCTAAGCCGTATAAGCTGCAATGGCTTAATGATGAGGGAGAATTGGAAGTCAAAAACCAGGTCATAGTTCCTTTGTCTATAGGGAAATATGAAGATGAGGTCCTATGTGATATTTTACCAATGGATGCTGGACATATCTTGCTTGGAAGACCTTGGCAATCTGATCGAAGAGTCATGCACGATGGATTTACTAATAGATATTCGTTCGAGTTTAAGGGCAGAAAAAACATCCTTGTACCTTTAACTCCTCAAGAAGTTCATCTAGATCAAATGGCCTTGAAGAAAAGTAAGCCCAGTTCCGAAGCCAAGCTGAAAGAACCGGCCAACCTTATGATCACACCTCGACAAGGGAGTTACCCCTCTTCCCTCCTTTTTGTGTTTAAAGAATGTTTTAATATTAACCAAACGGTGCAGGAAATTCCTAGCAAAATTCAATATCTTTTACAGGAATTCAAAGATGTTTTTCAGGAAGAACCTCCCCAAGGTTTGCCGCCAATCCGTGGCATCGAACACCAAATCGATTTCCTACCCGGAGCGTCTCTTCCCAATAAACCAGCCTACCGAACCAACCCTACAGAAACTAAGGAGCTTCAACGACAAGTCACCGAGCGCATGGAGAAAGGACATATCCGCAAAGCATGAGTCCATGTGCCGTACCCGTTTTGCTTGTTCCGAAGAAAGATGGTAGCTGGAGGATGTGTGTCGATTGCCGTGCTATCAACAATATCACTGTAAAGTATCGACATCCCATACCTAGATTAGATGATATGCTTGATGAATTGCATGGTTCTTGCATTTTTTCTAAGGTAGATCTTAAGAGCGGTTACCATCAGATTAGAATGCAAGAAGGGGATGAATGGAAAACCGCATTTAAAACTAAGCATGGTTTGTACGAATGGTTAGTCATGCCTTTTGGGTTAACAAACGCACCTAGTACGTTCATGAGGCTAATGAACCACGTTCTTAGATCATTCATAGGTCGTTTTGTGGTAGTTTACTTCGATGACATCTTAATCTATAGCCGCAGCTTAGATGAACATGTGGAGCATCTTAGAAAGGTTTTAGAAGTACTTAGGAAGGAAACCTTGTACGCTAATCTTAGCAAATGTACTTTTGGAACGGATAACCTTGTCTTTTTAGGTTTTGTTGTGAGTGCAGATGGAATCAAGGTCGATGAAGAGAAGATACTGAGCTATCAAAGATTGGCCGAGTCCAAAGACCGTTAGTGAAGTAAGAAGCTTCCATGGGTTAGCCGGTTTTTACAGAAGATTAAGTTAAAGACTTCAGCACTCTAGCCCCCACTCACGGAGGTTATCAAGAAGACTGTCGGATTCAAATGGGAGCAAGCTCAAGAAAATGCATTTCAAACTTTGAAAGAGAAGCTAACACATGCCCCGGTTTTATCTCTTCCTAATTTCGATAAAAATTTTGAAATTGAATGTGATGCCTCAGGAATTGGTATTGGTGCTGTTCTTATGCAGGAGATGAAGCCCATAGCTTACTTTAGTGAAAAGCTTGGAGGCGCCACACTCAATTACCCGACTTACGACAAGGAGCTCTATGCGCTTGTTAGGGCTTTGCAAACTTGGCAACATTATCTTTGGCCCAAGGAGTTTGTTATCCACAGAGATCATGAATCTCTCAAGCATCTCAAGGGACAACAAAAGCTGAACAAGAGACACGCCAAGTGGGTTGAATTCATCGAGACATTTCCGTACGTCATTAAGTACAAGAAAGGTAAGGAGAATGTAGTAGCCGATGCTCTTTCTCGGAGGTACGTTCTCTTGAATTCTCTTGAGGTTAAGTTACTAGGGTTTGAACAAATCAAAGAACTATATGCTAGTGATGATGACTTCAAAGAAACCTATGCTGCATGTGAAAAATTTGGCGTTGGAAAATATTTTCGAAGTGATGGATTTTTATTTTACTGAAAATCGCCTTATGTGTGCCTAACTCCTCCTTGCGAGATTTGTTTTTTCAAGTAGCTCATGCAGGTGGACTTATGGGACATTTTGGCGTGGCAAAGACTTCAAGTGTGCTACGTGAGCACTTCTTTTGGCCGCACATGCAAAGTGATGTCGAAAAAGCTTGTCAAAGATGTATAACGTGTAAGCAAGCTAAATCGACAATTCAGAATCACGGTTTGTATACCCCTCTTCCTATTCCCTTGCATCCTTGGCACGACTTATCCATGGATTTTGTAGTAGGATTGCCTAGGACTAAGACTGGAAAGGGTTGGGTATTTGTGGTAGTTGATAGGTTCTCTAAAATGGCTCACTTCATACCTTGCCATAAAACCGACGATGCCGTTAATATAGCTGGGTTGTTCTTTAGAGAAGTCGTTAGGTTGCATGGAATGCCTAGAACTATTGTTTCGGATAGGGATACCAAATTTCTTAGTTATTTTTGGAAAACCCTTTGGTCTAAGCTAGGAACCAAGCTTTGTTTCTCCACCACATGTCACCCACAATCCGATGGCCAAACCGAAGTAGTCAATAGAACCTTATCCACTCTGTTGCGTGCTATAATTAAAAAGAACCTTAGGACTTGGGAAGAATGTCTGCCTCATGTTGAATTTGCTTATAATCATGCTAGACATTCCGCATCTAAGTATTCACCTTTTGAAATTGTTTATGGGTTCAATCCCATCTCACCTTTGGATCTAATGCCTTTACCCGTGAATGAAAGGATAAGTCTTGATGGTAAGAAAAAGGCTGAGCTTGTGAAACAGATCCATGAGAAGGCTCGGAACAACATAGAGCACAAGACCAAGTTGTACGCTAAGCATGCAAACAAGGGCCGAAAGTTTATGGAGTTTAAAGAAGGGGACTTGGTGTTGGTTCATTTGAGAAAAGAAAGGTTCCCTAACGAGAGAAAATCCAAGCTTATGCCCAGGATTGATGGTCCATTCGAAATCATCAAGAAGATCAACGATAACGCCTACCAGCTTGATCTCCAAGGTAAGTACAACGTGAGTTCGAGTTTTAATATTACTGATTTGGTTCCTTATTTTGCAGATGAAACAGATTTGAGGTCAAATCCTTTTCAAGAGGGAGAGGATGATATGATTATGGCCAGCAAGGAAGAGAAACCTATGCAACATGGAGACGCCAAAGAGGAGCAAAGGCAGCAGCTTGAACCGGAGCTACAAGGAGCTGAAGATTTATGCATTTCTCCGGGTCCTATCACTCGGTCTAAACAAAAGAAGCTCAAGACCACTTTGCAACATCTCCTCAACACCATCTCGGGCAGTTTGGTGTGTGCTAATCCAGCCACATTGGTTGTGATACAAGCCACCTAAACATTTATCAAGAGAGGTGATATGACTTATACTCTTTTTACCTTCATTTGGTTTTGTCCCAATGGGTTTTCCAAATAAGGTTTTTAATGAGGTAAGCCATATCACTCACTCATCAGCCTCTTGATAAAGCTTAAGCCCATTTCTATCTACTATCCAAGTGAAGCACAGCCCAAGTCCAACAAGAGTTCAGCCGAAATCTTGAAGAACTTGAAGAGTTATTTTCTTGTCAAACTTTGGTTTTAATGCTTTGTATTTTTCGAGATTTTCCTTTACTCTCTTGTGGATTTAAACTCATGTAAGGCTTCATTTGTGATTTATCAAACATCTTTTCAACTTCTAAAACTCTCTGAAATTTGTTTGTTCATTCTTACTTAAAGTGTTCGGATCTTCATCCTTCACACCAAGTAAGTCGAAAGTCTTAGGATCTTTCACACTCCTAGGAAGTTTCATCTCGATCCACCCCTTGTTCACCTCGTCTAGGGTCTTCACCCACGTCCAGAGCAAGCCTGAAAGTCCAGAGGATCTCCATCTCCTTTAGAAGTTTCGCATCAACCCCCCCCAAGACTCATCGGATCACTCCTAGTTCTTCACCTTTCATCTCTTCCGCATCACTCACCTTGTCACCAATCCTCACAACCTCTTGGAGAAGCATTCAGGGACTTGATCCTCACCTAGGATCATATCACAAATAGCCAATGCCCCAGATCTTTATATCAAGAATATGCTACAACAAATCCTACAAGGGCAGGCAAATGGTGTAATGGAATCATCAAAGAAGTTTTCCGAGATAAATACCAAGAGCTGAACAACAAGATTGAGCAACAGAACAGCAAGGTCAGGTACATGGAAAGTAACATCGCTTCCACCTCTTCCACAGTACATACATGACAACTTCCAGGGAAGTCCATCCCCAACTCCAAAGATTTTTCCAATGCAATAACCTTGCACAGTGGTAAACAGTTACATACAAGAGAAGGATATCCAACACTCACTGAGGACAGTGCCATTCAAAATAGGGATGATAATTTTTGTCAAGAGGAAATTCATGCTGAAAACCAACACAGGGAGTTCAATCGACAAAGTATCTCGATCAACTGGTCGAGTTAAACCCATTTTTTCAGAAAAAACCACTTTTAATGATGAACTCGAGCAGACTACTCAAGCGGCATATCGAGTCAAGGCCACTAGCTTAAGCAGTTGAAGCTTACATCATTGAAAACTTAGGTAGCGACCAAGACAGCATTCTTGAATAACTTCTACGATGATGCACAGTCTGAGGGTTTGAGGATGAAGATATTAACATTTACTCAAGGACCAACTGAAGCTTTCAAGGTCGCTTGGGTGAGATTCAGAGCTTATCAGAGAGATTTTCCACATCATGGTTTCAGTGAGGTTCAGATATTGGGTATTTTCTATAGAGGTGTGGATTGGAGATATCAAATGGCACTGGATGCTTCGAGCAATGAGAACTTCAACACCAAGTATCTTGAAGATGCTATTGTACTGATTGAGAACTTGGCTTCTAGCAATAGTACCAAGAATGCTAATTTTGAAAGGAAGAAACAAACAGAAAACTTGGAAGGGAGTCAGATTTCTGAGGTAAAAGCTAAGTTGGGTACAGTTCACAACCTTCTTATAGGTAAGAAATCAGTTAAGCTAGCTGCAGAGGTTGAGACCTATGAACCGGTGAGATGTTTTGAGGAAATGGATGTCAACTACGTCAATGGAACTGGATATCAGGGACAGAGATATAGATACACGCCAAGACCTCAGTACAAGAAGATTTATCCTAGCAGTAGCTTCACCAAGAATTATGGAAACACTTCTTACCAAATGCCACCTCCAAAAACTGTAGAAAGTGAGATGAAGTCTATGTTGGAACAAATTCTGGAAGGTCAGCAGAAGATCACGGTGGACTTCAATGGTAAGATTAATACTCTCTACACGTACTTGAATGGGAAAATCGAAGCATTGAGTACTCATGTAAAGAAGTTGCATGTTAAGGTTGCACAGATTGTTGGGTCTATCAAAAGACAATACGCATTTCTTCCTGGAAGAACTGAGAACAACCGCGAACATGCCTGCAATGCCATTTTGATGGAAAATGGAGATGAATTCGTGGAGAGTGATGAGGATGTTGAGGCTGCAGAGCCAGTGTGGACCAACACTACCCACTGGTGTTGCTCGACATCAGTGAAAATTTCCAAAAAATTTAGACGAGACAGAGCAAAATCGACCGAGCTCGACACCAGGAACTCGACACCAGAGGTCAGTGTTAACCGACACCACCCACTGGTGTCACTCAACACCAATGGCCAGTGTCGACTAACACCAATGGATGGTGTCGCTCGACACCCGTCACTAGCAAAGCCAAATTTTCTCATAACACCTACACAGGTTGAGGAACGGATGTACAAGCCTAAGGTTCCCTATCCAAAGCCTAGGAAGTCTAAACAAGAGATGGAGAATGCCAGATGCAAAGCAATGATGGATAAGGTGATGATTGAACTACCTCTAGTTGATGCAGTCAAGCTTTCACCTCCACTCCAGAGGTATGTTAAGATAATGGTTACTAATTATGTGAGTACTGAGGAAGGAGCTTTGCTTACCAGAGAAATCAGTGTGATTCTCTTGAATGAGATCCCACAGAAGAGGAAAGAAAAGTAGAGGGAAGTAATTGTCTCTGAAAAAAAGTTAGTGCCATGATTAATAGTACGATTATAGAGAAGCTACCTGATCCAGGAAGATTTTCCCAATCTCTTTGTGATCTTAGCTCAAGTATCAACTTGATATCTCAGTTTGGTGCTGTTAGACTTTGGATGACTGATATCAAACCGGCAAGGATCTATCTTATCTTGGTTGAAGGTTTCCAAAAGGATTCCAGAAGGTTTTTGTATCACCAGAAGCTTTCCATAAGGTTTTTGTATCACCAGTGCTTCGGGCAATGGAGTTCTCGACATGGGCAGTGTACCGGTCAAGAAAAATTTGGCCAAGGTGAAATAACCGAGAGGTACGGGAAGTGCTGGTCGGTGTCGGGTACACTACCAAGAAGCCGGTACGGGCGATCGGTCGGTGCGATTGAGAAATTGTGCATCGGGAAATAGAGTTTGGTCTGATTTTGGACATATGTTGTCAGAAAATGGAGTTTGGTCTTGATTCGGACAAGGTTGGTCGGGATCCGGACAAGTTCTGTCCGAAAATGCGGTTTTGGTCGGAAATGGGACCAGAGTGGTGCGAAAAATGATAATGGTGGGGAGCCAACAAGGGCTGTCGGATTCACTTGTTTTCAAGAAATAAATCAGTTGGGTCGGAGTGGATTTGGGCCAGGATTTCCATAATTCCTAGCCGGACCAAGAATTGATACCGATAGGCAAGATCCACGTTTTGGATATGTCGGTGGGCATTGGGCCAATTGGACCGTGCATTTTAAATTCTGTTTCCATATGTAGTATTATTTTTGGATTTAATTTATTTGGGTCAAGCCAGATTTTTGATTAAAGGACTTTGACCGAGCCTTGGGTAGGCATGTGAGTCGGTTTCACCAGGTTGGGTCGGTTTGTGACCATAATTGATTTGGATCGGGCAATTGGAGATTTGCCGTGACCCAAAGTCTTATTTTTATGACTAAGTATGGAATAAGTCGGTGCTGCAGTGGCCGAGCCAAGGAAGAAGTTTTGGGCCACAAAACATGGAAATTTGTGGATAAATTATAAGGCTTAAGGCCCGAGTTGTAACACAACTCTAAGGGGCGGCTATATATAAGCGTTTTAAGGTTCCGAAGCCTCATAACTTAGGGAAATCGCAGCAATAACATGAAACCCTAGCAGACTTTGGAGATTGTGTCTTTGTGCCGAGTATTGAGAAATCGCTAAAGGGTAAACATTTCCTTCGTGGATTTTGAGATGTTTTCCGATAGAAGACTCTTATTTGAGTTGTTTCATTTTTCTGCTCTAGAGATTTGCAGAAAGCACGAGTGGATTAAGAAGTTGGTAGCTTAGATCACACGAAATTCTTCTCGATAAGGTGTTAACATTGGATCCGTGAGTTGGTTTAGTTTTGGGTGAGATCGGACATATTGATCTGATATTTATGTGTTCTGTATGTTAATTGGAGGTTCAGCTAGAACATAAGGTGAGTGTGTGACTGTGGTTTGTGTTGATTTGGTTATGTTGGTGGTCTTGTTTATGTTAAGGGTATTGTGTTTGATGTCTTGATAGTTTGGTTCCATTTGTTGTGTTGTATGTGCTTCGGCATATGCGTTTGAGGGAACCGTTGGTTTACATTGACCTAACTTGATTAATCATGCACATATATTGAATAGTCTTGACAATAAAACCTGGTAGACGGGACGATCGCTTCACTAGGCAATTCTTTTGCTTACGCATCCACTCGTTGATGCAGGTAATAAAGATTAAGGAGGAGCTCGCGGGACCTGGAGGCATTGGATGGGACGGATGGTTTAATTGGGAGTTTGAGTTTAGTTTATTTTATTATTTTGTGCTTTGAGTTTGATGTTTAGTTGCTTAAGAACCATGTTAGCGAGTATTTGAGATATTTGAGTTATTAAATTATTGAGGAATTCTTTTGTAGAGATTTGGTTAGTTGAATGGAATTTATTTTAGAACTTTGGAGACTCGCTTGCATGACTTAAGTGTTGTAGTTCCGCTGTGCATATAAACTTTGAATTTGAGGAAATCCGGAAACCCCGTTTGAGACTTAGAGTTTTATCGAGAAATTTTTTGAGCTCTATCGGTTAACATCATTGTTAGGGCAGATTTTACGGATAGGGGTGTTACAGTTTCTTAGAAGATGTTCCAGTACGAATTGGAGATTTTTTAATTCCCACAGACTTTGTGGTGTTAAAATATGAGAAAGAACCTAAGGATCCTCTCATTATAGGAAGATCTTTCTTGGCTACAGATGGCGCCGTGATTGGTGTAAGGGGAAATAGAATAGGTTTGAATTTGGGTGAGCTGGTCATGAACTTTGGCATTAAGCAAACTTCTATGTTTGAGGATTGGAGTAGTGATCATATCTTCTGGACTAGGCATCAACACAAGGGTCTATTCACTGCAGATTGCTGGAAGAAGACATTTTTGGATGGAGAAAAGGATTGCAGAGGTGAATTGCAGAAAAAGTTGGTGTCGATCGACACCACCCATTGGTGATGGAGGCGTTTTTGCAGGAGTTGGTGTCGGTCGACATCAGGCTAGAATAGATGGATCAACGACGGTCAACACCACCCATTGGTGTCAGTCGACACCCTCTGCGGGTTGGCCCAGATTTGTAAAAAACAGCTGGTTTTTGAAATGGTCTCAATACTGCAAGTGTGAGAGCTGTTATCAAACAAAAAGCTCTATATCCCACACTTCATTAACCCCGGGAAAAGCAAAGGTACGCACTTTCCGGACACAAACCATCTGATATCATCAATAATACTTTTAATGGTACAAAGACTGTTTTATAGTTAACCAAGCCACGAGATTATCGTACATCGCTTGTTTCTTCTGTTGATGATTTTACAGGGAAACAAAATATCCCACCAAGACAAACGGCCCGCCCCAACTACTGTTCTTCACTTCCTTGGTCGTTCCAATGCACCGAATGCTTATACTCCACCATGGATAAGGCGACAATTTTCTGAGAGTCATTCATTGCCACACCCTCGTCCACCATATCCGTGAGCTCCGCTGCCAAGTCAAGCTAATGACTGAAAACAAGCGCTAAGTGGGAGGCAATCCACTTGTAAGTTTTTTTTTTCTTTCGATTTTTCTTTTCTTTTCTTATCTATTTTGTCACCAACCTTAGGCTTGGTAACACTGGGGACAGTGTTATTTAAGTCTTGGGGAGGTAGTTACTGGAAACAGTATTTATTTTCTTAGAGTCAAGTTGAGTCTATTTTATTGAGTCAAAATTAGTCGAAAACCTGAATCCAAAACCACCACATTCGTGCAGTAAGCCTTAGTGACCATTGATTCAACCTTGACCTGAATCCGAGACTAATGGAAAAATCAAAGGCTGACCAGTTGACTTGAGACTTTCATACTTCCAAAAGAAACCTGCATTACCTGAGCTATTTGTTTAATCTCATCGATGTGACCAATGTTCCAAGGGCTTAACTCCTCATTCATACCTGGCATGATACAACTTTTTTGGAATATAAATGATACCTTTCTCCCTTGATCCAATTAATTAATATGTAAAGATGAGATGATTCTCTTTTGTGTAAACGTGTAGGAAACTTTTATTGTACTCAAAGATAGAGATGATCACGCAAAGGCCGAAGCGAGGTTAGGATTTTCCCGTGATACTATTATTTGCTTACCGCTTTGAATTAAAATCAATGATAAATATGATCAAAAGCAAAGAAAAAAAGAATAAGAAATGAATAAGTCTGGGGAGAGAAAGAGATCAAGTGTTGTATAGTTGTCTTGTTTTGGTATTGAACGACAATTTGGGATTTGCAAAACTACCCCAGAGTTTTCCTTATTTGTAATTTAGTCATTTTCGTGTTTTTAGTAATAAATAGGATTTTTAGGTCATTATTTTGACTTATGCTTCATCCTACGCTTTATTTCTATGCTACAACCATCTTTGGAGAGATTTTTAGAGAAGATTTCTAAACTCTTATTTTTCTCTTGATTTATCTTATGCAATCTATTCAAACTATAATTTCTGTTTCGTTGATCATATCTGAGTAGTTTGTTTTTAGGTTTAGGGTTTTCAAAGGTAGAAAATAAATGGTTTAGTTGATGGTTATTTAAGATTGAATCAATAGAGTTCTTCATCTAGATTGTGTTTATTGCTGATTCTAGATTCATGATCTAGAATCTGATCACAGGTTGATTAGTTGACACAAGAGTGTAATTGATTGCATGAACTATCTTAGATAAGCAAAATAACTATTCACATAGAGATTTGGTTTAGGGATTTTGTGAATAATCCAACATGGAATTAATGCTTGTTTGAATTGAACAATTTAACAAAGAGATTTGGAATTCTAAATTTGGACATAGGTAATCTCTGCAGCGAGAGTTGATTAATTTTACCATTGTGTTTCGAGTTCGAGAACTGATCTTAATAACAATCCTGATAATTTTTTTAACATGCAATTCTGTATTACCTTAGAATTTCCCTAAGCCTAGCTCTTTTTCTATCTGAATTTACTCTGATTTTAATTGCTTTGCTTGCTTATTTTAATTTAAAATATTTTATGTTTAGCTTAATTCACAACTGATAATCTATTGTGTGAACGTGAGTCCTTGTGGATTAGATCCCTAAGTACTACGGTGACCTCTTAATTTGAAAGAGTAACTCAAGGGTAAATTTGAGCATATCAACCAATGAGCTCGGACAGTCACACATGCTTTTGAAGCCTTTGTTGATGTTATTGGGTTGGACAACTTCATTATTAATGATTTTCACTGATATACGATGACTTGGTTTGTCTTCTTTCCATCATCTTTTGAGAATGGACCATCCTCATTACGGTAGGAGTTGAAATCACCATGAAATGGGTTCTTCTTCTTTGGCTTATCCTCAATCCGAGATTTGACTCGACTAAATGCGTGGCAGATGCTCGGCTTTCATTAGAAATGAGATTTAAGCTTGGTGCTAGTTTGAAATCGACTTAAGTAATGCAAGGCTGTGCTCAGCTTAAGTAATACGAGGCTGTGCTCGGCTTAAGTAATGTGAGGTTGTGGTCCGCTAAAGGATGTGCGAGACTCGATGCTCGGCTTAGATGTAGACAAACTAGCAAAACCATGTGTGTCTAGAATAATTGTGAAGATAAGGTGAATAATGATTAGAATAACTTATCTTGTTTGGAGAAGTCGTTGAAACAGATGCTCAGATGCAGTCATAATATTCAGGTGGGTCCCACGGTGGACACGAGCTTGGTCGTTCTAAAGAGATAAGTCTTGGGGCTCTCTTTTGATATGGAGATCATCTCGTGGATCCTTCTGGTATGCCGGGAAATTCTTCTCCAAGTATAATTGTTTGACAGAGGCATGTCTTCCTTTCTGGATTTCATACATACTCCATCTGTTGCAAAGATTTGACCATAACTCTCTTCCAAAAACTTTGTTTAGAGCGAGGTCAAGCTCTTTAGAAAGATAACGCTTGGGGATTTCTATTGATATGATAAGCGTCTATTGTTTCAATTTTTTTCGCTTGGAAAATCTTCTCGAAGATGGCTAGTCTGACAACAACGAATCTGCATTTCAGGATTTTGTAAAAGTTGTACCTGTTACAAGAAGTGGACCATAACTCTCAACCGATAACTCCGATTCAAGCGAACACAAGCTTTATGGAAATATGACTCTTGGGGCATCACGGGGATACGTTTTCCCGTCTTGTGCTTCCATGTGGTTCATCTAGAAATTGGTTCTTAAGTTGGCTAATCAAACAGTGACGGATCTACGTTTTAGGGGTTCAGGCAGTCTTCGTCGGTTCCCAAAAAACTGTGATAACTATCAGTAGACAGCTCCGATTGATGCAAGGTTGAGTTCTATAAAAAGCTTACTATAGGGGCATTCCGTTGCAATGCGCCGGGAAATCATCCTGCAAGGTGGCAGATGCTTGAGAATCTTGATGCCGTTTGTCTTGTCAATTATGGTTAAACTGTAGAGTATGAACTGGATCTGGTAAGATTCAAGGGATATTTTCTTATCCCCTCCTTCTAGCGCCAAAATATGGATACAGAAATCCACACCCAACATTTGAGTCCTGTTTTATATAGAGATAAGAAACTTGTTAAAAGAAATGAATATTGAATAAAAGTATATATCTCCAAATAATTATATTAATCTGAAATGAGAGAATAAACTATAGATATTGAAATATTATATGTATACCTATTTCAGGAGTTTGATTACATAAAGAGAAAGAAATAGTGGTTTTGATGTTATAGCTGCACCTCAAGAAAGGTCGCCTACTGTCACGCACTTGATCTTTTAGGATCAAACCGTTCGGCCCTAGTCTCTATTTGTCTCGAACAAATAAACTAGGCAGCCTAACTCTCAAGAAATACGACCCTTTGTGAGAAAAGAACTCAGAAAGAAAGAAAACTCAAAAAAAGACAAGTGAATACTGAATTGCTCTGATATTGATAAAAATGCTGGATGATTACAAATGAGGATCTCACCCCCTATTTATACAAAAGCACTGCCTTGATCTTTGCCAACTCGTCTCTAAGCCCGAGATTCTTAAAGTATTGCTCCATTTGCCATAGAAAATTCTCAACGTCCTTGGCATTACAAGCCGCATCGAAATGCGATGGTCTCGCGTAATCAACTCTATCTGCCCCAGCATTGCTAGTACCCCCATTAGCAACCGCCTTTTTGCAGGTCATCTTGCATAGCGTCGATGCTCACTTGCAATGCTTGGACTGCACCCATCACCTTCTCTTCCAGTTAGGTGAATTGCGTATCAATTCCACCAAAGTTCTCCTTTATCCTACCAAACTCGGTGAACATCATGTTCTCAAGTTTAGTGGTGGAGTGCTCGACACACTCGAGTCTCTCCGTCATGTCACTCACCGCAACACCTAGGGATCCAAGCTCATCTGGAACCCTGCTCTTGTCGTGCTTCCTCTTTGGCACATTTGCATCAAAGGCCCCTTGCTCATTGATGTATGCACCCTTGTTATCCACGATAGCATCTTCCTCGTTAAGTCCCACCATTTTTCAGTATATCGCTTGCCTTTGATCGAAACTTCTCTTTGATACCACGTGTCATGGACTTGATCTTTTAGGATCAAACCATGCGGCCTTAGTCTTTATTTGTCTCGAACAAATACACTAGGCAGCCTAACTCTCAAGAAATCATACCCTTTGTGAGAAAAGAACTCGGAAAGAAAGAAAATTCGGAAAAAGACAACTAAATACTAAATGGGTCTGATATTGATAAAAATACTGGATGATTACAAATGAGGATCTCACCCCCTATTTATACAAAAGCACCTCCAAAATGGATGGTGAAGATTAAACTGATCTAATGCCCGATATTGAAGATGTGGCCATAAATACAAGATATTCATAAATGTGGGCTGATTTGATTGGATCTGATGGAGAATCTCTTTAAGTGAATGGCAGATTTGTGGGGATATGACTTGGTGACAAAGTTTTGAGAGATATCCTTCCATACTTAGCCAAAAATGTGGAGAGGCTTCTAGAGATGGATTCAACCCACTCAAATGAAAGTCAAGCCCATAAAATACTAAGTATAGGGAGTGCAACCTTATAGTCCGGCCCATATGCATGTTGAAAGTGACTGGGCCGTGACACTATGTACCCTTGAGAAGGGATCAAGCCATTCGTAGTTCATAAGTCTAGAAAAAGATAGAAGATTCAACCCCTTTTACAATGCTATGGGGTCTTATATTTATACATTGAAGAGATTAAATGCATTGAATTAACTCCATGATTGCCTTTAAATGCATCCGTTTTGATATTGTCTTTAATGTTGTAATGTCTCCAGTTTTACCTATCAACGAGCTCTTGCGCTTCTGCTCCATTAGACTTGTCCGCAAGCTCGGTGGTTCATGAGGTGATGACAGGTTTGCTTGTCTTGACGTCCTCGTGGTGAGTCACGGACTTTCTCTCAAGGTGCCAATATTTGGCCATTAACTCTAGAACTAACTCACAAATTAATTCCTATGATAATTAATTCATAAACTTGAATGACAAGTTTATTCATTTCACCATGACTATTAATTCACTAATTGAATCACTAATTGACCACTTCCTTTGTGCAATATGGATCTTTTTGGGCTTAAGGAGTCGATTGGGCTTTTTTCCATCTAAATTGATCCGGTGTGCGGGATCTGGTATCAACACTCAGTGGGCAAAATGGAACCAGAACACAAGTTAAATTCCAAAAGCCATTTCTGGAAATATAAAGGGACAAACCCCTAAAAATGTATACACAATCTAATCTTTTCCTCAGTAAGATTTCCCAACTAATCAGACGTCAAAGGTTCTCCGGTCACATTCGGAGGATCGTCAACCTGAGGCATCTCTACTATTATAGCTTCCACATCCTAAAAATCACAATGGATTCAACTTATTCATATACAAGTAACTAAGCTGAAATATCATAAGAGTAAACTGATACCTCAGTGATCCGTGAAGCGTTAAATGCTTCGGCTGCTTGAACTCCTGCGGTCTGAGCAGTTTCACTATCTTCAGGGTAAGAAAATCAGTATCCACCAGAGGAGGAGAGTCAGCGAAGGCTAATGCCAACTCTTTAAAATCAAGAGGAGTATTGGGAAAGGTTGCTAGTTCTAAGTCAGCTACTGCAAGCGAAGATGACACACTAGCTATCTCTTCTTCTAGAGTTTAACGAGCCCCTCGAGCATACTCTGGTTACTCTTCAATTCGTTAATGTCTGACTCAGCCATTGCTCTTTTCTTCGTAATAATAATGTAGTCATCAACCCGGGCAAGAAGAGTATTACCGTTGCTCTTAACTTTCGTTTTTGCCAAACTAGCTGTTTATTTGAAAACACGATCTTGGGAACGGATTAAGATATCATAGTTCGAAAAAAGCTCATCATAGCCAGCCCAAACTGAATCCAAACTGAAAAAAGATATGGTAGCTGCAGAAGCAGGTTGCTTAAGAGTAAGCTGTTTGATGTCAGCCTTATAATCTTTAACCAATATTTTCCCGTCTTCACGTTCTTTCTCTATCTGCTTAAATATTTTAGAGAGATCTACGAGGGTCCTCTTCAGGTCAGGGTTCTCCAATTCAAGAGAACAATTTTTTCCTTAGTTTCAACAGTCTTTGTTGCGTCAGGCAGAGCTCGGAGAAGAGACTTATAATAAACAACTATGTCATTATTGTCCTTTGCTGCCTATAAAGTAAAAACATAACGATAATTAACTCAAAGACAAATGGTTTGAGTATAATAAGTGAAGGATGAAAGGAACCTGAGACAGGTTGTCAGAGTGCTTCACGATTTTTTCCCATACCAAGGAACTTAGTTGGTCAGCTAAAGGAACTTGTTCATCCAGTCAAAAGCCGAAGTGCCAGAATAGGTTGGTAACCTTCTTATTTCCTTGAAAGTGCACAAGACGTAATGTCAGAAAGAATATACAAACAATTTGTTAAATCAAAGGGTCTAATGCACTTTGAGAAAATATGAGTCATTTTACCTATTGCGTCGAGAGGCGGCAAAGTCGAGCTAGTTGAACGATGTTAAAGCGAGGGTTCAGGCTGTGAAGACGAACAGGAGCTTCTTGAACAGTTGCACCTGCACCCATTGATGTAGAAAGAGTGGTCGAGCGGAAGAGCGAGCCGAGCGAGAACCTTTTCGTGAACTGGGTCGAATTTTGGAAGGCATAGCTAAAGGGTCAACAACCAAGTTAACTCTTCCAAGGACACCATCAGCTAAAACTGGAACAAACTTCTCGTTATAGGCCTTCCCGATAAAATCAAGCCGCCCCTTGATTCCGTCTTCTGCAGCTTTTCGAGCATCTTTCACATCTCATTGGGCACAAAAATGAAGATTAGATTTGTCCTGAACAATCGGAGGAACCCTCACAGGCCGAAGCTCCACGCTTCCAAGGCACTCCCTAGCTTTGTAAAAACGTTCAAGGGTAAAATGATTCCAAAGCAATTCTTTCACGGTGATCAATTCGAAGACTAGGAGACCTTCGGAAGGAGAATAACGAATTTGGGGAGCTGCAATGGTCAAAATGTTTCAGCCAAATAATTTCTAAAAAAGAAATGTGAACAACAAACACAGTAAAAGCAATGGTTCGATTACCTATAGATTCAGCCCAATCCCGGTGAGGCCCGATGGAAACACCAACAGAGGCATTGCCTACTTTAACAAAAAACCAGAAATCTTCCCAAGAGTGATCCTTTTTTGAGAGACCAAAAATTGGCTGTCTATTGTCATTGTGATAAATCGCAAAGTGGCCGGAACTGCCTTTAATACTCTGCACACCAAAGAATTCAAAAAGAACATTAACACTTACCAAAAATCCGCATTCAGAACCAGCAGAGATCAAGCAAAGAATATTGCAAACCATATTTGGGGCCATTTGCGGAAAGGCAAGTCCCAAATGATCAAGATACTTTAATAATACCTCAGGAAGAGGGAAGAATAAGCCATAGCCCACAAAGTAAGCTTCATAAACACATAAATAGCCAAAAGGTACTATTTCAGGAGATCGTTCAATCCCGGGTGACAAAACTTGACCGAGGAGGGACCCCGACATTGGGTTTTGATATTCTGGAATTCTTTTGGAGTCAGTTTTGTCGTAAAATACGGCCCAAATTTTTCATTGGGTTGAGTACATCGAACGGGAATTGATGGAGACTTTGCATAATCCGATATTGGCTACGAGGCTTTATCAGTGCCCAGAATCTCAAGATCCATCAAATCAACTAAAGGGTTAATTACGGGACCAGACATAATTGAAGGTTAAAGACAAAAGTTGAGATGAAAAAGAAAAAATCTCTGAAAGTTACAAAACAAAGAGATCGCAATAAGTGAGAAACAAGAGAGAAAACAAAATATTGGTTTAACCTAAATTATGGAAAGGGAACCATCACACGATAAACAACAAAGGCAGTGGAAGGGTTTCCCGGTTGCTGATTAAAAGTCAATATTTAAAGATGGGTGTCAAGGATTCAAGGCGTCAAGGTATCCAGACCCCGGAATTTGAGGGATCAGAAGGCAAACAAATAAGGAAAACACTTATTTTCTCCGAGCCAGGCAGCAGCTCACAGGACTTGGGGGGGGCAAATATTGATATTGGATCCGCACCGACGATCCACTCTCTCCAATCATGGAACGTGTCAACCACTTCAGCAAGTCAAAGTAAAGGCTGGGTCGATGGAGCGAACTAGGGTCCGATCAGTGGTGAAGCCTCACAGAGGGAAGGAGCAAGCGAAGCAAGGAGTGTCCATGATGCGAGCTGAATCTGTGAGCTGAAGGAGGAAATCATTCAAAAGATAAGGCGTTACAAGATTAACGACCAAATCGAAACCGACTGATTAAAGAAGAATCATAGACTTTATTAGTATTTATTTTTAGCATTTAATCTTTAATTCATGTATAAATATAAATCCCATAGTCTTGTGAGAGGGTTGATCATTTTCTTACTCGAAATAAATATAGACAAATTTATACTTTTTACTTTACAAATCTATTTCTACTTTCAGTTCATTTTCTCAAACAAATTCTATTTTACTTTAATAATATTTCAATATATTATTGGGTGTGAGGTCCAATATCTATAGTAAGCCACCTGATTATCTCAGTGATTATCTTTGTAACAATATGGAATATCTTTAAGATGTCAGGTATCCGATATCAGCTTATGTTAATTTGACAAGGTTTTCTATTGATCATCAAGCCTACGTTTGTGTTGTTGATAAATATGGTGAACCAAGCTGTTATAGTCAAGCAAAGAAGATACAAGAATGGATTGATACAATGGATGCAGAGATCATTGCTTTAGAAGATATCAATACTTGGATTATTTGTTCTTTGTCTGTAGGCTGTAAACGTGTTTACAAAGTTAAACTCAATGCTGATGGATCTTTGGAAAGATTCAAAGTCCGCTTGGTAGCAAAAGGATACACACAACAGGAGCGAGTTGATTTTGTTGACACATTTTCACATGTTTCCAAATTAACCACTGTACGAATTCTGATCTTTGTTTCAGCTGCAAAGAATTGGAGTCTTCATCAGTTGGATATCTCAAATTCATTTCTAAATGGAGATTTGGATGAAGAAATATATATATGGAATCCACCACAGGGGTATGCATCAAAAAAGAAGGGAACATTGCCTGAGAATGTTGTGTTAAAGTTACAGAAATCATTTTATGGACTTTGACAAGCATCAAGGCAATGGTTCTTGAAGTTCAGTTCTACTCTCATGTGTCTTGGTTTTACTAAATCTCATGCTGACAATGCACTATTCATTAGACATACGACTAAGAGCTACATAGCATTATTAGTCTATGTTGATGATATTATGATTTTTAGTAGTGATGATGAAGCAATATCACAACTAAAAGAAGATCTGTCAAAAGCATTTAAGCTCAGGGATTTAGGAAAAATCAAGAATTTCTTGGGTTTGGACGTGGCACGCACGAGTGAGGAAATCTCAGTGTGTCAAAGGAAATATTGCTTGGAGTTATTAGAAGAAACTGGTCTTTTAGTATGCAGACCATCTAGTATTCTGATGGAGCCAAGTATTAATATTACTCAGTATGATAAAGATGAACCATTACTAGACAAACCAGAGGTATATAGACGATTGGTGGGTAAGTTGATGTATATGAAAATAACAAGACCAGACATTACTTATGCAGTCAACAAGTTATGTCAATTCTCAGCCTCTCCAAAACAATCCCACCAAAATGCGGCTTACAAAGTAATCCACTATCTCAAAGGAACTGTTGGCTTGGGTTTGTTCTATCCAGCAAAGTCTGATCTTCAGTTAAAGCCATTTACAGATGCTGATTGGTCAACATGCCTTGACACTAGTAAGTCAAATTCTAATTATGCTATGTTCCTTGGTGATTCGTTGATATCTTGGAAGTCAAAGAAACAGAACGTGGTATCTCGTTCTTCCGCAGAATTAGAATTTAGAGCAATGGCATTGGCAAGTTGCAAAATTTCTTGGTTGGTAAATTTGCTTACAGAGTTTCATGTTCCACAAAAGACTGTTCCTTTGTTTTGTGATTCTACATCAGTCATTCACATTGCCAATAACATTGTATTCCACGAAAGAACGAAGCACATACAGCAACACTGCCATACAACAACAGAAAGAATTAAAAGGGGCTTATTGAAGACGTGATATGTTCGGACTTATAACCAGCTCGCAGACATCTTCACGAAGCAATTGTTTCGGACTCTTTTCAATACTCTTCTAAGCAAGATGAGTTTGAAATCAATATTCTCATCTTGAGAGAGGATATGAGTGTAATACCAGTTTTGTATAACCAAACAGAAATTAGATTGATTGGTTAAGTTCAACCGGAAAACTCTCTCTATATAAGAGGATCTTTGTAAAAGAATTCATTAAAAAGAATAACAAACTTTTTCACTAAAACTCGTCTTCTTCACAATACATTTACAAAACTATCACAAAATATCCAAATAAGGCCTAGTACTAGGTGTCCGACCCGTTTCCACTGCTTTAAATGATATATATATCACTAATACCCAATGTTCTAAAAATCTCTAGGCGCTAGTAGGGCGGTAAGGGTGGGCCTAGCGCCTAACCAATAAATCGGAGATTAAACGGAGATTAATCGGGGATTAGTTTTAGAGTTTTAAGACTATTTTAATGTTTTTAAAATATATTAATCCATTATAATTAAATTTTTCTATAATATTATTTTTAAAATTGCATTAAAGACATAAAAACATATTCTTTTAAAAAAATTATGATTTTTATTAAAATTTTGAACATAAATTATTGTAAAATATCATAAAATCCCAATCTAAATGTCTGAATAACAAAAAAAAAAAATTATTTGGCGGCGAAAATGGGCCTAGCGATTAGACGTTAGTCGGGGCGGCGAGGGTGGGCCTAGAGATTAAACGGAGAGTAATCGGAGCTAGGCGGGGATTTTTAGAACAGAGCTAATACCCATCTTAATTAGATGAATGACATTTATTTCCTTTTCGAGTTTGGTCTTCGATAAACGATGACTTGACTTACAAATTACAATGCACAATAAACACCATTTACACCGCAATACCCTTGCTCAAATGGACTCCTCTCTGAGAACAAAGCTCAAAAAAAGGAAAAAAAAAAAAGACAGAAACATAGAATGAGGTGTTTGTATAAGTAATAAACTCAATTATGTGACTTCTTTTTTGACAGGAACATGAAAAACCGAGGCAAAGAAAGTTTCTTCTTTTTCTTTCCATACTTAGTCTGTGGTGATTGATTGGTTTCAGAGTTATCTTCTGTTCCATATGACTCACTTGGGCTTGAGACATAAACAGCAACCTCTGGTGATTGTTCCAACTTACTTTGCTCCTTTGCTCTTTCAAAGCTCTCTTTTTGGATTTTCTTAATATTAAATCCATCACCAGCTTTTCTCTTCTTTTCATGGTCTGCTCTCCACTTCCTTAACTCTTGTTCAACCCCTAACTTCCCCTCTTTGGCTTTCTCAGCCTTTTCAGTTGCTTCTTTTAGTGCTTTCTTTGTTGCATCCATGTCTCTGTTTACTTCTTCCAGATTCTCCATGCTTCTCATTTCTGTTTCTTTAGCTTCCTCGACCTGTGAAACTGCTGCTACTACTCTTGCGTTAGCGAGTTCTTCTGCCTTGTGAGCACGTTTGCTGAGCTCATAGTACTCTTCTAGTGATAGTGTAACGCTTTTCGGAGAATCATTGTCATTAACCTTTAATGTTGATTTACTCTCTTTCAAAGCCTTGATAGCGGCTAAGGCCAACCACTCTGAAGCTTTAGCTGCCTCCATTTCTTTTTGTGCAGCAAACAGCCTGCTCTCCATTGTACTTGCTCCTGCCTTTGCTTGCTCTGCCTCTTCTTTGGCCTTTCGT
The DNA here is from genome assembly GCA_028015245.1 of Cardamine occulta. Lineage (NCBI taxonomy): Eukaryota > Viridiplantae > Streptophyta > Magnoliopsida > Brassicales > Brassicaceae > Cardamine > Cardamine occulta. Next base: position 9,234,759 of record CM051374.1, read on the forward strand.
AGCTCTTCCCGTGCAAGTTCAGTAAGTGACTTTGCTTCATCAGCCTCTTCTGCTGCTTGCTGAAGTTGCTTAGGTAGCTCCACCATTTTCTCTCTTGCTTCTTTCTCCTTCGACTGAACCAAAGATATTTCCGACTTCGCTCTGTCAATTTCAGCTTCTAGAGAAGCAACTGCGATGGAGGCCATTCCTTCTCTTTGTTTGATTGACGCAAGAGCAGACTTTTCTTTCTCAAGTTCTAGTTGCAAGGAAGAGGATGCTACGTTCAAGGAATTCAATTCCGCAGCTGCTTTCTCGAGATTGACACTGACTTCTTCAAGTTCCTTCTTTGCTGAGGCAACAGCTGCATGTAAATCTGGATGGCTCATGTTTTCTTTCGAAATGTCAGTGTTTGTTGTTAAATCACTTGCTTCCTGTTTTAGCTTGGATTCCATATAAGCTACCAGTTCTGCCTTTAAATCAAGAAGCAGAGCTGAGGCAGTGTCGAGCTTCGCCTTTAGGTCTTTCGAAGATAGTATCTCTTGGTTAAGTTTCTGGAGTTCCTCTTCCGCTTGCTTTAGTTCCTTCTCCCAGCGGTGAGTGTCTTGGTCTCTAGCCATGGCTGCTCCAATCCTATGTTCTTCCGCCTCCAAATGAGAAGCATGTGCTGATTCCAGTGACTCATTTGTAGCTATCAGCTCTATGGTGAGTTCTTCAACTGTCTTCTCAACTTTTTTTGATGCCAACATCGCTTCTTCAACTTTCTTACCGGCCACATCTTTATCTTGCACCAACGCAACATATTCCTTGTGTAATGTTTGTAGCTCCTCCTTGACATATCTCAATTCTGCAATTGCTGATGTATATCTTGCGTTAACCACTTCAAGCTGCGCTTTAGCTGCAACACTAACATCTTCAGCTATTCCTTGTTCCATCTCTTCAACTCTCAATTTTGCTAGCTCCGAGTCCTGCTTCGCTTGTTGTTCTTCTGTTTGTGCCTTCTCCAAATTAAGCTTCAACTGCTCTATGAGTCTCTTTGTGCTTTCTAGCTCCTTAAGCACTTGCAGTTTTGCAGCCTCAGCGGTTTCCGACTGTGTTTTGTACTCAGGAATGTCCTCGTGAATCTTTTTAAGCTCTTCTTCTATAAGCTTGCATCTCTACAAAACCGTACAATACAAAATATGAATATAGAAAGCCAACTAAATGAAAAATAATACACATGTATCCCTTAGTAGTATACCTCTACTGCTTGCATTCGGTGAGATTTCCAATCAGTAATTCCTCCAAATTTCGATACAGCTTCTTTAACAGACTCAAATGGTGCTGCAGTATCGATTAAACCTTTATATGAGTCAATATTTTTAGGCGTTCCAGCGCTCATCGGTGGTCCTGAGTATCTTGGAGACAAATGCGGTTTAGGAGATCCAACTTTTCTAGGAGATGACAAAGTTCTAGGTGATCCACTATTTCTTGCTGTACCCACCACCACAGCCTCGGTAATCTTTACACGAGGTAAACTAATCTCACTAGTAAGTTCATTCGGCCCTGGCGCTTCTTCAACAATTGTTGTACCAGGATTATCTTTTCTGGTTTCAACATCAGAAGCAATTAGTGATTCTTCAGAGTTAGATGACAGAAATGTGTCATCAACATATATTTTGGTTGAGCCATCAGTTGGAGATTGTTGAGTATCGTAAATATTCTCATCCTTTGTAACAGATTGGATCAACCCAGGATTAACTGTTGTAACATTATCACTAACAACATCTGAACTCACAGTAGTCTTAAATGTTCCAGATGGTTCTAGAGAGGTTTCAACTTTAGCAGTTTTTAACTCCTCCATTAATATGTAACCTGAAATTACTACACAACAAAAAAGGCTGAAAAAAATTAAGTAAAACCTGACACAATTTATAACTTTGGACTTAGTAGCATTTATTCACTAATGGAGAAAATTGAATATAAAACATCTTTAATGATCAAATCCAAGGTTCACTGAAGCAACAACGCATAGATGAAAAATATTAAATTCAGATTTTCATCAGGAACGGTGTGAATAAATTTGAAAAAAAAAAAAACTATGTTTACTAGATTTTTTAACAAGAAAAGTATGACGAGACCAAACATATATTTGCCTTTACATCTGCATACGAGCAATGATTCTCATGAAATCAAAATCTGATGCAATCAAATGATTAACTCATTTCTTGAATACAATCAATATAATTGGAAATCAAAGATTAAAGAAACAGTTCTGAATTTTCAGCTGAGGAAAAAGTTACACACAAATTAAGCCCAGAAAAACCTCATCGAAATGATTTCAAGAAAGTCTTACAGGATGAATAGAAGTAGCGATGATGATCGGATATAGTAGTTTGACGGGCCGATAGAAATTGATTCTTGAAATAAAAGTTTCAGACAAAGGTGGACAATTTCATTTAGGAACAGAACTTAGAAAGAGATCATCACGGTCGCGGAGACAAATCACGAATCTATCTTTCTCTCTCATCCTCATATTTTTAATCTATCTGGCATTCTCTCTGTCATAATTTTCGGTTTGTTTGTTTCTCTTGTTTTCTATGATTATTGAAATGACTTTTTTAATAAAGAGAATCGGTGGCTAAGAAGTGGCTTCTTTAGGGTCTTGAAATCCATTGGTCCACGTATGTGGAGTAGATAAACCAAACTCTGTTTTTTTTTTCTCTTGTCATCCTAAACTATGTGATATAAATCCTCTCTAGGAGTTTTTATCTCAAAACTCCACTTCTCTTAAAAGCAATGTTTTTATATCCGATCCGGATACTGAATCGGACTACTCTTCGGGTCACCGGATTACCGGATCAACCGCAGGTTAATCCAGATCGACCACGAAACAATAAACTAATATATATGTTATATATATAGGTATAGTTGTATAAATATATAGTAAAAATTATCAATAAGAAAAATAAACTAATTAAATATCACCACATGAAAATAAATTTTTTATTGTATAATATAATCAATTGTTCATAAATAAACAAATATTATAATGAATTATATATTATAATACAAGAGAATTTGAAGTATAATATTTCATTATGTTGATCATAAGACAAAAAACACAAAATATAGAGAACATTTTATTATTATACAATATATATGAAGTGGTCATAAAGATTATAAATAAATACAAAAAAAAAGTAGAAATAAAAATAATTAGTATGTTGTGTTTGAGTCAGAAAAAATATAAAGGATAGTCTATGTACGCATTTTAAATTTTTTAAAAAAAATTATAAAAAGAACTGTAAAACATTATTTTATTCTCAAAATCAAACATTTTATTTGTATCAAAATTGTTCTAAAATCAAAAATTTAAATATTTTAAAAATTTCTCTTGACCTGTAACACGGTGAACCGGTCGAACCGGCCGAACCGGCCGGGTGGCGGGTTAATAGCGGGTTTTTTTGGATTTTTCCAGTTTTTAAATTACAAGTTTTTAGCATGAAACCCAAACCGGAAGAGCATCCGGATCCCGAGTCAACCGGTCCGACCGGCCGGGCCGGTCCGGATCTGAAAACACTACTTAAAGGGAAATCTAAAATTATCATCTTATAAACTAATTTTTTCTGAATTATTTTTAAAGAGAAAAATTAGTCTTTTACTTTGTTACCCTAGCAAAAATAGAAATATTACATATAAAGTTATTGTTTTATCCACCCATTCACAACTAATTCGGATCTAATCCATAGACCCAACTCCATAATTCAAAATCAATCAAATCCCTAATTTTTCAAAATCAAACCGCTTTATCGGTATCTCCTCTCTAACTTTCATGGTGAAACTCGATTTTCTACTCGGTTCCTCCTCGATTGTTGTCTTCAATTGAAAACTTGTGTGCACGAAGATGGCTAGGACAAAGAGTGATCTCTGGTTCAGCAAGTTGGAAACAGTGAAAAAGTTGGAGAGAGCAACCCATCTCAGGTTCGGAATGATGAGAGCGAACGATCTCCAGTTCAAGAAGACATGTAAATATGAAGACGAAAGAGATTTCAAAGAACAGAGCGACAGATCTCCAGTTCGGAATGGTGATTAGGATGAAGATGTCAGACAGAGTGAAGACGAAGGAGATAAGAATTTGGGTAATACAAGCCGAACCGTGAGCGACCCCATAAACTCAACGGTAAGTTGTTGGAATCGAATTGGAATTGTTCGCACTTGATGTCATTTGGAATTGAATTTATGGGTTTTAAGTAATACTAGTATAAATAGATACAACTAGTGTGTTTGTGATATAGGCACCGAGGGTGGTGACTACAAAGGCGGAGGGTTTGTGAATCTACTAGCTGGCCGTACAGCTCTCTCTAGAGGATTCTGATGAGATCAATGAGTGAAACACGAACTGGGGAAATGATAGACGCCACACAAAACTATGAACTGACCCCTGATAAGTCTGAAGATCCTAGATTCACAAGGCTTCACACACAAGTGAAGAATGTCGGCTGCTTTCTTTCAAGAAGAAAATTCGATTTCTATTATTTTAAAGGTGAGTTCTTACAACTCGATCCGGGGGTTTTATAAGTGAACCCTAGGACAAACAATACACTAAAACAAAACGGCAAGAAGTTTTAAGAAAAACAACATGATTTGAAATTTAAAAGCAAATAAAATCTAAAAATAGAAAATCTGGTGTGAATAGAAGTTTTGTGCATGGCTGCTGAGACTAAGGCATTCTTGAGCTTGTGGAAGATTTATTGGAGTGGTAACAAGCTCGAGAATACGTACTAAGGATGTTGCCTCGTTAAAACCTTTCTCAGAAAACCCAATGGGACAAAACTGAGATAAGAAAAAATTGTACAATTTATTAGCACGTCTTTGTGTGTCTTCAGCCTAAGGAAGTGGTGAAGACACTTCTTCTGGATGCCAACATGGTTCTCCAACAATGTCCTTTAATCCCTCTTTAGCCGAAATGACGAATACAGATGTTTCGGTGCAACCTTGTAAAACAGGTAAGAAGAAGATATCCTATTTCATGGGCTGTAAGCAAATGTTGTCAGGGTCTTTGTTGAGTCCGTTGTGTGCTCTAAACTCTGCATGGTTGTCGTTTAGCCTTTCTCCTATGTTTTGGAGCTTGGTGGCATTAGGATCTTCTCTAGGTGCTAGCAGAGTTTCTTGAGTGATTTCCTTGGTGAGCGGACTTCCTTTTAGTTATTCATGCTCGATGAGTGTGAATAAGCTCTCCAGTGACTTGTTAAACTCCTCTCTTAAGCATCTTGTTCTGGACCTCATTCTTGGGGTTTGTCTCATGACCGTTATGCTTACTTCTTTGACAGCTTTCAGTGGACTTGTTTCGATGTCCTCATCATTCCCTCCCTCTTGAGAAGGTTCTGACCCTAGAGTCGTGTCACCTGCATGAAAAGGAGATAAATCAAATACATTGAAAGTGAGAGAAATGTTTAACTCACCTGGTAGCTCCAGCTTGTAGGCATTGTCGTTGATCCATTCTAACACTCGAAATGGTCTGTCTCCTCGTGGCGATAGCTTGGATTTTCTCTAGTTGGGAAACCTCTCGTGCCTCATGTTTAATCACACCCACTCCCTAGGCTCAAATGTGATCTCCTTTCGTCCTTTGTCAGCTTGTTGTTTGTATTTATCCGTCTTCTTCTCGAGGTTCTCCTTGACACGTTGGTGAAGTTTCTTCACAAACTCTGCTTTTGTTTCACCTGTGGGACTAGAATAAATAGCTTGGGTAAGGGTGAGAGATCTAGTGGAGTCAAAGGATTGAAACCATACACGATTTCAAATGGAGATTGCTAAGTGGCAGAATGCCTAGCATGGCTATACTCAAACTCAAAATAAGGCAAACATGACACCCAATTTCATAAATTCTTACCAACCGTTGCTCTCAATATGGTCAAGAGTGTACGGTTTACTACCTCAGTTTGACCATCGGTATGTGGGTGACAAGTAGTTGAGAAGAGGAGCTTAGTCCCCAACTTTCTCCACAACGTCTTCCAGAAATGGCTCAAAAACTTGGTGTCACGGTCTGAAACGATGGTTCTAGGCACTCGATGCAAACATACTACTTCTTTGAAGAAGAGGTTAGATGTTTGAGTTGCGTCATTGGTCTTGTTGCATGGAATAAAATGTGCCATCTTGGAAAACCTGTTGACAACTACGAATATAGAGTCTTTTTGGCTTACATGCGGTAACCCTAGAACGAAATCCATGGAAATATCTACCCATGGTAGGTTAGGAATAAGCAAAGGCATATATAAACCATGAGGATGTAACTTGGATTTTGCTTTCAAACAAGTGATGCACTTGGCGTAGAATCTCTCTACGTCGCGCCTCAAATGCGGCCAATAGAAATGGTCCATGACCACACTTAAAGTCTTATCTCGGCCAAAATGTCCCATGAGCCCTCCTCCATGTACTTCCCTGATTAGTAACTCCCTCATTGAACCTTGAGGAATACACAACCTTCTGTCTCGGAACAGAAATCCATCATGTTGATAAAATGCTCCAAAAGCCGCTTTGTTCGTTTCCTTCTATGTTTCTTGAAAATCTGGGTCAGCTTCGTACAATCCTTTGATATGCTCGAATCCCATTATTTTTGCCTCCATGGTAGTGATTAATGTGTATCTTCGGGATAAGACGTCAGCTACAATGTTCTCTTTACCCTTTGAATACTTGATTATGTAAAGAAAAGTCTCCGCAAATTTAAGCCACTTGGCGTGCCTCTTCTTAAGTGTAGTTTGTCCTCTCAAATGCTTGAGTGTCTCATGATGTGTATGAATAACAAACTCGTTTGATGATAAATAGTGTTTCCATGTTTCTATAGACCTTACCAATGCATAAAGTTCCTTATCGTAGGTACGGTAGTTTTAGGAGGCTCCATGAAGTTTCTCACTGAAACAACCCCTATACATGTACCAGAAGCATCACATTCTATTTCAAATGTTTTATCAAAATTTGGAAGTACCAAAACCGGTGCATGTGTTAAGCTGTCTTTGAGCTTATTGAATGCTTCCTCTTGTGCTGGTCCCCATTTGAAAGCAATATCCTTCTTGATCACTGAAGTGAGACGAGCAACTAGGGTACTGAAGTTTCGCACAAATCTCCTATAGAAGCTGGCCAGTCCGTGAAAACTCCTAACATGCTTTATGGTGGTCAGGGTCGGCCAGTCTTGTATTGCTTTGATCTTCTCTTCATCAACCTTTAATTCCTGTAAACTTACAACAAATCCTAAAAACACAACTTGATCAGTGCAGAATGTGCATTTCTTTAAGTACTTGTTCCATATAGGTGTTCTAGCCGAAGAGTTTCAAGTACTTGTTCCAAAAGTAGCAAATGATCAACAAGACATGTACTATAAATAAGAATATCATCAAAGTATACCACAACAAACTTACAGATGTAGGCCCTTAGAATGTGGTTCATGAGCCTCATGAAGGTGCTATATGCATTGGTGATTCGAAAAGACATCACTAACCACTCGTATAAGCATCTCTTGGTATTGAAAGCCGTTTTCCACTCATCACCTTCCTTCATTCTTACCTGATGGTATCCACTCCTTAGATCAATCTTTGGAAAGATGGTAGCACCATTGAGTTCATCTAGCATGTCATCAAGTCGTGAAATGTGGTCTCGGTACTTTATCGTGACATTCTTGATGGCTCGGCAGTCGATACACATCCTCCATGTCCCATCCTTTTTAGGCACTAGGAGCACTGGCACGACACATGGACTCAAACTTTCTCTAATGTATCCCTTTGACATCAATTCTTGTACTTGTTTCTCAAGTTCTTTAGCCTCTTCGTGATTGACTCTGTATGCAGCTCGATTTAGCAGTGGTGCACCGGGTACTAAATCGATTTGATGCTCAATGCCTCTAATCGGTGGAAGGCCTGGTGGGATTTCTTCAGGAAAGACATCAGTGAATTTCTCTAAGAGCTCTAGAACAACCGAGGGTTGGTTTTCTTGCTATTGAGCTGAAACTAAACTTTCCTTGAAGATCATTAGTAGCACCATTTTTTGGCCTCAAGTGATTTAAAAACAGTAGTGGGAGTAATGTAGATGCTAGTCTTACTTATCTGGACCCCTTTATCCATTGTTTTATGCATGTCATACACTTCTTGCGGAGTAAGAGGCGCTCGGCTATGCTTTTTATCCTTATACGTGATAGTGTAGTAATTGGTGCGTCGATTGTGTAAAGCCTCCTTGTCGAATTGCCATGGCCTCCCTAGTAAGAGATGTCCAGCTTGCATGGGAACTACGTCACACACAACCTGATTGGTGTACTTACCTATGCTGAATAGAATGGAAACTTGCTCGGATATCTTGAGCTCTGTCTCATTGTTAAGCCATTGAAGTCTATAGGGTCAGGGATGCTTCGTCTTTGGAATACCAAAATTATCAACCAAATACTTGCTGGCCACGTTAGTGCATGAACCACCATCGATAATTAGACTACATACCTTAGAGTTGTTGGTGCACCGCATGTGGAAGATATTCTCTCGCTGAATAGTTTCGGGGTCGTAGAGTGTGCTAAGAGCTCTTTTTATGACTAGTAAATCTCCAGTTTCTGGATACTCTACAATATCTTCTTCGGAATCTTCTTGTTCTCCTTCAGCCTCATCTTGTGACTCATAGTCGCCATTTGATTTGAGAACCATCACCCTTTGGTTTGGACACTCCCTGGCACATAAAGTATGTAATGTCACGAGCTCTTTGATTTGGAAACTTACCTTGGTCAGGTCTGGTGCCTTTAGACTTTTGTGGTGCCTTTAGACGTTTCTGGAGCCTGCCTTTTAAATTTGGGGTCCTTCGCAATAGACTTGCCCTTGTTAAAATTCTTCGGTGGTGTTGGAGTCCAGCTGGGCAGAAATGACATTTCTCCTCATTTGTTGTTTTGCTTGGACCGCAAGATGTAACAGTTCATCGAAGTCGTGGCAAGGTTGCCTCTCTCCCTTTCTGGCTATCCGATCATGTAATCCATCAAGGAACTGTACCATCAAAGTCTCCTCATTATCTTCAGTTTCACATCTGTTCTTAAGAGTTTCAAACTCCTCAAAATATTCCTCCACAGATTTTGTTCTTTGAGTAAGTTTTCAAAATTTCTTTTGTAATTCACGGTGGAAATGAGCTGCGACATATCTTTTCCTCGAACTGAACCTCATATCTGCCCAGTTAGTGACCTGGCCGTGTCTAAGTCTTCTTCTTTCCAAAACATCTATATCCTACCATGCCAAAGTCTTTTCAGTGAGCTGAGCTGATGCTAGGGACACCTTTCTCGCCTCTGAGTAATACTCAAAGATATACTCCATCCTTTTCTCCCAGTCTATGTATGCTTCAGGGTTAACTCGTCCAGTAAAAGTAAGTGCAGTAAGTTTGACATCCTTTCCCCCAAGTCTTGGCTGGTCTTCATCCAAGTATTAGAACCTCGCCCTCTCTTGCCTTCTAGGTGGTTGATTAAGGTTAGGAGCCGGTGGTGGATCATCATCTATGCCAGGTATGTCTTCATCGGTCTCGTCTTCTAGTTGGGGTTTAGGTCTACGAACATTGGGTGCTAGTCCAGCTCTCGCAGGTTGGACTCGTGTCTCCAGCCGCGTCATTCGATCGCTAACAGACCTTATGGCTTCTAGTAGCTGATTCATGCTGACTGGTTGTGCTTCGTCTCCCATCGCTTAGCAACATGTACTAGAGTTACAAACAGATCAAGTGCAAAGGGAAATCAAAGTAGAATAGTAGTATTAATCAATGTAAAAAAAAAATTATTTTTTTTATAAGATGAATGAATGACTGTTAAAACAGAAGCTTATGCAACAGAGAGTTTTGGATGCACCAATAACAACGAGTCTGTGAAAACAGAGCTGAATGAGACAGAGCTGATGCAACAACACGAAACTAAGGATGCAGACAACAAAATTCAAATATTAAGACACAAAAGACACAAAGAAACAATCAGAATCAAGTGAAAACGAAACAAGAAAAACACACGAACTAACAGAATCAAAATCACAACAGCAACAACAACAAGGAATCAATGAAGTAGCTGAGATAAACCCTAATTTATTTGATTTTTTTTTTAAACTTATGCAGTCACGAAAACAAAGATCTAGCAATTATTCAGTGACAGAAACAACGAACTCAAGTTACAGCAACAGAATCAAAGTAACAATGAATGAATTAGACAGAACACAACGAAAGCGATGTTATGTTTTTTTTTTGATGAAACTAAATCAATATGCAACAACAGAAACAAAAAAGAGATAGATTCACATGATATTTTGAGCCTAAGCTCTGATATCAAGATGATATAGGCACCGAGGGTAGTGACTACAAAGGCGGAGGGTTGGTGAATCTACTAGCTGGCCGTACAGCTCTCTCTAGAGGATTCTGGTGAGATGAATGAGTGAAACACTAACTAGGGAGATGATAGACGCCACACAAAACTATGAACTGATCCGTGATAAGTCTGAAGACACTAGATTCACAAGGCTTCACACACAAGTGAAGAATGTCGGCTGCTTTCTTTCAAGAAGAAAATTTGATTTCTATTGTTTCAAAGGTGAGCGCTTACAACTCGACCCTGGGGTTTTATAAGTGAACCCTAGGTCATACAATACACTTAAATAAAATGACAAGAAGTGTTAAGAAAAACAGCATGATTTGTAACTTAAAAGCAAATAAAATCTAAAAATAGAAAGTCTGGTGTGAATAGAAGTTTCATGCATGGCTCCTACGACTACTGCTTTCTTGAGCTAGTGGAAGATGTATTGGAGTGGTAACAAGCTCGGGAATGCGCACTAAGGGTGTTGCCTCGTTAAAACCTTTCTCAGAAAACCCAATGGGACAAAACCGAGATAAAGAAAAAGAATACAATTCCTTAGCACGTCTTTGTGTGTCTTCTGCCTAAGGAAGTGGTGAAGACACTTCTCCTAGATGCCAACATGGTTCTCCAACAATGTCCTTTGATCCCTCCTTAGCCGAAATGACGAATACAGATGTTTCGGTGCAAGCTTGTAAAACTAGTAAGAAGATGATATCCTGTTTCTTGGGCTATAAGCAAATGTTGTCAGGGACCTTGTTGAGTCCGTGGTGTGCTCTAAGCTCTGCATGGTTGTCATCTAGCCTTTCTCCTATGTCTTGGATCTTGGTGGCAGTAGGATCTTCTCTAGGTGCTACCGGATTTTCTTGAGTGATTTCCTTGGTGAGCAAACTGCCTTTTAGTTCTTCATGCTCGATGAGTGTGAATAAGCTCTCCAGTGACTTGTTAAACTCCTCTTTTAAGCATCTTGTTCCTGACCTCGTTCTTGGGGTTTGTCTCATGACCGGTATGCTAACTTCTTCAACAGCTTCCAGTGGACTTGTTTCGATGTTCTCATCAGTTTGTTGCAGGGTTCCGAGGAGGAAACAGAGACACTAATACGACCTCTGAGAATGTACTTCCCGCTTGCGGAGTATAAGAACAAAATAAAGTTATTGACGATGTGTTTTATCCATTAAGCTTTGAAAACATTAGATGGTTTGACTTAGCCAACCTAATAAGAGATTGACAAGGTCAAAGATAAATGTTTAGGGAAAACTATATTTGTCTTATGTCTTTCGGTGGTTGTTTGAATTGGTAATACTATGTTGGGTTGTTTTTGTATTAGAATTGGTAGTACTGGTACTACTTGGTAAAACTATGATGTTATTTTTTTTTGTATTTTAAGTCGTACTACTGGTAATACTTGGTAAAATTAATGACATAATTCAAAAACAAACATCTTACAAAACAATGATAAGTGTTAGAAAATCAAAATCGATATGGAGATGATGTCTCGATAGAGGAGATCATAGAGATGATGTCTCGATGGAGGAGAATGATGAGAGTAAAGGAAAAGTCTTTGCTTAAAGAAAGAGAAGGAAATGGAGGGAAACCCCAAATCTGGGGTTCCAAAATTGAAAACATTTGGGTTTGTGCTCCAAAAATAATTTCCTCATGAGCTCCGTTTTTAGTCACATGTGCAGCACCTAATTACTTAAGTTAGTTGTTGTACCACATTTCTAAAGTAGTTATACTTTGGCCGTTTTCCATTTTAATTTGTATTACAAACACTTAAAAATTTTGTTTTTAGTTTTATAGGTAATTTTAATCAATTAACATATAATTATTATTGTTTTATGCATTAATATGTCAAAACACTATATTTTTGTAACTTTGATATCCTAAGTTGGTTATTATTTACAAAGTCACCTTAAAAGTATAAGGATTATATTGTGTAGATTGTTTCATAACAACTTAATATATAGTATTACTGTAATTACCTTCTTAAGAACAACCTAAAGCAATTTTTCATAACAACTTAAAGCAATTTTTAATTTGCAAATGAGAAAAACCAAAAATTAAAAACAATTCAAAAGGAGCAAAGAGTTATTTTGGAAGTGGACACAAAGTAGCGTCTCAGAGCTCTATACAAAATGTAACCTTACTTTATTATATAAGATTGTAATTACCTTCTTATTACATATTGTAACATTTATTTCTCATGTTTACAAGGCCTATGGTTAATTATTAATACACAATGTAATATTGTAACATAATTTTTATTTTCCATTATCAACTTTCAGCAGTTATACTAGTTATTCCAGTTGTACCAGTATAATTGGTGATTTGTAAAGATTTTATTAAATTTATATCCCATGTAAATATAAGGTTACAACATTGTAAAAACATTACAATGTTTTCTTCAACACTAAACTATACATGCGACATTCAATGAGCAACAATATTGTATATCCTAGCTTATATCCTTGGCAAAGTTATCTCCTCCACTAATGTCTTCAACATTAAAATATACATGCGACCTTGCATTCAAAATTTATGCTGACGTTGTCGCTCATTGTATTCTCTGAAAACAATACAAAAAAACTCAATCAGTAATACTAGTTTTACTACATTAATCAGTTACACTAGTTTTACCTAGGTCTCCTATCGCAAGAACTCAAATTGGATCATTTCGGGTTCTAATCTACAATACACTATGATTCAACCACTGAACTCCATTCCTTACCAATTTAAAGTCCTAATCAACCTAAAAATCATAGTAAAACACCCATTGTGCATAGCAAATAATGTGTATAATCAAATCCACAATTTACAAATCTAAAACCAAATAACTTGGATTTTGAAGCTCTGCAAACCTCGATGGCGAGGCAGAGCTCTACCAATAAGCTCGACGGCGGTAGCGGCGGTCGCGGCAGATATTGCTAGAGATGTTACTGTTGAGAGAGATGCAGTTTCGTTTTTATTTTTTCTGTTTTTTTAAAATTTGTTTTCTTTTCTTTTTAATTATTTTTTTATTGAAAATGAGAGGGTATTTTTGTCTTTACACATTTCATTAAAGGTGATGTGGGTTTTGAGATTAGCGAGTTATATAGGAGATTTGTTGTTTGAGGAAGTGGGGTTTTGAAATGATGGTTCTCTCTCTAGAGGTTAATGTAGAGGCGAAAGTACTAACTGCCACTTCTTCTTCTCAGAGATCTTCATTCCGATAGTTTCAATCCATTTTTCTTGGAAAAAGTCGGTTTTTGTCCGTTGAGATGTTTCTCAGGCGGTTATGGTTTTCGTAACCAACTTCCCAAACAGCTATGGAACCACTTCAACTATATAAACTCATGTCTTGTCTCTCTGTTTTTCATCAAACACCGGACAAACTTCCCAATGAGTGACTACATACGTAAACAAATGCAGTAGGATATCACGTTTAGGGCTAATGATGCACCCATTGTCTTACCAAAGTCTGCTTGTGTTCAAGCGGCATGATCAAACCGGTTCTCCATCGTTTGCACCTTGGTGAATCCCAGTAATCAGAATCTGAGAGGTATCATTGGAAATCTCCCTCGTGTGTGGGGTATGGAAGATAATATCTTTGGGATAATGGTGGATGCAAGGAAATTTCAATTTGTTTTCCAAACTGAGTTCTCAAACTTGTTCTCAAATGGAGTCCCTGGTCTTTTAGTGAGTGGATGCTTGTGACTCACAAATGGAACCCAAACATGCCTGACATTACAATGAAGATAATACCATTCTAGACTCAAATTCATGGTATTCCAATTCAATACCTTACACTGGAGATGATTGATACTATTGGTTGTTCCCTTGGCCATGTTTCTGAAAACGACTTTGATGAAAACACAACAAGGGTTGATTACGTCCGTGTATGATTGGATGGAATATTGATAATCCCTTACGTTTCAAGCTTGAGTTCCAGTTTTTTCACAACGATAGTGTCCTTTTGTCGTTTTATTATGAACGTCTCCGCAACTTTTGTAAGATCTGTGGAATGCTCCCCCACAAAAAGAAAGAGTGCCCACTACGTTTTGATGCTGATGATGACAATGCTGCCTTCCCAGATGAAGATGATGATGCAAAAGAAAATCCTGCCAAAAACACCAAGGAGAACGAAGATGGAAATCACGATGAAGACAAACCAGATCAGAGTCCACAAGTTGGAGTTACCTCTGAAAAGATGAAGATTGATCCTACTATTCGTTGTGAGAACGTCAAAGCTTTCAGAACCATTCAGTGAAAATTTGTTTTCACTAATTCTCAACAGTGATATGACTGCAGAAACACGTCGTTACCTTCATTTTAAAATGGCTAAAGGAAAATTTACTGATGAAGTCTTCTTAATCTCCTGACAAAGTATGTAAAAGCAGAGAAGTCTAGTGGATCCACCAAACGACAAAGGGAGGAGAATGAAGTCAAACTGGAAACACAAGTGACACCAATCACACCGGTTGATAATGTTATGATTCCTAGTCTCATGTTTCCCATTAATGAGACTGGAGTTCCCATGGGTATGAATTTTGCTGACTTGCTACAGGGACTAGAGCATCAAAAGAATCAAATGGAAGAAGAAATGAAGGCCATGATTCAGCGTTTCAAACAAACCACCAAGGAGACTGATTACGTTGATTCATTTAAAGACTTTGCTAATAAAGAAGATGATGCAGCACAAAAAAAGTGCAGATGACTTGAAGTGGAGAAGTGAATGAGCAGCCCACAACCACACAAAGAAGATCGGATAGACCTGTTTCCGTTCCAAGACCAGAGCCCAGAAAGTTCAATGGGTTCTTTTGAAGTTGTTCAACGAATAAACAGAGGCTCGGGGGGCTCGAGACCCCCACCAGTCCCATGAAGAGCATCTCTTGGAACTGTCAGGGCCTCTGTGCACCGCTGACGAAAGAAAGACTGAAGGAGTTATACGGAAAGGTTCTCCAGATGTTTTATTTTTAGTAGAAACTATGAATAAGTGTGATATCCTTTAGGATTTGTGTGTTTTCTTAGTTGTCGATCATGTTTGTATGATTCCCCCATCGGGTAGAAGTGGGGGTCTAGCTTTGCTTTGGAAAAAAGATTTAGTCATAAATAAGTTTTTTCAAGATGTAAGAATGATCGACATTCATGTTAAATATAATGGTATAGTTTTCTATTTGTCTTGTCTTTATGGCCATCTAAATCCCCAACGTCGACATGAACTTTGGGAAAGATTAGAACGACCAAGCATAACACGTCAAGGACCATAGTTTTTGGTCGGAGACTTTAATACAATTTTTTTAAACGAAGAAAAATATGGAGGACCAGAGCGTGATGCATCAAGCTTCCAAGATTTTGGGAATATAGTGAGTACTTGTAATTTATCTTACCTTTGTCAAAGAGGAAATCAATTCTTATGGGTTGGAAAACGAGCCATTCATGTTGTTAAATATTGCTTAGATGGAGTGATGGGTAATGATGAAGGATTAGCTCTCATTCCAGCACAAGAGGAAGAATTTTTAAGATTTTATGGTTCGGACCATAGACCTGTTGTTACAACAATAGCCTTCGTTGAGATTTCTCAAAAACGTAGCTTTGGTTTTGATAAACGTTTATTACAAGTTCCAAAAAATAAAGATTATTTGATTTCTGGTTGATGTTCTTGTGGCCATGATGAAAGCTCTACTCAGCTCTGGTCCAATTATATTCTTGGTGACCTTCCTGGGCGAGGAACTACTATCATTACCTCTGAGTTCTTGCACTTGAACCTTCAATTCCTCCACTTGACTGGTGATATTAGCCACAGCTTCCTACAGAGCTTTGATGGTATCATCCTATGAAACTTGGACGGACTCGAGTGGTTGATCAAGCGAAGGAGTTGAGTTAACCTTTTCTGGTCCACTAAAGCATTGACTCCAGTTGCATCAACTCAGGTGGTCCAGTCTGAGCTGTACTTTCCTCTATGAATGGCATAATCTATGTACTTGACCCTTCATCAGTCAACATCTCATCGAATTTGGCACTCTCCCTTCTCGGATCCTCCGACTGGGTCTCGAGTGCTTGTTCTTCAAGATAGGGTTCCTTCTTATCGGTCCATTCTAAAGATTCAGTAGGAGCACTTGGAAATCCTTCTTGAGTTGCTTCATTATCAGGTTCTTCCATTGGTTCCTCACCTAACTGATCCATCTCCTCAATAGATAAAAGCTGACCATCTATAGTAGGCTTATTAGTATCACCATTGATATCAAATTTCATTACTAGGTCATTTCCTAAATGGAGATTGATCTTTCCATTCCTGGTACTAATCAAGGCTCCAACAGAGGCTAAAAATGATCTTCAAAGGATCAAAGGGCCCCTGGGCTCTTCTTCCATCTCTAAGACAATAAAATTGGTTGGTACTTCTACATGGCCAATCCTGATTGGAAGATTCTTAAGTATACCTTAAGGACGTCTGATGGTCCTATCAGCTAAAAAAACCGAGAGCTTTCTTGACTTGTAGCTGTCAATCCCAACCTCTTAGTAACAGATAAAGGCATGAGACTCACTGATGCTCCCAAATCACAAAAAGAATTCCTGAAAACTGATTGACCTAAAGAGCATGGCAATGTAAAGGATCCCGAATCCTCAAGCTTCTCTTGTACTATGATCTCTTTCTCCACAATGGTTTTGTACTCATGTTTCTTTGCAGCTAACTCCTCCTTATCATTGATCATCTTCAACACTCTTTCTCTCAGAAAAGTTTTGGATGGGTGTATAATGAGGACATCCAAGCAACCGTCCATGAAACTGAAGAAACCATCATCTAAATCCCGGAGTTAAGAGGAAGTCCAAGGACCAGAGGAGGTGATAAGAGTGCAAGAGAAGGTTTCAACAAATCCCTGGAGAGATTAATCACATTAATTAAACATGAGGAGCTCAAAGCATCACTTCTAACCAAGGAAATAGTTCAAGAAACACCCATGGAGCCAAAAAACACCACCAACGAGGGAAAAATTCAAGGGGACACAGTTGCACAGTTGTTCCAACAGCTCAAAACATCTCCAGTTGCATTTTTATCATTGGAGAATCATGTTTGGCTACCAGGAGCAGTGTCTTCACCACTTCCTCAGCCTGAAGACACACAAAGACGTGCTAAGGAATTCTACTCATTTTCCTTATCTT
This sequence comes from Cardamine occulta, assembly GCA_028015245.1. NCBI lineage: Eukaryota > Viridiplantae > Streptophyta > Magnoliopsida > Brassicales > Brassicaceae > Cardamine > Cardamine occulta. Next base: position 9,252,184 of record CM051374.1, read on the forward strand.
AGTTTTGTCCCATTGGGTTTTCCGAGAAAGGTTTTAACGAGGCAACACCCTTAGTGCACATTCCAGAGCTTGTTACTAGTTTACTAGATCTTCCTCAAGCTCAAGAATGCCTTAGTATCAGGGCATACACCAGGAGTTCTCATCGCATCAAACTTTCTATTTTTAGAATTATTTACTTTTCTTTGCAAGTCTTGATGTTTTTTTTAAACTACTTGCTGTTTTTATTTATTTGTGTTGTTTTTTGCCTACGGTTCTCTTATAAAACCCCCAGGTTCAAGTTGTAAGAGAGTTAGATGTTTTTTGAAATAAAGAACCGAATTTCTTCAAGCAAGAAAAAAACCTAGCCATTCTCTCCTATGTGTGCGATTCGCTTAAGAGCTGAGGCTTTTCTGACTTATCAGAGTTTTGTCATTAACTCTGTGCTGTCCTTTGATCCCCTGTGATACTATAATCCATCTCATCCCTTTGCTGAACTGGAGAGCGTGTTACCACGAGCCCGAGAAGCTCCATCTCGATCCACTTCACTCCACTTCGATCTCTGCTAGCTCGTCGTTCTTGTGCCTATATCATATGGTATCAGAGCCGAAAGGCTCCTAAATCAGGTTGTAGCCAAACCCTAGCTTGTGCCACACTAGTTTTTGATTAAGCTTGGACCTACATAGGCGTTACCTGGGTAAAACCTCATCATAGAAAAAACCACTTCAGAAAAAATCTATGATGAGTAAAAGAGCATAGCGTCTATGAATAGGGGATATGATCAAGGATGAGTTGGATCCACAACTCCTAGTTTGCTGTAGATGTGTTTGCAAACCTTAAGGCTCTCAGCTTTGGTGAAGATGTCTCCTAGTTGATCTTCACTTCTTGTAAAGCATGGTAGTGTGAATCTTTCTTCGATCTTCTCTCAAACTTTGTGGCAGTCAACTTCTATGTGCTTGGTCCTCTCGTGAAACACTGAGTTGCTGGCAATATGTATAGCAGCTTGATTGTCACAATGCATGGTGATGGGTCTTGTGGTTTCAATGCCTAGATGTTTGAGTTGTGCCTTGAGCGAAATGAGTTCTTCTGTGAGCTTCCTCATTGCTCTATACTCGGATTCAGCACTTGAACATGACACTACCTTCTGCTTCTTAGACTTCCATGTGACCAAATTCCCTCTAATGAACGTGCAATAGCTAGTGGTTGACTTCCTATCATTCGTATGACCTGCATAATCCGCATCACAATAACCAACAATCTCAGTGCTCCCATTCTTCCTCATCCATATACCTTGGTTTGGGCTTCCTTTGATGTACCAGAGTATCCTCTCCACCATGATCCAATGATATAGAGTGGGCTTTTGCATGTGTTGACTCACCTGATTCACAGCAAAGCATAGATCAGGCCTAGTAAGAGTCAAGTAAATGAGCTTACCCACTAGTCTTCTCCCCCTTTTGCTTGACCTTGTAGCCATCTTCAAGAGGAGTTTTGGATGGCTTAGCTACAAGTTTTCTTGTCTCATTCAAAAAATCAAGAGCATACTTTCTTTGTGAAAGAAATAAGCCTTCCGGAGAACGACAAATTTCAATCCCTAGAAAGTATTTTAGTTCTCCAAGGTCCTTAATATCAAAGATAGTCTTAAGAAATGATTTTGTTTCTTGAATACCTTCTTTATCATTGCCAGAAGTGATAAGGTCATCCACATATATTAAGACAACGATTATTCCTTTGGAGCTTTGAAGAGTGAATAAGGTATGATCAGCTTTAGATTTCTTGAATCCTTTCTCTTGGAGTGTTGTGCTGAGTTTGTGGTGCCATGCCCTTTGAGATTGCTTCAGGCCATAGATAGCTTTCCTAAGCCTTAGAATGGAGTCTTCAAGGCCTGGTGGTGGTGTCATATACACTTCTTCTTCAAGTTCTCCTTGTAAGAAGGCATTCTTAACGTCCATTTGCCATAACTCCCAATCCAGATTTGTTGCTAAGGACCAAACAACTCTAACTGTGTGGAGCTTAGCTACCAGAGCAAATGTATCCGTGTAGTCCTCACCATAGGTTTGTGTGAAATCTCTGGCCACCAACCTTGCTTTGTACCTCTCAATATCTCCATTGCTAAGATACTTGATAGTGAAAATCCATCTGGAGCTAACAGCCTTCTTTCCCAGAGGTAGATCTGCTTCATCCATGTATGGTTCCTTTCCATAGCACATTTCTCATCATCAACTGCTCCCAGCCATTCGTTACTTTCTTTGGCTTCTTCATAGCTCTTGGGAATCGAATGGGCATCAATTTTCCCAAGGAAGGCTTGATGAGAAGCTGGCAAGAGGGCAAGTGAACATACAGCTTATATTGGATTGGCAACAGCTTGATTGTTAAAGTAGACTCTAGTTAGCTTCCAATGCTCCAGACAAAACTTTTGTCTTGTACTCTTTCTAAGAGGAGGATTTGGTTTTGGCTCCTCTCCATAGTGTTGATCTTCTTGAGCCACTTCTTCAGTAGAAACTCCCTAATCTTGATCTTGGTCTTGTTCCATGTCAAGTGAGTTTGGTTCCTCATGAGTGGTTCTAGTGTCTCCCATGGTGTTTGAAGCTTCATGAAAATTCCCATTGTTTGTATGGGTTGTTGTTTCCGGAGTTTCCAACCCTTGTTGATTTGTTCCAGAATTGTCTGAGACATATACTCGTGGAGGAGGATTGCCAAGATGACTCAGGAGATGTTGAAGACTAGCAGCTCTATCTGATGGTGATCTTGCCAAATCTTTCAAACTCCCCCAATCCTTCTTGTCATAATACCCTTGGTGCTCAATGAACTTAACATCTCTTGACACAATTGTTCTGTTCTTTGAGAAGTCATAGCACTTGTACCCCTTTTGGGTAGTAAAGTAGCCTAGGAATATGTATTTTGTGCTCTTAGCTTCAAGCTTGTCCCTCAGTTCACCTGGTCTTAGTACAAAACAAACACACCCAAACACTCGTAAGTGATTAATAGAAGGTTTGGTTTGGTTTAATACCTCAAATGGAGCTAAATCATTTAGGACCGTTGTTGGTATCCTATTGATTAGATAACAAGCTGCCATGACAGCATCACTCCAGAATCTCCTTGTAACATTGGTGTTAAACATCATGGATCTTGCAACTTCCATAAGATGTCGATTCTTCCTGTCAGCTTCACCATTTTGTTGAGGTGTATATGGGCAGATAGTTTGGTGTATGATCCCATGTCTTGCTAAATGTTCTTTGAACTTGTGACTAGTGTATTCCCCATCTTTATGAGACCTGAATACCTTGATCTTGGCATTAAACTGGTTAGTAACATATGATTGAAAATTAACAAATGCATCATATACTCTATCCTTAGATGCAAGCAATGTGACCCATGTATATTTATATTTCTCATCAATAAATGTAACATAGTATTAGTTATTGTCTCTAGATAAACATGGGGCAGTCCAAACATCTGAATGCATAAGATCAAAACATTTTTCATATATAGTTGAAGACTTGGGAAAAGCAGTTTTACAATTATTATGATTAAAGACAACATGGGGTAACATAATCTCTAAAGCACGAGCATATGGGTGACAATGTCTATCATGGCATATTTTATTTCAACTAAGAAGATTGAAAATAAAGAGAAGCAGATTTTGTTGCTGGAGAATCCTCAAAAACATATAAATCACCATTAGTGTTTCCTTCCCCCATAACTTTTCCACTCTCAATATCCTGAAAATGAAAGCTATTAGGACCAAAGATATCATATCAATTAAGATCATTTGTAGCTCTTTTAACTTAGACAAGATTAGAGGTGAATTTGGGCATGAAGAAAGGCTTAGTGTCCTTATCACAAAGTTATAAATCACTTATTCCTTTTATAGGAATCCTATCACCATTTGCAATTATCACATTTCCATTAGTAGGTTTAACATTATTAATGAGTTTAGGGTTACTAATCATATAATGAGAAGCACCAGAATCAATAATCAATATTTTATTTTGTGATATAGGTAAACAAGCAAAGTGAGTGATACCGGATTCTTTATTGGTAAGGGCAGCAATGGACTTGATAAGAGCTTCAAGGTCCGACTTCCTAACAACATCATTGGAGTAAGCTACCATAGCCAGTTCCTCTCCTTGTTTAGATGGTCCGGCTTGAGCTTGAACGGTTGAGGCTTCTTGAGAGTAGTTTGCTTGCCCCTTGAACTTTTCTGGCTTGAGATGTGGGTGTAGTATCCAACACTTATCCTTGATATGGCCTTTCTTCTTGCAGTGATTACACACAAGGGTCTTCCTATCTTCAGACTTGAAAGTAACTTTGTGTGCCATGACCATTTTCCCTTTGCCACTGAAGAGACCTATTGAGCCTTGTTCATGTTGGATTTGAGAGCACACCTCATCTAAGCTTGGTAACTTCTAAGCTCTAAGGATGTGCTTGATGAGATCATTGTAAGCTGGGTTCAATGTGAGAAGCATACCTGATATGATTATGGCCAGCCAGGACAAGGAACCTATGCAACATGGAGACGCCAAAGAGGAGCAAAGGCAGCAGCTTGAACCGGAGCTACAAGGAGCTGAAGATTTATGCATTTCTCTGGGTCCTATCACTCGGTCTAAGCAAGAGAAGCTCAAAAGCACTTTGCAACATCTCCTCAACACCATCTCGGGCAGTTTGGTGTGTGCTAATCCAGCCACATTGGTTGTGATTTAAGCCACCTAAACATTTATCAAGAGAGGTGATATGACTTACACTCTTTTTCCCTTCATTTGGTTTTGTCCCATTGGGTTTTCCAAATAAGGTTTTTAATGAGGTAAGCCATATCACTCACTCATCAGCCTCTTGATAAATCCTAAGCCCACTTCTATCTCTTATCACAAAATAAAGGAAGCCCAAGTCCAAGAAGAGTTCAGCCGAAAATCTCAAGACATGAAGAGTCATTTTTATGTTTAAACTTTGTTTTAATGTTGTGTTAATTTCGAGATTTTTCCTTTACTCTCTTGCTGATTTAAACTCATGTAAGGCTTCATTTCTAAGTTATCAAACATCTTTTCATATTCTCAAACTCTCTAAAATTTGTTTGTTCACTCCTTGTTTATTGTGATCGGATCTTCATCCTCACCCAAAGCAAGTCCGAAAGTCTTAGGGTCTTTCACAACTCCTAGGAAGTTTCACTTCGATCCACCCCTTGTTCACCACGTCTAGGGTCTTCACCCACGTACAGAGCAAGCCTGAAAGTCCAAAGGTTCACCATTCCCTTTGGAAGTTTCGCTACAACCCCCCAAGACTCATCGGATCCACTCGTTGTTCTTCACCTTTCATCTCTTCCGCATCACTCACCTTATCACCAATCATCACAACCTCTTGGAGAGCATTCAGGGACTTGATCCTCACCTAGGATCATATCAAGTGGTATCAGAGCTGACTCCACGCCAGGTTGTATCTCTTCCGATCTGATATACCTTTTCACATTCCGATCTGTATTATCTGTTGACTGTTGGAATTTTCGTAAATTCGTCTTGTCTGATAAAATCGTGAGATCTGTTGAATCTGCTTTAAAAAAGAGTCTAGTATTTGTTAAAATTTATTCTAGAATTTTTGAACATGTTTTGATAATTTTCCGAAGCTGATTTCGTCGAACAGTCACATTTAGAGGTTATCAGAATTTGAACAGTTATTGTCGTGTAACTTGCTAGAATTGTTTAAAATCATTGGTTAATCCTAAAATCGTGAAATTTGCTGCATTGAAACCATGATTGAGTCTAGTATTTGTTAAAGTTGACTCTGGAATTGTTGAACGTGATTTGATATTTTAATCTAATCGATCAAGTCAAACAGTCATTTAGGATTCTAGAAAAGTTTCTGAGTTTTCTTTGTTGTGTTTCTTTGGGCATTTTTACTTGTTACTTGTTTGAATCTGAACAGGTACCATGGTGGGAACCAGCAATGGTAAAGAGGAATCGTCAAACTCCAACAAAGAACTCCTTGATTCCTTAAGAGCCATAATGGACGAAAGTATGGCAACCATGAGAGCTGAATTAGAAAAATCAAGAAGAGCACGGAAGGAACAAGAGCTTAAACCAAAGCCACCAGACAACACATTGAGAACAACTTGGAGCAGCCCACATAAAATCTCTCTTACTCCAAAATCCAAATATGTGCTTTGTTCTGAATATCATTCGCTAATGAACTCTTTAAATTTTCAGGAAAAAGAAGCTACCTAGAGTGGGAAACAAATATGGAAGATTGGTTTTACTATAACCACATCCCAAGAGAAAAGAGGATAGCTCATGCAATTAAGCCAACTCACAGGAGAAGCTTATCAATGGTGGATCTGAAAGGTTGATGATCGCTGGAATTACAAGGAGCCCCCTATCACCTCGTGGAGAGATCTTAAGGAACTAATGAGGAATAAGTATGCACCAAATGGTTTAGTTCCAAAAGAAGCTTACAGTCCTCAGCCAAAGGAAGTATCCAAGAATGTTCTAAATGAGAAAATGAAGGCTAATGTAACCTCTCAACCAAAGAAGGTCATGGAACAAGTCGTGGTTCACAAGCAAAGCCTAAATCCATCAATTGAAACAAGCAATGAACGTCCAAAGAAATGTAAGTCCTCTGACCTTTCAAAATCCAAGGAAGTTACTTGTTATAACTCTCGTAAGAAAGATCATTTTTCCAACACTTGCCCGGAAAAACAAGAGCCGAATATCTCTTCATTAGGATCAAAACTGAGTTCACCAAATTCAAATGGTGGGGTAGTTAATCAAAGTTTAAAAACTTCCAGTTCTTGTATAATGCACTTGGTCTTGTCAAAGGATGATGATTCAGGTCATACTCTGGAGCATAAGGATGACAAAGCTGAAGGAAACATAAAAGAGAAGAATCCACATTCAGTGTTAACCACTTCAAAAGCTTGCCAAGATAACAAGACTGAGCGAAATGACTATGAAAACTGTTTGGTGAGTAGACCATATCCAACACCGGCGGGCTGTGTTTCAAATATCACCTTCTTCAAAGCTGAAATGTTACCAAACATCCTACATGGTACTCAGGTAAGTTTAGCTTGTGAGTTTATTCGATATTGGAATAATTTCACATTCACTCGTAGTTTCAAACAACCTGTTTTGAATGTTGAAATTTCAAGTATAATACACTTGATTTTGTCTTTAAGTGCCGAGGAAGATACAAGTACCTTAGATGTGTGCACTGACCTGGTAGGAACCACCTCAACATGGAGCTTAACAATGGATCAAAAGGAGAAGCCACCAACTGTTTCACCACCAACCAAGACCCGAGATTGTACAATGGTGAGTTCAAAATATTTTCAAGAAGATAAGACTACTCTTGTGCCATTGCCGGTTCATGAGTTTTATCTTGACAAAATCAAACCCAAAGAAAATCAAGAGCAAGATAAGAAATCTAATCTTTTTGCTAGGATTAGTAAGGTTAATAATGCTGAATATTTTGATCATAAAATATTTGTTTCTTTGGATAAATTCTCTTGTGTATCTAACCTTGCACCGGTGCCACCGAGTGAGCTTAACAAATTTTTGTAGGACTTGTCTTTAGGGAACAACTCACGGAAGCTTCCCTTTGATAACTTCCACGACTACAGTGTGATCCTGAGATATGATAATAAGATTCTTGTTAAATTCAAAGAAAACAGAGTACAAAGGATTAATGAAGCACTCGAGAACTACCAAGCTGATTTGGGTGCCAAAACCTTTGCTGATATTGGCGAGAAGAATCTAGTTACTTATGCAGTTTTTCCTCACAAGGAGTCTGAAGAATCTATACAAATTCATGCCATGATCGTTCTGAAGAAACAAGGACTTCATTTCAGCATCAAAATAAATTTAAAGGGCTTAACTTTGATAATATTACATCCGGGTCATATGGATGAATTCTTGATTACTAACATGGAATTTTCTTTTTGTCTTGTTAGGATAAACGCAAGAGATCCTAAGGCTTACAAGAAAAAGATCTTTGAATTAAAGAATAGAAATGCAACTAAGGACATTGCAGGAAACGGCAAGCATGGGAACGCAGTCAAATTTTCTTCGAATTTCAAAGATGAACCACCAGATGCATTGCCTATGCTCAGAGATAAAGCACTTGAACTCGACAAGGTAAGTATCTTTGTTCCCAAGAATCATTTTATCCCTGATCACGCAGATATAATTCACTTGTCTCTGTCACAAGAGCCAAACAAAGGTTTTAGGGTAGTCTTGAAACATACAAGAAGAAGTGAAAAGAGAGAGGACGTAAAGAGAGAGGAAGACCTCCACGTCACGGCTAAGGAGCAGCCAGAAAAGGAGAAAGAATCCAATGAGTTAACTTGTGAACACAAACATGAGAATCATATCGTCTTTGATCCAGGAGCACCCGTTGAAGCATTTCCTTATGACATGGGAAACAAGTTAGGTAAGGAAATTGTTGTGCCTGATGCAACAGTTCAAAGGTATGCATTTCTTTTTGTTCCTAAATCTAAGTTGCTAGAATATGAACACATCAAAGAGATTTATATGTCAACTGTTGATTTTAAAGATGTGATTCATTATTGTGAGAAATTTGAGCATAAGAAATTCTTTAGGCATGGAGGATTTTTGTTTGATAAAATGTGTGAACCTAATAGAAATTATGTGCTCATAGATATGGCTAATTTCTCTAATTTTGCTAGTGCCTTACTCAATGCTGAATTATTCTTTGGAGAAATTGTTTGTTATGATAGCATTCTGAATTTTAATAAACACTTAGATGATCATATTGAACCTTTGAAATCTGTTTTAGATGATCTAAGTAATAAATTGTGTGCTAGTCGGAATGACTATATTCTTTGCACCTATGATCTCTTGTTTCGAGTCTTTGTTGTGAGGATACAGGATATACAGGATGGAGAGCTAAATTTTCATGCACCTAGGACGTGGCTCTACCATGTTTGGCTTAAGAAAACTGTTGTTCAAATTGTTCTCAAACCAAAGGAGTGTTTGCTAGACATAGAGCATCAAAAGCCAGCAAACGAAGAGGAGATTATTAAGAACTTTGAGATTGGTTACCAGTTTTGGATTCGTATGAAGGAGAAACGTTTTGCAGACCAAGAGGAGTTCAAACTAATGCCAGAAGGATATTGTTCACTTCGAGTCATAGAACAGATCCATTCCTACAAAATCTGCTTGGAAGGTGAGTATATTCCGACTTACTTCAAATATTCTAATTTAATCTTTTTCCTTGCAGATTGTTCGGATTTGAGGATGGATAGCATGGATAGCTTGGAGCTTGGAACTAATCAACAGCTTAAACCTGAGGAGCTGGGAGCTAAAGAACAACTAGACAACGCCTACCAGCTTGATCTCCAAGGTAAGTACAACGTGAATTCGAGTTTTAATATTACTGATTTGGTTCCTTATTTTGCAGATGAAACAGATTTGAGGTCAAATCCTTTTCAAGAGGGAGAGGATGATATGATTATGGCCAGCCAGGACGAGGAACCTATCCAACATGGAGACGCCAAAGAGGAGCAAAGGCAGCAGCTTGAACCGGAGCTACAAGGAGCTGAAGATTTATGCATTTCTCTGGGTCCTATCACTCGGTCTAAGCAAGAGAAGCTCAAGACCACTTTGCAACATCTCCTCAACACCATCTCGGGCAGTTTGGTGTGTGCTAATCCAGCCACATTGGTTGTGATTTAAGCCACCTAAACATTTATCAAGAGAGGTGATATGACTTACACTCTTTTTCCCTTCATTTGGTTTTGTCCCATTGGGTTTTCCAAATAAGGTTTTTAATGAGGTAAACCATATCACTCACTCATCAGCCTCTTGATAAATCCTAAGCCCACTTCTATCTCTTATCACAAAATAAAGGAAGCCCAAGTCCAAGAAGAGTTCAGCCGAAAATCTCAAGACATGAAGAGTCATTTTTATGTTTAAACTTTGTTTTAATGTTGTGTTAATTTCGAGATTTTTCCTTTACTCTCTTGCTGATTTAAACTCATGTAAGGCTTCATTTCTAAGTTATCAAACATCTTTTCATATTCTCAAACTCTCTGAAATTTGTTTGTTCACTCCTTGCTTATTGTGATCGGATCTTCATCCTCACCCAAAGCAAGTCCGAAAGTCTTAGGGTCTTTCACAACTCCTAGGAAGTTTCACTTCGATCCACCCCTTGTTAACCACGTCTAGGGTCTTCACCCACGTACAGAGCAAGCCTGAAATTCCAAAGGTTCACCATTCCCTTTGGAAGTTTCGCTACAACCCCCCAAGACTCATCGGATCCACTCGTTGTTCTTCACCTTTCATCTCTTCCGCATCACTCACCTTATCACCAATCATCACAACCTCTTGGAGAGCATTCAGGGACTTGATCCTCACCTAGGATCATATCAAGTGGTATCAGAGGCTTCTTGAGAGTAGTTTGCTTGCCCCTTGAACTTTTCTGGCTTGAGATGTGGGTGTAGTATCCAACACTTATCCTTGATATGGCCTTTCTTCTTGCAGTGATTACACACAAGGGTCTTCCTATCTTCAGACTTGAAAGTAACTTTGTGTGCCATGACCATTTTCCCTTTGCCACTGAAGAGACCTATTGAGCCTTGTTCATGTTGGATTTGAGAGCACACCTCATCTAAGCTTGGTAACTTCTAAGCTCTAAGGATGTGCTTGATGAGATCATTGTAAGCTGGGTTCAATGTGAGAAGCATACCTGATATGATTATGGCCAGCCAGGACAAGGAACCTATGCAACATGGAGACGCCAAAGAGGAGCAAAGGCAGCAGCTTGAACCGGAGCTACAAGGAGCTGAAGATTTATGCATTTCTCTGGGTCCTATCACTCGGTCTAAGCAAGAGAAGCTCAAAAGCACTTTGCAACATCTCCTCAACACCATCTCGGGCAGTTTGGTGTGTGCTAATCCAGCCACATTAGTTGTGGTTTAAGCCACCTAAACATTTATCAAGAGAGGTGATATGACTTACACTCTTTTTCCCTTCATTTGGTTTTGTCCCATTGGGTTTTCCAAATAAGGTTTTTAATGAGGTAAGCCATATCACTCACTCATCAGCCTCTTGATAAATCCTAAGCCCACTTCTATCTCTTATCACAAAATAAAGGAAGCCCAAGTCCAAGAAGAGTTCAGCCGAAAATCTCAAGACATGAAGAGTCATTTTTATGTTTAAACTTTGTTTTAATGTTGTGTTAATTTCGAGATTTTTCCTTTACTCTCTTGCTGATTTAAACTCATGTAAGGCTTCATTTCTAAGTTATCAAACATCTTTTCATATTCTCAAACTCTCTGAAATTTGTTTGTTCACTCCTTGCTTAAAGTGATCGGATCTTCATCCTCACCCAAAGCAAGTCCGAAAGTCTTAGGGTCTTTCACAACTCCTAGGAAGTTTCACTTCGATCCACCCCTTGTTAACCACGTCTAGGGTCTTCACCCACGTACAGAGCAAGCCTGAAAGTCCAAAGGTTCACCATTCCCTTTGGAAGTTTCTGCTCTAACCCCCAAGACTCATCGGATCCACTCGTTGTTCTTCACCTTTCATCTCTTCCGCATCACTCACCTTATCACCAATCATCACAACCTCTTGGAGAGCATTCAGGGACTTGATCCTCACCTAGGATCATATCAAGTGGTATCAGAGGCTTCTTGAGAGTAGTTTGCTTGCCCCTTGAACTTTTCTGGCTTGAGATGTGGGTGTAGTATCCAACACTTATCCTTGATATGGCCTTTCTTCTTGCAGTGATTACACACAAGGGTCTTCCTATCTTCAGACTTGAAAGTAACTTTGTGTGCCATGACCATTTTCCCTTTGCCACTGAAGAGACCTATTGAGCCTTGTTCATGTTGGATTTGAGAGCACACCTCATCTAAGCTTGGTAACTTCTAAGCTCTAAGGATGTGCTTGATGAGATCATTGTAAGCTGGGTTCAATGTGAGAAGCATACCTGATATGATTATGGCCAGCCAGGACAAGGAACCTATGCAACATGGAGACGCCAAAGAGGAGCAAAGGCAGCAGCTTGAACCGGAGCTACAAGGAGCTGAAGATTTATGCATTTCTCTGGGTCCTATCACTCGGTCTAAGCAAGAGAAGCTCAAGACCACTTTGCAACATCTCCTCAACACCATCTCGGGCAGTTTGGTGTGTGCTAATCCAGCCACATTAGTTGTGGTTTAAGCCACCTAAACATTTATCAAGAGAGGTGATATGACTTACACTCTTTTTCCCTTCATTTGGTTTTGTCCCATTGGGTTTTCCAAATAAGGTTTTTAATGAGGTAAGCCATATCACTCACTCATCAGCCTCTTGATAAATCCTAAGCCCACTTCTATCTCTTATCACAAAATAAAGGAAGCCCAAGTCCAAGAAGAGTTCAGCCGAAAATCTCAAGACATGAAGAGTCATTTTTATGTTTAAACTTTGTTTTAATGTTGTGTTAATTTCGAGATTTTTCCTTTACTCTCTTGCTGATTTAAACTCATGTAAGGCTTCATTTCTAAGTTATCAAACATCTTTTCATATTCTCAAACTCTCTGAAATTTGTTTGTTCACTCCTTGCTTAAAGTGATCGGATCTTCATCCTCACCCAAAGCAAGTTCGAAAGTCTTAGGGTCTTTCACAACTCCTAGGAAGTTTCACTTCGATCCACCCCTTGTTCACCACGTCTAGGGTCTTCACCCATGTACGGAGCAAGCCTGAAAGTCCAAAGGTTCACCATTCCCTTTGGAAGTTTCGCTACAACCCCCCAAGACTCATCGGATCCACTCGTTGTTCTTCACCTTTCATCTCTTCCGCATCACTCACCTTATCACCAATCATCACAACCTCTTGGAGAGCATTCAGGGACGTGATCCTCTGCTAGGATCATATCAATACCCAAGACCTTGTCTTGTTCACCCCTTTCCTTGAGAGCTATTTGATCCACCGAGAAAGGTTTAAACTTCTCGAGTTCAGCCCAAAGTGATCTGAATTTTCCAAAGTGTTTTGTGAACTCAAGATCTTCTTGGCTGAGATTGTTGATGGTTTTTTTTACTTCAAACACTAGTTTAAGATTGGAGACATTTCCATAGACATTCTTGAGTGTGTCCCACAACTCCTTTGCTGTCTAATAATAAGAGTAAGCTTCAAGTATTGAGGCTTCAAGTGAGTTTTGAAGTAGTCCAAGAACGCCCTGATCTTCTTGAAACCATTTACCTTCTTCAGAACTTGAATCTCCACTGATCACTTTTTCATCCCCAATCCGTGATTGCTTTCTTATCTTGGGTTTCAAAGTGATTCCAAAGACCACGACCACACAGATTTGTCTTGGTGGTTCTAGCCCAGAGAAAGTAGTTCACATATTTGAGAGTAACTGGTATAGCAACAGGTTTTGAAGATTCCATGCTTCAACTTTTCTCACAACAAATGTACCAACAAATTCCAAGATTGGTCCCAATTTCCCAAGCAACCAACGAGACTAGATTCCATTGAACTTGTTCACACCAAGCTAAGTATCTGATATGATTGCGGTGATGATGCACACCCAAAATCGACACCAAGAGGTTATGGACAACGAACTCAATCTAGGCTCAACACACAATCAAAGAAAGAGGTGAAATGGATTGATAGACGTAACAAAAGGTTGCAGAAGAACCTTTGATAAGTCTTAAGAGATCGAGCTTCGACACATGAAAAATGATCAACGATCTTTACTTAAAAAGTTTGATAATAAAAAGAAAGATTAGTTACAATGAGGTCTCACACGAGATTATAAAGAGAAAGAAGAAGCAAGTCTCGAGACAAACACACCAAGTCTTGAAACAGCATGTAAATAGTCTTGGAAATAACAAAAATAGATAAAACAGAGTTTTAAATTTAAAAATGACTCTTCAAGTCTTTTTCCTTCCTCAGCCACGAAATGGATGTTGTAGAATGGGCCTTGCGCTTCAGTTCAAAAAATGGGCAATGGTAAACTGAAACAATTGCCTCATTAAAAACCTTGTCAAGAGTACAACCGTAACACTTTTCCCATTTGTTGAAAACATATGGCTTGAACCAAAACCAGGGTGGTTTGGTAAGCTTCACCTTCATACTTGTCATTAGGGCATCCTCAGCTACAAGTTCATCCTCAGCTACAATCTCTTCTTCTCCGGATACAAGTTCCATGTCCTTAGTGCTATCCAGTATCACATTAGTATCTCTGTTCCTAAAGCTCATTTTTCCATAACACGAATATAATATGCTTGTCTTTGTCAAAAGTGTCAATTCCAGATTTTAGAAAATCCTTGAAGCATACAACGAGACCAAAAACTGGAATAGGAGACAAAAGATTCTAGCCACATGCAATGAACCAACAAAAGCCCCAAGGCATCAGTTGCTTCAAACTAATTAAAGAAAAACCACTAGATCCAACAACACACCCATGTACCGTGCTGCATACGGAGCACAAACGAGACCATACTCAGGTAAATAACACCCTAATTATATTCATCTCTTATAATTCTAAAAGTGTAATAATAGACCTATTAAGTTTAGAAAAGCTTGACAAAAATGTTTGTGCTTTACGGAAATATGTGGTTCAAAATAATTGGCTTATTACGCAAATAAAACCTAAGCAAAATTTTATATTGAATCAACCTTGTTTACCTGTTTCAATAATTCCATGGCTGTGATAACACACTTGTTTCTTTCCAAAGGAGTTGACAATATGGCAGGTATAAAAGAGGAGCCACCAGATTTGAAAGTTCAGGCACACACCCAAGAGAGAGCTAAGCAAGCGATCTTATCAACGCTTGGACGTGATCAAAATCATGGTATATATAAATCCGAGACGTCTGATGGTCCTATCAGCTAAAAAAACCGAGAGCTTTCTTGACTTGTAGCTGTCAATCCCAACCTCTTAGTAACAGATAAAGGCATGAGACTCACTGATGCTCCCAAATCACAAAAAGAATTCCTGAAAACTGATTGACCTAAAGAGCATGGCAATGTAAAGGATCCCGAATCCTCAAGCTTCTCTTGTACTATGATCTCTTTCTCCACAATGGTTTTGTACTCATGTTTCTTTGCAGCTAACTCCTCCTTATCATTGATCCTCTTCAACACTCTTTCTCTCAGAAAAGTTTTGGATGGGTGTATAATGAGGACATCCAAGCAACCGTCCATGAAACTGAAGAAACCATCGTCTAAATCCCGGAGTTAAGAGGAAGTCCAAGGACCAGAGGAGGTGATAAGAGTGCAAGAGAAGGTTTCAACAAATCCCTGGAGAGATTAATCACATTAATTGAACATGAGGAGCTCAAAGCATCACTTCTAACCAAGGAAATAGTTCAAGAAACCCCCATGGAGCCAATAACGAGGGAAACATTCAAGGGGCCACAGTTGCACAGTTGTTCCAAGACCTCAAAACATCTCCAATTGCATTTTTATCATTGGAGAATCCTATTTGGTGACCAGGACCAGTGTCTTCACCACTTCCTTATGCTGAAGACACACAAAGACGTGCTAAGAAATTCTACTCATTTTCTTTATCTCGGTTTTGTCCCATTGGGTTTTCCGAGAAAGGTTTTAACGAGGCAACACGCTTAGTGTGCATTCCAGAGCTTGTTACCAGCGTACTACATCTTCCACAGGCTCTAGAATGCCATAGTATCAGGGCATACACGAGGAGTTCTCATCGCACCAAACTTTCCATTTTTAGAATTATTTACTTTTCCTTGCAAGTCTTGTTGTTTTTGTTTAAACTACTTGCTGTTTTTACTTATTTGTGTTGTTTTCGCCTAGGGTTCTCTTATAAAACCCCCAGGTTTGAGTTGTAAGAGAGTTAGACGTTTTATGAAATAAAGAACCGAATTTCTTCAAGCAAGAAAAAACTCTAGCCGTTCTCTCCTTTGCGTTCGATTCGCTTAAGGGCTGAGGCTTTTTTGACTTATCAGAGTTTTGTAATCATCTATGTGGCGTCCTTCGATCCCCCGTGATACTATATTCCATCTCATCCTTTTGCTGAACCTGAGAGCGTGTTACCACCAGCCGGAGAAGCTCCATCTCGATTCACTTCACTCCATCAATTGTCTTGGAGAGAGCGTGTTACCACCAGTTCCTTGACTCCGCCTCTATCCCAGCTAGCTCGTGGTTCCTGTTCCTATATCAGTGTAGAGACTTGAGAGCTACTATCAAAAGCATCTGGGCTTTAACCTTTTGCAGTTCTTCCTCTAGAATAGCTTCATACCTTGCCACTATCTCTTTCTTAAACCTTCCAGGAAAAAGACATGTTAGGAGTTCATGCAGATCAGCAAGTCTTTGTTCTTTCACAGAGATGGTCATCACTCGATCAGAGGGTCGAGTGGAGTTTTCGAGTTCGACATTCTATACATGTGTCATTGGTTTCTCAGCTTCAGCTTCATTTTGAACAAGATCCTCCCCATCTTGAACATCATTGTCCTTAGTGAATGTTGCGTGTCTCTTCTTGAAGGGAAGTTCCTTGTCAGTTCTCAACTCTATAACATGAACATTGGCAAAGTCCTTTATGTTCTGGACTGCTTTTTGTGGAAGCTGGCCCATGGGCTTTATAGAAGAAGATGAACTGAGTTTCTCTAGATACTTTAACCTGGAGTTCAGAATCTCAAATTTATTATTGAGATCATTGTAAACGCAATCAATCTGATTCTTCAATTCAGCAACTCTCTTTGGTTGCTCTATGGCTCTAGTTGCTTGCCCCTGGAGGATCTGCTGTAACATATTTTTCATATCAATATCAGGGAGAACCTGGAGTTGTTCAAGGGAAAAGCCAGGTGGTGGATTCAGAGCAGGAACTTGTTGCTGATAACCTCCCTGTTGTGGCTGCTTAAGAATAAAGCCTTGGTTCTGATTGTTGTGGATGCTGGATTCCACACCAAATAATATATTGAATTGTTTAAAAAATAAAATAGAATTTTCTTAAGATAATTATGTAAAACAGAAAATAGATTTGCTAAAGGAAAAATGTAAAATTGTCTATATTGATTTTGAGTAACAAAAAGATTGACCCCCATACATGACCATGGGGGTCTATATTTATACACAAACTAAGGAGTAAATACTAAGAATAAATACTAATAAATTCTATAATTCTTCTTTAATCTGTCGCTTTTGATTTGGTCTTTAATGTTGTAACGTCTCATACTTTGAATGATTTTCTCCTTCAGCTCGCAGATTCACCTTGCTTCACGGACACTCTTTACTTTGCTTGCTCCTTCCTTCTGTGAGGCTTCACTACTGGTCGGACCCCAGTTCTCTCCATCAAGCCCTCATACGGTTTGCCCATCCTTTCTTGCTCCGAACTGACCTAGCATTTACTTTGAACTGCTGAAGTACTTGATACATAGCATGACTGGAGAGAGTGGATCCTTGGTGTTGATCTGATATCAACATTTCCCCCCAAGTCCTACGAGCTGCTATGTGGCTCGGAGGACTTAAGTGTTTTCCTTGGTCTTTGCCTTCTGATCCATTAAATTTCGGGTTTGGCTACCTTTATGTCTTGAAATGCGTCCCTATTAAATACTGATTTTTATCGATACGGGAAATCCTTCCACTTCCCATTATTACCAATATTTTTTTATTTCTCGAAGTAGATAGTTCCTTTGTCGTTTTATATTTCTTCGTATTAGTTTTACTCCAATGTTCTTGAACTTGATTGCTCTAAGAAATTATTTTGAATTATTGTATTCCTCAAATTGTAGATTTTGCTACTTTCGCCGGCAAACTTCAGAAAACTCCGCCAGGAAACTGTACTGGTCACAATTATCGATTTGGTCCTCACCTTTCATCATGCTCCACACGTGAATCTGTTGAAGGTATTAAAAAGTTTTCCTGAACTTCTCCAGTAATCGAGTTCATCCTTACAAACCCTAATGAATCTCCTGAATCGATTCGTGATGGCTTTATGTGCATTTACGAGATTTAGTTTTACAGGTGTTGTCTATTTTTCTCAATCCCCGATGTACTTCTCTTATATCTTTTTTTTCTTGGAATGGCTTTCCCGCAAATATGCCCGAATATGCTTCGTCACATACTGTTTTTGCTAACCCTTGCTGCGGAATTAGGTTTATCGTTAAGTTTAAGTGAGCTTTTCGATCTCTTTGGCATTTGTTGTAATAGCCGGAGTACGTATAGTACCTACCCTCGTGCTGACAGAACCTTGATTTTTGGTCTTCCTGAAGACAAAGATCATTGCAGGGAATACTGGTTCCTTGTTAAGGTTGATTCTTCATCTGTTAGCAAACTTGCCGATATGCTTCGTCGAGACTGGACTAGCTCACTTGGTAAGTCAAAGACTATATTTTGACTTAGCTTTTTGGATCCCAGATCGTTTGGATAATTAATTGATTGGTTTCTTGCAGTTCCTCCCCCGAAGCCTTCTCCTTCATATTTGCATTGGAGAAGGAAGTTTCCTGAGAATCCTTTTTCCATCTCTCGCATCTTTTGCAGCGTGGTGCTCTCCGACTGTTCAAACCCAAGGTGGTTAAAGTTGATACTATTAATTTTTCTATACTAGAGAAGAAACTGCTTGAGAGTGTAAACTACACCATTACGACCAAATTGAAAAAAAGATTGATTATGTTGGTATGCGACTTCGAGAGAAGAACCATGCTATAGACGATATCGATGTAATCTGTAGAACTTGCACGATTGTCGAGCTTCCGATGCGTGGACCTCTGCCTGAGCCTAATTCGCACCCTTGCTCAACTTGTTCTGATCACGAAGACATTGAGGATCCAGACACGAACTTACATCAAAAGAGAAGGAGGGTACCTGTAACACCCCTATCCATAAAATCTGCCCTAACAATGGTGTTAACCGGTAGACCATAAAAATTTTCTCGATAAAACTCTAAGTCTCAAACGAGGTTTCCAGATTTCCCCAAGTTTAAAGTATATATGCACAGCGGAACTACAACACTTAAGTCATGCAAGCGAGTCTCCAAATTTCTAAAATAAATTCCATTCACTAACTAAACATCAAACTCAAAGCACAAAATAATAAAATAAACTAAACACAAACTCCAAATAAAACCATCCGTCCCATCCAACCCCTTCAGATCCCGCGAGTTCCTCCTTAATCTTTATTACCTGCATCAACGAGTGGATGAGTAAAACAAAAGAATTTCCTAGTGATGCAATCGTCCCGTCTACCAGGTTTTAGTGTCAAGACAATTCAATATGCATAATTAATCTAGTTAAGTCAATATAAAGCAACGGTTCCCTCAAACGCATATGCCGAAGCACATACAACACAACAAATGGAACCAAACTGTCAAGACATCAAACGCAATACCCTTGACATAAACAAGACAACCAACACAACCAAATCACCACAAACACAAACCACCGTCACGCACTCACCTTATGTTCTAGCCGAACCTCCAATTAACCTACAGAACACACAAATATCAGATCAATACGTCCGATCTCACCAAATACTAAACCAACTCACGGATCCAATGGTAACACCTTACCGAGAAGAATTCTGTGTGATCTAAGCTACCAACTTCTTAACCCACACGTGCTTTCTGCAAATCTCTGGAGCAGAAACATCAAACAACTCAAATAAGATTCTTTTATCAGAAAACATCTCAAAATCCATGAAGGAAACGCTTACCCTTTAGCGATTTCTCAATTCTCAGCACAAACACACAATCTCCAAAGTCTGCTAGGGTTTCGTGATGTTGCTGCGATTTCCCTGAGTTATGAGTCTCCAGAACCTTAAAACTCTTATATATAGCTGAGCGTTTGGATGGTGCGCTCGGACTGTCCATCGGTCTGAGGATGATGTGTCGTGCTCATGTGCACTTTAGTGCCAAACTTCTTTTGGAGTTCCCTCCAAAACTTACCAGCAAACATGGAGTCTCTATCCGACACTATGCTAGCCGCCACTCCATCGAAGCGTACGATTTCCTTAACATACAACTCGGCTAGCCGCTCTAAACTATCCTTTTTACACATCGGAAGGAAGTGTGCTGCCTTAGTCAATCGGTCTACGACTACCCAAATAGCATCCCTCTTGTCACACGCTGGTAACCCAGTCACAAAATCCATAGTAGTTCGATCCCTCTTCCATTCGGGAATCGGCAGGCTCCTTAATAAGTCACCCAGAACTTGATGTTCCGCCTTAACTCCCTAACAAGTTGTGCAACTCGCAACCCACTTAACAACATCTCGTTTCATACCGTTCCAATGGTAATAACGCTTCCGGTCGTGATACATCTTAGTGGTACCTGGATGTATCGACAATTTGGATTAATGCACTTCCCTTAAGATTTCTTCCATTAAACCCTTGTCATTAGGAACACACACACGACCCTTAACCAGAATCATACCATTATTCGAAATATGATACTCGGTCTTATCATTCTGTGCCACCCCCTTCAAGTACTCATCCATTTGTTGGGCAATCCGTACCCGGGTCAATAAATCAGCTTGATCCGTGGCTCCCAAGCCCAATGTTTTAACTCCTCGGTCAAAACGTTGAGCCTCAATGTACCAATCATATCAATAAGACTCTCCATGTCTTTCTCAATATCCGACACTACCCATTTCCTACTTAGTGTGTCCGCCACCAAGTTAGCCTTACCTGGGTGGTAAGCTATCTCTAGATCATAATCGGCTACGAATTCCATCCATCTCCTTTGTCTAAGATTTAACTCCGGTTGAGTGAAGATGTACTTTAAACTTTTATGATCCATAAATACTTGCACCTTCTCCCCATATAAATAAGATCTCCAAATCTTAAGTGCAAATACTACCGCAACCATTTCTAAATCATGCGTTGGATGATTCCCTTCATCCTTCTTTAGCTGCCTAGAAGCATAAGCAAAACAATTGCCTAGTGAAGCGATCTTCCCGTCTACTCGGTTTTAGTGTCAAGACAATTCAATATATGTGCATGATTAATCAAGTGAAGTCAATGTAAAGCAACGGTTCCCTCAAACGCATATGCTGAAGCACATACAACACAACAAATGGAACCAAACTGTCAAGACATCAAACGCAATACCTTTAACATAAACAAGACAACCAACATAACCAAATCACCACAAACACAAACCACAGTCACGCACTCACCTTATGTTCTAGCCGTACCTCCAATTAACCTATAGAACCCACAAATCTCAGATCAATACGTCCGATCTCACCCAAAACTAAACCAACTCACGGATCCAATGGTAACACCTTACCGAGAAGAATTCTGTGTGATCTAAGCTACCAACTTCTTAACCCACACGTGCTTTCTGCAAATTTCTGGAGCAGAAACATCAAACAACTCAAATAAGATTCTTTTATCAGAAAACATCTCAAAATCCATGAAGGAAACGCTTACCCTTTAGCGATTTCTCAATTCTCAGCATAAACACACAATCTCCAAACTCTGCTAGGGTTTCGTGATGTTGTTGCGATTTCCCTGAGTTATGAGTCTCCAGAACCTTAAAACTCTTATATATAGCTGAGCGTTTGGATGGTGCGCTCGGACTGTCCATCGGTCTGAGGATGATGTGTCGTGCTCATGTGCACTTTAGTGCCAAACTTCTTTTGGAGTTCCCTCCAAAACTTACCAGCAAACATGGAGTCTCTATCCGACACTATGCTAGCCGCCACTCCATGGAAGTGTACGATTTCCTTAACATACAACTTGGCTAGCCGCTCTAATCTATCCTTTTTACACATCGGAAGGAAGTGTGCTGCCTTAGTCAATCGGTCTACGACTACCCAAATAGCATCCCTCTTGTCACACGCTGGTAACCCAGTCACAAAATCCATAGTAATTCGATCCCTCTTCCATTCGGGAATCGGCAGGCTCCTTAATAACTCATCCAGAACTTGATGTTCCACCTTAACTCCCTAACAAGTTGTGCAACTCGCAACCCACTTAACAACATCTCGTTTCATACCGTTCCAATGGTAATAACGCTTCCGGTCGTGATACATCTTAGTGGTACCTGGATGTATCGACAATTTGGATTAATGCACTTCCCTTAACATTTCTTCCCTTAAACCCTTGTCATTAGGAACACACACACGACCCTTAACCAGAATCATACCATTATTCGAAATCTGATACTCGGTCTTATCATTCTGTGCCACCCCCTTCAAGTACTCATCCATTTGTTAGGCAATCCGTACCCAGGTCAATAAATCAGCTTGATCCGTGGCTCCCAAGCCGAATGTTCTGACTCCTCGGTCAAAACGTTGAGCCTCAATGTACCAATCATATCAATAAGACTCTCCATGTCTTTCTCGATATCCGACACTACCCATTTCCTACTTAGTGTGTCCGCCACCAAGTTAGCCTTACCCGGGTGGTAAGCTATCTCTAGATCATAATCGGCTACGAATTCCATCCATCTCCTTTGTCTAAGATTTAACTCCGGTTGAGTGAAGATGTACTTTAAACTTTTACGATCCGTAAATACTTGCACCTTCTCCCCATATATATAAGATCTCCAAATCTTAAGTGCAAATACTACCGCAGCCATTTCTAAATCATGCGTTGGATGATTCCCTTCATCCTTCTTTAGCTGCCTAGAAGCATAAGCAAAACAATTGCCTAGTAAAGCGATCTTCCCGTCTACTCGGTTTTAGTGTCAAGACAATTCAATATATGTGCATGATTAATCAAGTGAAGTCAATGTAAAGCAACGGTTCCCTCAAACGCATATGCTGAAGCACATACAACACAACAAATGGAACCAAACTGTCAAGACATCAAACGCAATACCCTTAACATAAACAAGACAACCAACATATCCAAATCACCACAAACACAAACCACAGTCACGCACTCACCTTATGTTCTAGCCGAACCTCCAATTAACCTATAGAACGCACAAATCTCAGATCAATACGTCCGATCTCACCCAAAACTAAACCAACTCACGGATCCAATGGTAACACCTTACCGAGATGAATTCCATGTGATCTAAGCTACCAACTTCTTAACCCACTCGTGCTTTCTGCAAATATCTGGAGCAGAAACATCAAACAACTCAAATAAGAGTCTTCTATAGGAAAACATCTCAAAATCCACGAAGGAAAAACTTACCCTTTAGTGATTTCTCAATTCTCGACACAAACACACAATCTCCAAAGTCTGTTAGGGTTTCGTGTTATTGCTGCGATTTCCCTGAGTTATGAGGCTTTAAAACCTGAAAACTCTGATATATAGCTGCCCCTTAGAGTTGGTGTTACAACTCGGGCCTTATCCATAAATTTCCATGTTTTGTGGCCCAAATCTTCTTCCTTGGCTCGGCCACTGCAGCACCGACTTATTCCATACATAGTCATAAAAATAAGATTTTGGGTCACGGCAAATCTCCAATTGCCCAGTCCAAATAAATTATGGTCACAAACCGACCTAACCCAGTGAAACCGACTCACATACCTACCCAAGGCTCGGTCAAAGTCCTTTAATCCAAAATCTGGTCGACCCAAATAAATTAAATCCCAAAATAATACTATCTATCGAAACAGAATTTAAAATGCACGGTCCAATTGGCCATATGGCCACCGACCTATCCAAAATGTGGATCTTGCCTATCGATATCAATTCCTGGTCCGGCTTTGAATTCAGGAAATCCTGGCCCAAATCCACTCCGACCCAACTGATTTATTTCCTGAACACAAGTGAATCCGACAGCCTTGGTTGGTCGGTTCCCGACCAATTTCATTTTTCAGACCACACTGGTCCCATTTCCGACTGAAACCGCATTTTCAAACAGAACCTGTCCGGATCCCGACCAATCCTCATTTCCCGACCAACCTTGTCCTAATCCAGACCAAACTCCATTTTCTGACAACATATGTGCAAAATGAGACCAAACTCCATTTCCCGATCCACAAATTCTCAATCGCACCGACCAATCGACTATACCAGCTTCTCAGTAGTGTACCCGACACCACCCGGCACTTCCCGTACCACTCGGTTACTTCACGTTGGCCAAATTTTGCTTGACCGGTACACTGCCCATGTCGAGAACTCCATTGCCCAAAGCACGGGTGTTACAGTACCCCCTGATCTTAATTATCAGAGATCTATACCAAGGTCTCAAACTTTCAATAAAGGAAAAGGTCATGCATCAATGCCTCGACCTCCTCCTCGTGTTCCACCCCAGAAGAGTTCTCAAGATGATTCACACGGGTAGAGCTTAAAAGCCTCGAACATGTGGAATAGAAGGAAACGATCCTGAAATAATGGTTCCTCTTCTTCTAGAAATACCTCAAATGCTGATCGCCCTATTTTGTGTATGTGTCAATAATTGATATTTTTTTTTGTAAAATATCCCTGCTCATTCATGACACTTTTTATAGCTGCACATAAGAACAAAATGGTAATCGCAGAGTCTTTTAGGGCGTTTACGTGTAGTGGCGTAGAACCCGGTCCTCCCTTTGACCAATGGGATTGGGAAGCATTGGATCTTTATGTTAGAAATTCTATCCAATTGGCTAAGGTATATATCCTTATGTTGTATTCGAAACGTCCTTCGCGTATCTTTCTTAACTGCTGGTTCTCCTAAACAATCTACAGGGGTCCGCTGGTCATAACGAAACAGTTCGCTTTTATGATTCTTCTAAGGAAAAGATGTTGCTTCAATCCGTTGTTAATGAGTTGAAAATCAATTAATCCTTCTCGCTTTTCTCGAAAGGGGTGATATTGACTTAAACAATGAGAAGAGAGAGGTGAAAAAGTCATTAGCCAAGGTTGAAGCCCAACTGCAAGCTATCCCATCTCCTGAACATAACTTTGAGCGGTACAACTCACTCCTTCCTAACGTATTATCTTATGGTGATCCTCCTTCGGTTCCATCTGAAGAAACCCATGGTCAAACATCTACCGAGGCTACTGGAGGTCCATCTTCGCTCCCTAAGGAGATATATTTCAATCAATTCGACTCTAATTTTATAATTATAAGTTCCAAACATGCGACTAAACTTAGATTTTGAATTTTTCAGGCTTTTTCGAAAGATGGAGACTCAGCCCAGGAATCCTCGAAGATGATTTTTAGCGAGGACACTTATTTATAGTTTTTTTTGTTGTTGTTTTTTTAAATAGATATTGTGGGTGTAACCACTTAAGTTGGGAGTTGGTCTTTTGTTTATCGAGATCACGATTGTACTACGTCTTGATGACTTTGTCTTTTGGGACTTGTAAACACTAGTATTACTGTGAGAGTGTAAATATTATTTAGGGCTTTGTCCCTTTACTTCGCCAGATATGGTTTACAAAACTTGACATGTGCTTTAGGTTTCAATTCATCCTTGGGGCTTTGTTTTAAGACTTTGTTTAATTTTGAAGTTAAACGTCTCTTTAGAACAAATATGTCAAGTTTGCAAAGTATGACTTTTTTTTATTAACCCTGGGACGAGTTGTTTACAAGGGAATGGGTTGATCAGACCCTTACAATTCTTAAAGGAGTGCTCTAATCAGTTATCCTCGATAAAGTGTGAGGTTTGAACTCAGCTTTGGAATTGGCATGCCCTTACCATTTTTATAGGAAAACTATGTCCAGTGATCCTTGGTAAATTGTTTTGAGGATAGAGCTCGGCTTATGAAATTTCCAAAGGGACTGATTCCGTTTATGTTCTGAACTTGTCATTTCAATTATGGAATCATTATCTGAGGGTTGAACCCGGCTTTAGATAATGCGAAACTGTACTCGACTTAGGAAATACGAGGCTGCATTTTATTTACGAACCATAAATTAGCACGAAGCCCAAATAAATATTACTTTATTTTAGGATGACCGATAGGTTAATATGGTTTGGCAAACGATATTTGGGTTCGCAAATCGAGTAGATGATCCTCTATGAAGGATGGTTATGACTTTTGGTCAACCTATGGGCCTACTGCTTAATAGGCTTAAAGCCTATGAGTTTCTTATGTATTAATTACTAGATAGGTGTCACTATATCGTCCTCAAGTATCACAATTTTTCTTATGGAAAAAGTAAACTTATGGACACACATCAAGGGTGTAATAATTACTTGCCCTTTATTACTCCCGTAACCCTTCTAGCGTTCCCTTATTTGTCAGAGAATGTATTTGTACAAAGAGGGAATGTTCCCAAGGATAGAACCTTGAATGGAAACCTATGGCAAACTGTTCCGATTTCCCCCCAGCCTGTAGCGGTCATGACGACCCCTCAAGGCCTGATCCCACTTCTGGGGATGGATTCAAAGCGCCTAAGGTTAAGTTGCCTGATTACATATTGACATTATCCGAGAAAGAAGATGAAGAAGCCAGAGACTTTCTTCAGAGGGTAGAGTTTGTAAGCATGCTCGGTATTACTTAGAACAGTTTAAATAACATTCCGATACTAATGTAATCCTATGGATTTGGAAAGGAACGGTCTTGACAATGTCGCATTGATTCCTCGCTGCGTTCGTTGATACATGCGGGATCTAAGAAGACAAGTTGATTTTCTAGAAGCTGATCCAAGAAAAGGATCCGACCCTGTTGTAGTGAAGGAAGAGACTGTTTGCGATCAAACAAACAATGTAACTGTTTAGTTTAGTCGGCTTAGTCAGCCTATCAATAGTTCATATCTTGGAAATATAACTTTACAGTTTTGCGTTAAATACAAGGGTATTGTTAGAATCTTGAATTAATCTTGGAATTCAAAAAACTCAATTCAAATCATAACTCGATCTCTTATTGATCTTTGTCCATTGTAATTTGTCAAGTTAAATTGTTCTTCCTCACCATTTTATAGAGGAAACAAAAAAGTATCGATATACTTATTCTATAATGGCAACAAATCCTTGGCAAAACGGAAACGTTCCGGCAGACTCCTCAGCAAATATGGCACTTTGCCCTCACCCGAACCCCCTTCGATCCCTTAACATAGGGCAGTACCTAGGATTATCATCATTTGATCAGGTTACCCCGGTGATAGTTCCTTGCGGTTTGATGAAGAAACTGCCGCCGCGAAATCAAGAGACTGCTATCAGATTTATTGAAAAGGTAAATTAAAACTTGTATATTATTACTTTTTAGACATAATTAAATATCTAAAAAAGTTCTTTTAGCTTGTGGCAAGGCACGCGTGGATTGAACATGAAAGGGAAATTCTTCGAGCGTAAGTGAGAGAAAATGAAGCTCGAATTTGCCATATTACTCGCGAGATGAGTATCCTTGAAGCATCGCCTTACGCCTGGCATGCTCTGGAATCCAAGGAATTGAGCTATGAATCCTACACTGGGTTAGGGTTATTAAAGTTAACCTGCTTTGCGAAGACGCATAATTTACGAGACAGATGATTGCTTATAATGTGTTCTGTTAATCATATGTAAGTGTATTGAATCAAAAATTGGTCATCTAAATATGCGAACAAAGTTATGTGAACATAAATATTTTGAAATTTAAATAGTTGTGTCTGAATGATAAGACTGCCTACATACCCATGTTGGGATCAAGCCAATCCGTAGTTCATACAACAATATTTTAGCAAGAGCTATGAAGTGAAAATAAAAAAGAATAAAAAACTCATATGACAAACTTGTTGGCCACTTCACTAATGATTTGAGAGAGAGGGAGAGATAGAGGGAGAATATCCCTAGTCAGCCCCCCAATCATTAATGCAAATAGTGCGAAACTTTTTCCTCAAACCAAGAATCGGGATTTTTTATTCCAACTTTATATCATTTTCTTGAGAAAGAACCATCCATGAAGAATTTATGGGTTTTAGTTTCGTCCCCTCAGATCGCTTCACTGACCGGATGCTTGGTAAGGAAATTAGCTAATCCCTAAGCTTTCACCATGACATGATTTTTGTATTCGATATCATACTCGTTGATTTTGATTGCCCACTTTTCCAAAATTTATGATTGGCAAGGGGCGTGCACGATAGTTCGCAAAGGAGTTTAAGCGAGGACTTCAATAGGATGAAAGTAAAAGTAAATTTTCATCTTTTGAACAGATATCATTATAGCAAGTGCTAGTCATTTTGGGCCTGTCAGACTTTTACTTATATAGTAAATATGCCACTTCTCTCCTTGATCTTCTCATACGATTACACCTCTGACCGCATGTTCAGAAAACCAAAATGTAAATGTACAACATTTTGCTAGTATCTAGCTTAGAAAGAATCGGAGGAGTAGTTAGATATACTTGGAGTTGCTTAAAAGCTTCTTAGCATTCATCACTCCAAGCGAACTGTTTATTTCCTTTTAACAATTGATAGGAAGGAAAGCACTTGTTGATTTACGGGGATATAAATCTATTGAGAACTACAATCCTTCTAGTTAAGCGTTGTACTTCCTTAAAGTTATGAGGCGAAGGCATTGTTAGAAATACCTTAATTTGATTCAGATTTGCTTCAATGCCTCGCTGTGTCACAATATAAACAAGAAACTCTCCAGACAGTACACCAAAAGTGCACTTCGCAGGATTAAGCTTCATACCAAACTCGTTCAATATTTTGTAGCATTGATCAAGGTGTTGAATATGCTCAGAATCTTTGAGAGATTTAACCAACATATCGTCAATGTAGACTTTCATGGTTTTCCCCAGTTGCTCGTCAAACATCTTGTTGACGAGACGTTGATAAGTTGGTCCGGCGTTCTTCAATCCAAAGGGCATTACTACATAGCAATAAATTCCTTTATCAGTAATGAATGAACTTTTTTCTTGATCTGGTTATAGCCGGAGAAAGCTTCCATGAAACTTAAAAGTTCATGATCCGAAGTTGATTCGACCAGACGGTCAATGTGCGGCAAAGGAAAACTATCCTTTGGGTAAGCCTTGTTGATATCAGTGAAATAAATACAGACCCTCCACGTTCCATTTTTCTTCTTAACAACCATAGGATTGGCTCCCCAATCTGGGTACTTAACTTCGCAAATATAACCGACTTTGAGAAGCTTATCCACTTTGTCATTTACTGCTTTAGGTTCGTCAGGACCAAGCTTTCTCCTTTTTTCTTGATTTGTTTCAAGCTTTGATCAACATGCGATTCGTGGAAAATAATTGCGGGGTCAATTCCCGACATGTCGTCGATGGACCACACAAAGGAACTTTTGTTTTTTGAAAGGAACTGGACTAGCAAGTCTCGCAATTTTGACTCAACTCCCAAAATGATTTTCACCACATGCTCGGGGTGTTCTAGATTAATAGAAACATCGATTGAAGCCTCGGTAAACTGTAGTTCTTTGGGCAATGTCGAGTCCTTTGGTACCCTGAAGCTGGTTAATTGCTATTGACTTTTTATCCTGTAGCTCATCGGGTAGCAAGATCTAGACATCTCTTGATCTCCATTAACTGTTCCTACTCCGCTAGGACTTGGGAACTTTACACAGTCGTGAGAGGTTGAAGGTACAACTTTCATTTGGTAAATCAAAAGGGTGCCCAAATTAAAAAGACATTATACGCAGTTGGTCGATAAAAAACTGTGAATTTGACGATCTTTGATACTCATTCGGCAAGCACAGGTAATTTGATCGTGCCAAGTGACATTGATATTTCGCTTGTGAAAGCGATGAGCGGTGCAAGTGGTCTAACTACGTCCGCCCTGTTAATCCCCATCATTTGTAAAATACTTAAGAAAATGAGATCAACTGAGCTTCCAGTGTCAATCAACACTTTCGAAACTTCATAGTTTGCAATATCAAGAGTTATCGCCAACGTATCATCATGTGGTTTTGCGAGACGCTGGGTATCAAAATCTTCAAACGTAATCAGTGTATTGACATTGACTCCCCTTGGATCTCTGCTCACCTTCATTA
Organism: Cardamine occulta; assembly: GCA_028015245.1. Taxonomy (NCBI): domain Eukaryota; kingdom Viridiplantae; phylum Streptophyta; class Magnoliopsida; order Brassicales; family Brassicaceae; genus Cardamine; species Cardamine occulta. The sequence continues at coordinate 9,281,879 of CM051374.1, forward strand.
TGACAGCTCGCCTATGCTATTTGATTGCGCGAACTGTCTCTGGAAACAGCTTCGACCCGTTGATGATTACATGTATCCTCCCTTCCGAAGGTTTGGATGAACTGTGCTTATATGTTTTTGGTTTCTTTGCTGGTGGCTCTGAGATTCGATCTTCGCGATCTTTGTGATACTGCTCGATAAAATCTTCAATCTTGAAATTTGCGAGGTCATTAGAGGACCACAACTCGGCCAACTATTTTTTGAGGACACTCTAGTCTTTGGTATTATGGCCGTTTACTTGGTGGATGTAGCAATAAATGTTCTTGTCATGGACCCAAGTGTTTGACGAAGGTGACCCGATCTTTCCACTTACAAGAGAGGATCGCCTAACACTGTTGTTATAAGGGGAAGCTCCGAATCGTTTGGTATCTTTTATGATTATTGGTTTGAACTTTTTAGTTTTGGGCACAATTCCCTGCCTTAGAGTTCAATATTTCTTCTCGAAGGTTTCCTTTTCATCCGCAGCCTCGAACAATAACAGAGCATCTTAGATGGTAGTGTGCTTGTTAACTGTAAGCTCCAAATGGAATCCCGATTCATGCCATAAACCATTCCACAAAGCTGCCAGCACACCAGTCTGGGAAATTCTCGGGACTTTGGACAGGATGTCCTTATCTTTGGCTATATCTTTTCTCAAAGGTTCATGAGGACCCTTAGACAAATTCCAAAGGTCATTATCCGTTTTTCCTTTTTCCATGAGTACTGAATACTGCATGATGAAGGCTGATGACAGTTGATAAACCACATAAGGTCTTAATCAGAAAAGTTTTCTAAAAACAACTTGGAGTAACATGTATCTTCTTCATGCGCATTGAGCTCGATTCGCCCAGCTGCAATGCGGAAAGCAGCCAAATGGCTCTTCGGGTCAGTCGCTCCATCGTACGTCGGCAGGTTGACTCTTCACGCATCCTTGATCCAAAAGTTTGCTATCCACGCTGTAAAAGGTGAACATCGAGTTTCTTTGATCACTTTGTCTACTTCGGGAGCTGAACTGGTCGCTTGGTGAAATTTAGACTTCCTCTCGTCAACACCACGATTTACTTGGTGAAGATCTGAGATGATGGCATTTCCCCAAGTATCTATTATCTCGACTGGGATGTAATTGTTTTTGTTATTGACTGCATCTGCCGTAACTGCAGGATTGACTCCATCACCAACTGCATCGTTGGCAACAATCGCTTCTCCATGAGAATTAATTCTAGCCTGAAGCGCCGCTGTTTGATTGTTCAGAGTTTGAGGGTTGGAACTCCTTGTGGTCCTATAAAGCACACGAACACTACGACTTCTAGAGGAAGGGCCAGCAGATATCGAATCCAAATGAGAAAAGAGAGTCGCTTGATTGTTAGTCATCTCTCTCTCAATGGTTTTTAAGGACAGATCGGTCATGGTCTAAGTGATTCTTGACAGAGACTCTTGGATGGTAGCGATAGTGGCAGGATCATTGTTGACACCGGTTTGGTTTCGACCATTACCACCAGCCACAATGAATTTGGTGATGAGAACTATTTTGAAATGGTAGATTTTTAGATTGCATGTTTAATTATTGATAACATCATATTTTTACGCACTTTAGCTATTATTTTATTATGGTTTTATAAAGAGTTTGTCATTTTTTCAAGGCTAAATGGTTTATTATCAATTATTTTTAGTGTCAAAGAGGTTTTATAATTTTTAAAGGAAAATGGACCAAAAAGGAGAAAAACTCGTTTTCTGGCAGTTCCAGAGCATCAGAAGTTTAGCATTCATTGAAGACCTTTCGGTGGAGAAATTTCATAGATCTTTATATTCCTGGAGAGCTAGAAGAGTCAAGATTCACGTGGGCAAGAATCAAAGAAATCAATTCAGCCGTTTGGAAGATATGACCCAAAGAGTGAAGCCCTGTCAACCTCAGTCACAAGGAGTGTGACCGAGGTCGTGTCTCTTGGTGAGTCCGGCCAAAAGGCCCGTGACCGGGACCAGGCCATCTACCAACCTCGGTTAGAACCTACGGTGACCGAGGTCATGACTTATCAACCTAACTTGCCCAAAACACCGAGTTTCGCCTACTTTGTATAAGAGAGAAGTTTCATGTACTTTGTATCAGAGAGAAGATCTCTAAACCCTTTTCATAGTCTTAATTGTTTATTCAATCTATGATCCATATGGTTTTGATTTGCTTGAGTATGTGTAAGTAGTTTTCTTGTTGGGTATAAGGGTTTTTGAAGGGATCATGTGTTTGATTGTTTAGGTTGTTCGATCTAGAATTATACATCATTGTTCTTAGTTCTGGGTTTATTCTTAAAGAATATTGCTTGAGTAGCTAATTGTGATTGATGTTTGGCGTTTTACACATCAAAAGTGTTGTGAATTCGTTTGCACTAGCCTGGATGAGTATTGTGTTATAAGCTGCGTAAGTTGAGTTATAGGACTTTACGAACTATAATCAAACTCTTTTTTAATGCTTCAATACATGCATCATTGCCTGCGTAAGTTAAGTAACAGAATATGTATACTTTAGATAACTGATTTGTGATTTGCATATCTTTTAATCATTCATGTTTTGTAGTTCATGAACTTCATACCATTGATATTTCTTGTTTGATTTCATATGCATGCATTCGATATTTTAAACCCTAAGAACTCCCTGCAGCCCAACATTCCGTTTATTGATATTTACAGTGTTTTATTTGCATTTATTTACTGCTTGTTTCCGTGACAACACCACAAACCAAAAACCCCATTTTATTATTGTCTTAGCCATATTCTCTCCAATAAATTTGTAACGTGATTTATAAGTCTCTATAGGATTCGATCCTTAAATACTACTACTGATTCACTATACACTTGCAGTTATCGTGTTGTCTTTTGAGGTAGAAGATTGAAGTGAAAATCCACACACATCAAGATTTTTAGCACCGTTGCCGGGGACTTATTAAATTACTTATGAGTATCGGACTTGAGTATAAATTTAAGACGCTTTACTTTTCAGTTTTGCCTAGCTCCAATGGAGGACCAAAGCCGTGTTCTAGGAGACCTTGACCATCCACCACCTCGGAAGAACGATCAGGAGCTTGCTGGAAACAATGAAGCACACAAGATGGATCACCTGGATCCACTAGCTAAAAAGATTGGAGAGTTTGACACTCCCACCCAACACTTTCAAAGCGGATCCACAGTTCAGCCTATGAGACCGCATCATGAAGATTTCAAGATTAGCCCTTAAGTCATCATTATGGTGAAGGAAAACCAGTACCATGGTTTTGCTACAGAGCACCCAATGGATCATATACAACTCTTTGAGCAAGTATGTGATGCCACCAATACGAATGAGTAGTCTAATAACTACTTGAAGTGCACACTATTATCATTTTCACTTGGAGACAAATAGAGTAAATGGTTGAAGTCATTACCTCAAGCATCAATTTATACTTGGAAAGATTGTAAGGCTGCCTTTCTTAACCACTTTTACACAAAATCTCGTTCCAACCTCTTAAGGGACAAGATACAACGATTTCAACAAGGAGCCGAAGAATCAATTTTTGGAGCTTGGGAGCGATTTCAAGACTATGAAAGGGACTTTCCACATCATGGATATTCTGATGGTAATATGATGAATACATTCTATAGAGGGATTCATAGTGAGCACCAGAAGTTTCTTGATGTTGCGAGCAATGGAGATTTTTCTACAAATACTATCGTTCCAGCCACCGGAACCCCTCAAACTTGGAAAAGGAGCCGGTCACGTCTACAGAATTCAATAAACTTTCAAACACAGTAAACTCAATTGCGAAGAACCTTGGTAGGTATTTTGGTACTTATGACCAAAAAAAAGAGTTTGATGATCAAGAATTAAATATGAATTACATTGGATTGAGGAGAAGCCACCAAGGAAGATTTATTAATCGTAATTTCAGAGATCCAAGGCGTGATTTCAATAGAGGAAATTTTTGCCAAAAGCCACATTCACCGATATTGAAGGATTTCAAAGAGGATTTCATGATCCTAACCCAGCGATTCAACATTCGGTCTTTGAAGACTTAATGGTACAACTTGAAGCTAGCCATCAAACTTTTACAGAGGGTGTCCACAGAAAGATTGACAACATCTACAAAGAACTCAATGGATAGATTGAGTCTTTTTTAGCCAAATTGGAGTGCATTGGCACGCATAACAAAGAGACAGCATTTGTTGTTGAGAAGTCTATGGAAAGTTTCCTAAAGGAACCGGATCAGCCACTTAATGTTACTCACGTGAAAGCTATTACCCTAAGGAGTGGAACGGCTTACAAAGAACCAGAATATCCAAAGGAAGTTCACTCCCACCACGCGGAAAATGAAACTATAGAATCCAAGGCCCCGCCTATCTGAGAAGAAGAAACCGAGAATGAAGAAGAACCGACCCGTGATGAAATCACCAAAGATGCCCCATTTCGTCCTCAACCTCTAGGCCGTGTGTACCAACCTAAGGTGCCACATCCTAATCCAAGAAAGAGTTTGAAGAAGGAAAAAAAAGAAGCCATGCTCAAGGAGATCATTGGACAATTATCGGTAAGATTACCTTTTGTTGAAGCTTGTGCAATGATTCCACCTCTCAGGAAGTACATGAAGAGTATCTTGACAAATAAAATTGCCATGGATGATGGAGTGATGATGATCACCCAAGAGTGTAGTGCAATACTACAGAATGAGTAACAGTTAGATCCCGGCAGTTTTGTGCTATTATGCGAGATTAAATTAGAAACTTTTGAGCGTTCTCTTTGTTATTTAGGATTAAGTATAAACATGATGCCTCTTACAGTTCCAAACCTCCTCGGATACTTCAACTTCAAACCAACAAGGATCTCATTAGTCCTTGTTGACCGTTCTATCCCAAATCCCATCGGAATTCTTGTCAATGTATCGATTTTTATTTGCGGATGCGAAATCCCCACAGATTTTGTTATTTTAGAGTTCAAAAAGGAACCTAAGGATCCTTTGATTCTTGGTCGCCCATTACTCTCTAGGTTGGAGCTATGATAAATGTTCCCAATGGAAAAATTGACCTTCACTTAGCCGATCCATTATGAAGTTTGATATGAATGACACTTTGAAGCATAAGATGTGTGATAGTCGAATCTTTTCAATTGATGATTTGTAAAGAACCACAGCTGGATGATGCAGACATAAAAGCAAGCATAAACGCAGACCATGTACCCGATGCCAATGACATATTACAAGAGCAAGATGAAGACTATGCTGAGTTTAGGAAATGCCACGGGCTCAACAAAGACCACAACAACATTTGCTTACAGCCCAAGAAACAAGATATATTCTTCTTGCCAGTTTTACAATGCTGCACGGAAGCTTATTTGTTTAGCAATTCGGCTAAGGAGAACTCAGAGGCTATCAACCGAGAATCATATTTGGCGACCAGGAGCAGTGTCTTCACCACTTCTTTAGGCTGAAGACACACAAAGACGTGCTAAGTAATTGTACTCTTTTTCCCTATTAAGTTTTTCGAGAAATGTTTTAATAAGGCAACACCCTTAGTGTGCATTCCAGAGCTTGTTATCATTGTAATGCATCTTCCACAAGCTCAAGAATTACTTAGCATTAGGGGATATGAACGAAGAGTCCCACCAAGCTTTCCATATTTGGAGTTATTTATTTTTTCTTGGAAGTTTTGTTGTTTTTCTTTAAACAACTTGATGTTTTATTTATTTGTGTTGTTTTTCACCTAGGGTTCTCTTATAAAACCCCCAGGCTCAAGTTGTAAGAGAGTTAGACGTTGATTGATAAAAAGCTAGTTTTCCTTCTAGCAAAGAACCAGCCGCCCCTTCTTCCTTGTGTGCAAAACCATTGAAGTTAGACTGCAAACCACTCCAGCCTTCTTGTGTGCGATTCCTTGAAGCTTGAGTGTTTAAGACTTATCACAGAGCTTCTCATCCACTGTGTGGCATCTCTTGATCCACCCAAATCATCATATCATCTCGCGACTTATTCAAAGAGAGTGTTACCACCTTTTGAATCAGCTCCATCTCGATCCACATGACTCCACCTCTCCTCAAGCAAAGAGTGTCCGTATCGCCAGTTGCTCGACTCCATCTCTATCTTATTTGATCTATGGTTTCTGTGCCTATAACATATGGTATCAGAGCTGAAAGGCTCCTAAATCAGGTTGTCAAAACCCTAGTTTGCATCGCATTTAGTTTGTTTTGTTTACTTATTTTGATTCATTGTTCTTTGTATCTGTCTTTGTTTCATCGTTAAATCTATCAGAAAACCATAAAAATCCTATGTTCCAGCATCTTAGTTCAGTATATTGTTCATCTAAACATAAAAAAAAAACTTGATTTGCTTTGTTTATGTTTTTATTGTTGCTCTTGATTGATTGTTGCTCTGTTACTCTCCATTGATTATTTTTGCTCTTGATCTATTGTTGCTCTGTTGTTTGGTAGACTATCTGTTGCATCTCGAGTCTGCATCTCTATTGGCTCGTGACATTCATACATCGCTAGGGTATTTGCTGTTTCGTGACTTAAAAGTTATACTTTTGTATTGTTCAGATATTTTACATAACTATAGTATTTGTTGCATCGGTCTCATGTCAGTGCATTGTAGCTGAGTCTTCCTTTGTTTGTAGTTTGTTTTGCGAGTTATCGTTGTCACTGCTGTGTCAGTTTCATGTTGTTTAGTTTATTGAATCATTGATTTCGTGTCTGAATCTTTGTGTTTGTGTCTGCATATATAAAAAAATCATATTAGGTTTGTTCTCTGTTTTGCGTTTAGCATTGTTTGATCTTTCGTTAGTTGCTGTTTTCTTGCTTCACGTGTTGCATTAGTTGTGTTGCTGCACCAGCTTATTTAATTCATTCATTCATTCATTCATCATAAAAAAAAAGAGAGATAGAACTTGCTAGTTTGTGTTGTTCTCAGTTTGTTTCAAATTCCTTTGCACTTGATCTGTTTGTTATTGTACTATAGTTCATAATCAAGCATGGGAGAGCAAGCACAAGTCAGCATGGCTCAGTTAGCCACCATCCGATCACAAATCCAAACAATAGTAGAACGTTTGACACAAATCGAACAAGAACTAGAAGAAACTGGATTTGGAGATGCACCAGGAGCTGAATATGTCGAGTTTAAACCACAAGACAGATCATTGCGAATCATGACGCATAAATCATGCCTGCAGCAACAACCATCAGATCGCTAAGATTATTTGGTGCCAAAAATTTATACCTTTGTAGGAAGTAGCTATCCAGAGTACTATCTAGAGTGGGAGAGAGACATGGATAACTGGTTTTCATACAACAACTATCCAAAGGAAGAAAAGCTAGCATGTGCCATCAAACAACTCACCAGTGACGCATACTCTTGGTGGAGGCAAGAAAAATACGAAAGGTGGAAATATCAAGAAAGATAAAAGAAACCAGAGCAAAATATCCAAAAAGATACTCAAATCGTAACACCAAAGAGACAAGAAGACTAATGCTGCCAGACAATCAAAGAGGCTTGCTCCTAGAATCAGTCTTTCAGCAAAACCAGAAGCACACACTCGCCTATTGTCCAGACCAGAAGAGTGCATCCCAAAAGCCTTGGATAAGAAGAACGTCCTCAGCCCAGACACATTATGCAAACCGAGAGCACATCCAGAACAAACAAATGTTCAAACCGAGGCTAAGATGAGTTCTACGTTAGACAAATTAAATTTATCCATCACTTGTATGATGCACTTGTCTGTGTCAAAAAGAGTTGAAACATGTTTTATTAAGGAGCACATATCTATAAAAGAAGAGCCACCCACAATAAAAATTACAAAGAATCAGAAGCAAGTTCAAGACACTATGTACTCCATCCAAGTTGCTTTAGGAAGCAAAACCAGAGACACCCATAGAAACCTGGTGTGGGCTATACCAGGTTTGTGTCTAGAGCCACTTTTAATGAGTAAAACAAAGTGCCTATTCATGCCGCCAGAAGGACACATGTGAGCTCTATGCTTTTTGAAGATAAGAAGCTAATCTTGTATGACAAGTTTAAACCGATTCCAAACCCTAAGGTAAATCTTATTCTAGACCAGAATTCTTTTAATGATTCCATGACAGGATTGATGCACTTGTCCTTTCCAAGAGATAGTGAATCAGGTCTAGGAACCAAGGGATATCGAACTGCACCTAGAGAACAAAAATCTGAGAAGCGAATTGTTCACACAACGGTTGATAAACAGATATGTTTTGACAATATTGTAACATCCTGATTTCTGGTATATGGTGGTGCATGGTGAGAGTTTAAGAGATTTGATTATGCTACTACCTATATCACCAAATGGCACTTATCTTTTCCGTCACTCTTCGAGTTAGAATTTCAGAGTTAAGTGTGCTTGGGCTGGAGTAGCACTAGAAAGGATGACCTATCGGGAAGTGATTTCCTGTACCGTGTGAGTGAGGCCAAACCATGGAGAAAGATCATGTGGTGATTTGTAGGGATAGTAATGCACCGTCCGTCAGACGAAAGTGAGGCCAACAAGCCTAGAGGCGACGTGTAGCGCCTACAGGCCTACAGAGGGCATGGGGCTCACGGGCCTAGAGAAGATAGTGGCGGTCGGGGCGTTACAAATACTTGTCCTGTTCTTTATAATTCCATGATCATAATAATGCACTTGTCTTGTCTAAAATATGCCGAAAAAGGTGTAGGTACTAAGGAGAAACAATTGACCTATTGAGTAACAAAAATCTTAGTTTTTGACCAGAAACAAGACCGAGGAAACTCTAAATCTTTACAAATCAAATCAAAGGACGAGGAGCATGTCAAAGTAACCACCAGATGCATTGCTTATGTTTAAACCAAACTACAAGAACCAGCGAGGGCAGAAGAAAGACAAAGAAGAGAATCTGGTAGAACACCATCAGTTCATAGGAGTTCTTAAAGGTCTACATCAGACTCTGTACCGTGGAGTTCTTAAAGATCTACATCAGAAATTCTACTAATAGCCAGAGACATTGAACTTGTACACACCAAGCTAAGTATCTTTGTTCCTGAAGCTCATTTTTTTCATAACACGGATATAATATGCTTGTCTTGGTCAAAAGTGTGAAGTCCAGATTTTAGAAAATCCTTGAAGCATACAACAAGACCGAAAACTGGAATAGGAGACAAAGGATTCAAGCCACATGTAATGGACCAGCAAAAGCCCCAAGGCATCAGTTGTTTCAAATTAATTAAAGAAAAACCACCTGATCCAACAACACTCCCATGTACCTTACTGCATACGGAACACGAAAGAGACCGTATTCAGGTAAATATCACCCTATTTAGATTCATTTCTAATGATTCAAAAATTGTTCTAATAGATCTGTTAAGTTTTGAAAAGCTTGACAAAAACATTGGTACTTGACAGAAATATGTGGTTCAAAATAATTGGTTTATTACACAAATAAAACCCAAGCAAAATTTTATATTGAATCAACCTTGTTTACCTGTTTACAATAAATCTATGGATGTGATAACACACTTGTTTCTTTCCAAAGGAGTTGACAATATGGCAAGTATAAAAGAGGAGCACGAAGAATCCAGGCGCACCACATTTTCTGTATTTAGAGTTATTTATTTTTCTTGCAAGTCTTGTTGTTTTTCCTTAAACTACTTGCCGTTTTTATTTATTTGTGTTGTTTTTTCGCCTAGAGTTCTCTTATAAAATCCCCAGGATCGAGTTGTAAGAGACTTAGACGTGGATTGATAAAAACCTAGTTTTCTTTCTATCAAATAATAGCCACCCCTTCTTCCTTGTGTGCAAAATCATTGAAGTTAGAGTGCAACCCACTCCAGCCTTCTTGTGTGCGATTCCTTGAAGCTTGAGTGTTTAAGACTAATCACAGAACTTATCATCCATTGTCTGGCATCTCTTGATCCACCCAAATGATCATATCATCTCGTCGCTTATTCAAAGAGAGTGTTAACACTTTTGAATCAGCTCCATATCGATCCACTTCACTCCAACTCTCGTCAAGCACAGAGTGTCCATACTGCCAGTTCCTCGACTCCATCTCTATCCTATTTGATCTACGGTTTCCGTGCCTACAACACTGGAGTATGTGAAGCACTCACCCTTGAAGATCCTATGGAGATTGTTTTGACAAGAGTTGAAAGTGAATGTGATTCTATAAAATAATCCATCGAAGACTGGGAAAAAATTCTTGATTCTGCGGAGAGTTATGATAAACTTGGTGCATATCTCAAGTTAGATGAGAAGATTACCGTCCCTTTGCCCCCAAAAGACATTCCAGCTGCCATAGCCGACCCATGGAGTGAGCTTAGAGCACCCAAAGTCGAGCTTATACAGCTCCCGATCGATCTAAAGTATGCTTTTCTTGGCCTTAACTCCACTTATCCTGTTATTATCAATTCTGGTTTAAATAAGGCTGAGACACCCATGCTTCTGACAGAGCTAAGGAAGCATAGGAAACCACTAGGGTATTCATTGGAAGACATTCCAGGGATCTCATCAGACCTATGTATGCACATAATTCATCTTGAAGAAGGTTCTAAGAATTCTATTGAGCATCAAAGGAGATTAAACCCTAATCTTAAGGATGTCATCAAGAAGGAGATTAGAAAGCTTTTGGAAGCTGGGATTATATTCCGTATTTCGGACAGCACATGAGTTAGTCATGTCCATGTCGTGGATAAGAAAGGAGGCATGACAGTTGTCAAATCGGAGATTGATGAGCTCATTGCGACAAGGACGATAATAGGACAAAAAATGTGTATCGACTACTGGAAGCTCAATACCTCCACGAGAAAGGATCACCTTCCTTTACCCTTTATCGACCAGATGCTGGAAAGGTGAGCCAATCAAAAATACTATTGCTTTCTAGATGGTTATTCAGTTTTTTTTTAGATTCCAATCAATCCTGGCAACCAAGAAAAGACGAGATTCACATGCCCCTATGATAGCTTTGCTTATCGTATAATGCCTTTTGGTTTGTGCAATGCTCCAACAACTTTTCACCGTTGCATGATGTCTATCTTTACGGAGTGTATCGAAGACTTCATGGAAGTGTTCATGGATGACTTTTCAGTATATGGTTCGTCGTTTAAAGCATGTTTATCGAACCTCGGAAATTTTCTGCAAAGATGTGAAGACAATCATCTAGTTCTTAATTGGGAAACGTGTCATTTCATGGTGAGAGATGGCATAGTACTTGGGCACAGACTCACAAAGAAAGGAATAGAAGTCGACAAAGCAAAGAGCAAAGTTATGATGAGCTTACAGCCGCCCACAAACGTGAGAGAGATAAGGAATTTCCTCGAGCATGCTTTCTTTTATAGGTGATTTATACAAGATTTTTCCAAGACTGCAAGACCCCTTACACTTCTGTTATGTAAGATTATCTCTTTTGAGTTTGATAAAGATTGTCTTGTTGCTTTTCATAAGATCAAAGACGCACTAGTCTCAGCCCCCGTCATTCAACAACCGGATTAGGAGCTACCTTTCGAGATTATCTGTGATGCTAGTGATTATTCAGTGGGAGATGTGCTTGGAAAAAGGAAAGATAAGAAGTTGCATGTTATCTACTATGCGAGCAGGAATCTAGACGAAGGTCATTTCGCAACCTTTAAAACTGTTTCTAAAGTTTTGCAAGCAGGATTTTAGTGGCCTACAATGTTCAAGGATTCCCAGGAATTCATATCCAAATGTGAATCTTGCCAAAGAATGGGCAATATAAGCAAAAAGAATGAGATGCCACAGAACTTCATACTCGAAGTTGAAGTTTTTGACCTATGGGGAATTGACTTTGTGGGGCCTTTCCCGAAGTCTAATGGTTATGAATATATTCTTGTTGCTGGCGATAACCAGCACCACCAATGATGTAAGTGCTGTTGTGATGATGTTCAAGACGATCATATTTCCAAGATTCAGAGTTACAAGAGTAGTGATAAGTGATGGAGGATCTCATTTTATCAATGGAATAATCAGAGCTCTTTTCAAGAAGAATGGGATAACGCACACGGTCGCATCCCCATATCATCCACAGACGAGTGGGCAAGTTGAAACCTCGAACAGAGAAATAAAGTCTATCGTGCAGATGACCACGTCGAAGACAAGGAAAGATTGGTCAACCAAACTGGACGATGCTCTTTGGGCATATCGAACCGCATTCAAAACACCATTACGCACCACTCCTTTTCACATTGTTTATGGGAAATCTTGTCAGCTACCTGTTGAATTAGAATACAAAGCCGCTTGGGCCCTTAAGGAGCTGAACTTCGACCTGAAGACGGCTGCCGAAAGACGTCTTATTCAATTGAACGAACTGGATGAAATCTGTTACAATGCTTATGAGAATTCACGGATATATAAGGAGAGAACAAAAGCTTATCATGACTAGAAGATAGTTCCAAAGTCATTTTCTCTAAACGACCAGGTTTTACTCTTCAACTCGCAACTTAAACTATTCCCAGGGAAGCTTAGATCGCGATGTTGGGGACCATTCACGATTAAAGAAGTTAGGCCATATGTAGCTGTTGTTCTTTTAAGAGATAGAGGCGTCCCATTCCCTGTAAATGGGCAGCGACTTAACACCTATCTAGCAGAAGTCGGCAAGAAAGGAAGCACTTCCATTGCTTTAGCCGATGCTTTGGACGCCTAATCCCGACACCAACCTTCGAGCCAACGTCGTTAAACAAGCACGCTTTGTGGGAGGCAACCCACTTGTAAGTTTCCTTTTCAATTTTTAGTTTTAATTTCCTTTTGCTTTTGATGTTTTCATTGTTTTATTTCAGGTTTTTATAAAAATACAAACAGAAAATAGAAATGAAGAAAATAGAAAAGGAGAAAAAGAGGAGAAGCCGAAGTAGGAACCAGCCCCGGTCAAGAGTGTTGTGACCGAGGTCAGAGCGGAAATCGAGTTTTGATTACTTCCATCCATAATTTGATCTTATGGAGAATTCCCATGTTGTCTACACACATCCCCAAGACCACACACACTTCCCGAACATCATCAGCCACATCTGGACCAAGTAGAAGAACCACAACCAACCTACTAAGCCGCGATCGTGTCATTCTAGTTTACTTGAGAATTTTTGAATTCACGCTATCAAATGAGCTAGGATTGAATATTCAACAATAAATTGGGTATTTTAGGAGTACTGATCGACGTAGTTTCAAAGACGGGAGTCTAGATTGGAAGATTTTTAGCTTTTGAGCATCGCGACTGATTAACAACAAAGGAGTGCGACAAATCAAATATAATCGATCAAATGGGCTATGATCGAATACTCATTGGGAAGTTGGTTATTTAGAGAATATTGATTGAAGAAATTTTTAAAAAAGGAAGCTTGGAGTGAAGCATCCTGTTCCGTGACCATGCCGACAGTTCCACGGTCATTCCACGGAATGTTCCGCGATCACATAATTCATGAAGATTTGCGACAGTAGAAATTGGTTTGGTCAAATGATCTACAATTGGATATCTAATGATATGAGGACATTCTAGAAGAGATGATCGGAGAGGTTTCAACAAGAAGTTATCGAATTTGAGAAATTTGTAGCACACAACAATTGTCACTATTGCAAGGATCTCGACCATGACTGATATGAAATCAACGAGTCATCACCACCACCTTCTCACCATTACTACAACCACCACCATTCGATCCTTAGGTTTGTTTTTATTTTCTTTATTTACCAAGACTATTGATAGTTTTTAGGTTTTTGTCTCAGAAAATATGCAATTAGAGATTTATCAACAAGAATTCAATGAACTAAACCGAGTTCATTCGATATCAAGCAACAAAAATTAAGAAACAGCAGTTAGTCGACACCAATCTAATTCGAGGTGACATTGTTCTTCAAATTAACTCTTTCTTTATGATTTCCCATACTCGTCTCTTTCTTATTTTCTCACCGAGGACGGTGTAATTTAAGTCTGGGGGGAAGGATGTTCCATCTTTTACTAATGCTACTTTCTATTTTGTTGACTTGAGACCTTTTCCCACTTTTTACATCGATGATTTTGTTGATTTTTCTAGAGTCAAATGTTTGCTTTATTTAGTCAAACCATTGTAGGAAATGATGACCCTTTCATATGATGATTTTGACCTCGACCTTATATATGATCTGATTTATTTCCTAAGGACAAGTTTTGCATGATTTGGTAACGAACGAACAATACCTAGAACCTCACTGCAGGACCTCTGTCCTTGAAGTTTCATCTTACAGAGACACGGTCGGATCTGATGTTAACTCCATTTTGTTTGACCCTTAATACTGACTTTAATTATTTCTCATCAGAGGTATTAGTTCAGGGAAACGAGCAGCACATTCAGAACTTCTAATCCCTTTTATCGCTCTCCGCTAATCCTGAATGGCCACTCATTTTTAGTGGTTCCAACCCTTAAACAATAATCTGTTTTCAGACCTCCTATCATTCTCTTTTTGCTTCTCGTTTGGTAGATATATCGTACAAACGGGTAAGAGAAATTTCTGACACAATTTTCCAACCACTGAAGATGGAGACTTCGGAAAATAAAAAAGAGATTGAGACAATTTGGTCTAGAGCTTATTTTATCCTGTGATTCAACATATAAGGTACCTATTTCGTGCATATGAGACTTGTGTAAATATGTATTGTTTCCCCTTTGCAAAAAAAATAAAAATAAATGGATGTAGTGGAAGTGAACCGAGGGATTTTGTTCTTAAACATGTGCATCTTTCATATCTCATGGATACTCGTCCAAAGAAAAGAAAATAAAATAAAAAAAGGAGAAAAAAAAGAAAAAAAGAAAAACAAAAGGAAAAGAAACTGTTACGAAATAAAAGAATCTCATAGCACATGTACTCTCGAGGAAGAAAGATCACAAAAGAAAAGAAGATATGGAGTTGTTTGCAGAGAACCCCACAGAAAAGCTAATTCTGGGGGAATGAAAGGAAGAAACGAAGAAAAGGAGTGAGGTGTTATACGAAGAAGTGGTACGAAACTGTGAACATCAATGGGTTCATAGTCTCTTGCGGTTTTGCGACACTCTGCACTCTCAATCATTTGTAAGCCCTAAACACAGTAACTCCACCACTTAAGCACTAAAAAGCCCTTTCATACCAAGCACCATCCACCCTGAATGATTCTTTCTAATTAGTAATCTCACACAACCCTTAATGAATGTAGGGAGTTAACTGAAGTGAATACTAAGCTCTTTTGTAGGTTTCAGATGGACGGACAAAGAGTTGAAAATGTTATTAGTCTGGCGTGAATCTCTGTACTAATGCGTCTGCAGGTTATCTATTGGAGCATGGTCTCTGATCGTATAAGATTTTCCGCAATTTTTCAAACCTCTCCGCCGGTTTAGCTTTCTTGTTTGCTTGAGAACAAGCAAAGGCTAAGTCTAGGGGAATTGATAACATTGCATTTTAACCCACTCTAGCTATTATTTTCTTATGACTTTATGAAGAGTTTGGCATGTTTTCAAGTCTAAATTGGTTATTATCAAGTATTTTTAGTGTCAAAGAGGTTTTAAAGGAAAATGGACCAAAAAGGAGCAAAACTCGTTTTCAGGCAGTTCCAAAGCACCAGAAGTTTGGCATTCGGTGAACACCTTTCCTTGAAGATAATTCAGAGATATTTATATCCCTGGAAAGCTAGAAGAGTCACGATTCACGTGGGACAAGAATCAAAGAAATCCATTCAGCCGTTTGGAAGATATGATGCAAAGAGTGAAGCCCTGTCAACCTCGGTCACAAGGAGTGTGACCGAGGTCGTGTCTTTTGGTTAGTCCAGCCAAAAGGCCCGTGACCGGGGCCAGGCCTTCTACCAACCTCTGTCAGAATCTCCCATGACCGAGGTCATGATTTATCAATCCAACTTGCCCAAAACTCCGAGTTTCGCCTTATAAACCCTAAAACCAACTTTCTACACCCCAAGACCTATAAATACACAATTACCCTAATATTTTCGGGGTGACTTCGTGTGCCTTCACCAAAACCCTAAGGAGAGACGTCCAAGAGATCCCAGTTCCACATCGCCACCTCCAGGCCATCGAAAGATCTTCCACCACCGATCTCCACCGCCGAAGTCATCGCATAAGCCGCTATATTCTTCTCTTCTATTGTCTTTGTTTCCTACTTTTATAGGGGAGAAGTTTCATCTACTTTATATCACAAAGAAGATCTCTAAACCCTTTGTCATATGCTTAACTGTTTATGCAATCTATTATCCATATAGTTTTGCTTTGCTTGAGTATGTGTGAGTAGTTTTCTTGTAGGGTATAAGGGTTTTCGTAGGGATCATGTGGTCGATTTTTTAGGTTGTTAGATCTTGAATTATGAATCTTTGTTCTTCATTCTGGGTTTGTTCTTAATGCATATTGCTTGAGTAGCTAACTTGTGATTGATGTTTTGCATTTTACATATAAAAAGTGTTGTAAATTCGTTTGCACGACCCTGGATGAGTATTGTGTTATAACCTGCATAATTTGAGTTATAGGACTTTACGAACTATAATCAAACTCATTTTTAATGCTTGAATGCATGCATCATTGCCTGCATAAGTTGAGTAACGGAATATGTATACTTTAGATTACAGATATTGTGATTTGCATATCTTTTATTCATTCGTGTTTTGTAGTTCATGAACTTCATACCAATGATATTTCCTGTTTGATTTCCTATGCATGCATTCGACCCTTGAAACCCTAAGAACTCCTTGCAGCCCAACATTCCGTTTATTAATATTTACATTGTTTTATTTGCATTTACTAACTGCTTGTTTCCGTGACAACAACACAAACCAAAAACCCCTTTTTATTATTTACTTAGCCATATTCCCTCCAATTAGCCATATTCCCTCCAATAAATTCGTAACGTGATTTATAAGTCTCTGCGCACTTGCAGTTATTGTGTGAGCTTTTGAGGTAAAAGATTGAAGTGAAAATCCACACACATTAATTCTCCCGACAGACAGCGCCAAAATGTGGATGGTAGATTCTACACCCAATAATATATTGAATTATTTAAAGAAATAAAATAGAATTTGCTTAAGATAATGATGTAAAATAAAGAATAGATTTACTAAAGTAAAACTGTAAATTTGTCTATATTGATTTTGAATAGCAAAAACATTGACCCCCATACATGACCATGGGGGTCTCTATATTTTTACACTAATTAAGGATTAAATGCTAAGAATAAATACTACTCCCTTCGTTTCAGAATAGATGATGTTTTATCTACCTTATCTTGTTTCAGAAAGTTTGATGTTTTAATCTTTTTACTTTATTTTTATTGATAAATTGTAAATTTCAAGATGTAATGATTGAAAAGAATTATGTTACTATTGGTTTATAATTATTAAAATAATTTTTGGTAAGAGAAAATAATATATATTAAAAAAGTAATGATTATTTTCATAATTTGTGTAAAATATCTTTAACATCATGTATTGTGAAACAGAGGGAGTAATAAATTCTACAATTCTCCTTTATTCTGTCGGTTTTGATTTGGCTTTAATGTTGTAACGTCTCGTACTTTGAATGATTTCCTCCTTCAGCTCCTTTGAATGATTTCCTCTTTCAGCTCAGAGATTCACCTCGCTTCACAGACACTTCTTGCTTCACTTGCTCCTTTCTTCCTCGAGGCTTCACTACTGGTCAGACCCCAATTTTCTCCATCAAGCCCTCGTACGGTTCGCCCATCCTTTCCTGCTCTGAACTAAACCAGCCTTTATTTTGACCTGTTGAAGTGGTTGACACGTGTCATGATTGGAGAGAGTGAATCCTTGGTGCGGATCCGGTATCAACAGAGCTAACCTCTAAGAGAAAAGAGGGTAGGTAGTGAAAATGTCAACACAAAGCTATATTTATAGGACCTTCAAGAGAGAGAATTTCACATACTCCAACTGTGGTTCTCTCCAAATCATCAATTGAGAAGATTCGATTGTCACACACCTTTTGTTTCAAGGTTTCATTCATGTCAAACTTCATAATTGAATCGCGTAAACGGAGGTTGATTTTTTCATTTGGGACATCAATGATCCTTCGGTTCCTTTTAACTCTAGATCAACAAAATCTGTTGGGATTTTGCATCCAGAAATAATGATTGGTACATCAACATGAATCCCGTCTGGTTTCTGAATATAATGGTCGGCAAGGACTAATGAGATCATTATTAGTTTGAAGTTGAAGTATCCCAGGCGGTTTGCGACTGTGAGGGGCATCATGTTGATACTTGATCCGAAATCACGAAGCGAATGCTCGAAAGTTTCTGACTTGATCACGCATAAAAGCACAAAACTGTCGGGATCAAACCGTTTCTGGTTCTGTAATATTGTACTACACTCATGGGTGATAATCAATCATCATCAATCCATCATCAATGACAATTTTATTTTTCAAGATACTCGTCATGTATTTTTTAAGAGGTGGAATCATTGCACAAGCTTCAACAAAAGGTAATCTTACCGATAACTGCCCAATGATCCCTTGAGTTTTGATAACTTTTTCTCCTTCTTCAAACTTTTTGTGGGACTGGGGTATGGTACCTTAGGATTGTATACACGTCCTGGGGGTTGAGGTCGAAGTGGAGAATCTCTGGTGAGCTCATGGCTCAGTACTTCTTCGTTCTCGGTTTCTTTTTCTCGGACAGGTGCGGTTTTGGATTCTATCATCTCCTTCTCTGCATGGTCCTTTGGATACTCTGGTTCTTTGTAAGATGTTCCACTTCTTAGAGTTATAGCTTTCAATTTATCATCTCTCACTATAGACTTCTCAATAGCAAATGCTGTCTCTTTATCTTGCGCGCCAATAGACTCTAATTTGGCTAAAAGAGATTCAATTTTACCGTTGACTTCGTTGTAGATGTTATCAATTTTCCTGTTTACAGCTTCCGTAAAACATCGATGGCTAGCCTCCAGTTGTTCCATTAAGTCTTCAAAGATTGAATGTTGACCTTGCGGATTAGCATTGTGGTATCCTCTTTAAAATCCTTGAACATAGGTGAATGTAGCTCTTTGGCAAAAAATTTCTTGGTTGAATTCATGCCTTTGATCTCTGAAACTTTGATTGACAAATCCTCCTTGATGACCTCTTCTTACCCCCAATGGAATTCAGATCTTTTTCTTGATCACCAAATTCTTCGTCTTCTTGATGGATACTAACAAACTTTTGTAGATACTTCGCTATTAGATTTACTGAGTTTGCAAGTAGCTCAAAATCTGTGGATTTGACCGATTCCATGTCCAAGTTGGACTGGTTCTGGTTTTTTAATCGGTAGCTGTCACTCCTAGGAAAGCTGGAAATCAATGTATGGGTTTCTCCAATAGTCTTTGTGGAGAAATTTCCATTGCTCGCAACATCTAGCAACTCCTGGTACTTAAAATAAATTCCTCGGTAGAATTTATTCATCATATTACCTTCAGTATAACAATGATGAGGGCAGTCTCTTTCATAGTCTTGAAATCTCTCCCATGCTCCGAAAATTGAGCTCTACGGCTCCTTGTTGAAACCCTTGTATCTTGTCCCTTAAGAGGTTAGAACGAGATTTGGTGTAGAAGTGGTTTACAAAGGCAGCCTTACAATCTTCCTAAGTCAAAATTGATACTTGAGGTAATGACTTCAACCATTTACTCGCCTTTTCTCCAAGAGAGAACGAGAATAGTGTGAGCTTCAAGTAGTTTTTAGACGCCGCGTTACAACTGCTGGCATCAGACTGTTGTAGGCAGAAAACCATTATCTAGCAGGGGTAACACGCTCTCTCCTAGACAATTGCTGGAGTGAAGTGGATCGAGATATAGCTGATTCAAAAGGTTGTAACACTCTCTTTGAATAAGCGAAGAGATGAGATGATGATTTGGGTGGATTGAGAGACGCCACACAGAGGATGAGAAGCTCCGTGATAAGTATTAAACACTCAAGCTTCAAGGAAGAAAGGGGCGGCTTGTTCTTTGCTAGAAAGAAAACTAGGTTTTTATCAATCAATGTCTAACCCTCTTACAACTCGAGCCTGGGGGTTTAATAAGAGAACCCTAGGCCTAAACAACATAAATAACTAAAACAGCAAGAAGTTAAAATCAAAAACAACAAGGTTTGCAAGGAAAAAGTAAATAACTCTAAAAATGGAATGTTTTGGTGCGCTGGGACTTCTCTTGAACTTGTGCATGTCCTTAGCTTGTGGGATATGTATTAAATTGGTAGCAAGCTCTGGAACGCGCACTTAGGGTGTTGCCTCATTAAAACCTTTCTCGAAAAACCCAATGGGACAAAACCGAGATAATTAAAAAGAGTGCACGTCTTTGTGTGTCTTCTGCCCAAGGAAGTGGTGAAGACAGTGCTCCTGGTTGCCTAACATGATTCTCCAATGATAGCCCTTGAGCTCTCCTTAGCCGAAATGAAAAACAAAGAAGCTTCAGTGCAGCCTTGTAAAACTTGCAAGAAGAAGATATCTTGTTTCTTGGGCTATAAGCAAATGTTGTAATGGTCTTTGTTGAGTGATAACACTGCATTTTGGCACGTTTTTACTATGGTTTTATTGCAACTTAGAATAGGTTTTAGTCATCACCCATGTCACTTTGTGCATTTATTTGGCATATAGGATATTTAGTCCCTTTGCATTAGTTTGCATACATTTTGCATACATGTGGTATTTTCAGGTATTTGGAGCTGTGAGGAGTCATCACTCGAGTAACCACTAAGCCATGAAGACATGTAGGGGTTTCTGTGAGGAGTCATGACTCGAGTGACATGGAGCCATTGAGTTGAAGACTGCAAAGGAAGCTCAAGTTACTCGAGAAGGCTACTCGGATGAAGACTCGAGGAGGCTACTCGACCAGACCACTTAACTACTAGATCGAGTGGTGAGCACCGCTTCGAGAAGATTCCACAATTTATAGCGAGACGTTCGTTAACCCTAATTCTCATGTATAAATACCTAGGTTGGTGATAACTCGGGGGGGGGGGGCGCGGATATTTTTAGATTTTTTTCATTCTGCGCCGTTTTTAGTAGATTTAGCTTATCTCTCTTAGTTTTCTCTCTCTAGTTGATCTTTACGTTTTCATCTTGGATTTTTGGAACTCTTTTGCAATTTTAATAGATCGAAGTTTATCTTTACTGTTCCTTTTCCGTATCTTCTTCCTCTTCAGATCATCTTTCATCTATGACGAGTCAAAGCTCTTCTGGGTTCTTGGCTTGGATGATGATCTCGAAGAGTGAGTAGTCGTTTTGGATCACCACGACAGTGGGTTGGGTTGGAAGTGAAATCCGTCGTCAATGGATTCACCCTGAGTTTAGTAAATTAGCACCCATGGCGTGAGAGTGTAGATGATCCTATGAGTCTATCCCCAAGATCTCTGTCCTTTATTTTAGTCGTAATTTTCAGATCTGTCTTGTTTACTGCTTTCATTTAGTAGTTTAGCACCACTAGGCCAAGTCCACTCGAGTTCACCACTCGGGTGACCTACTCGAGTCACTTAGGATTTTGCAACTAGTCTTAGTTTTTGCATCTTTAGTTTATGATTTGTTAGAGTGTGACAGGCTCTACATCTCTAGTTTAATTTTCTGTATTTTAGGTTGTTAGTAAGAAAAACTCCTAAAATATATTACTTGACTTGCTAGCTTAATCCACATGTTCAGTGCTACAGACATGCTCTAGATTAGGTTCGACATTTCACCCTCTATACTATCTATCGATTGAAACTGAGAAAAATAATAAGTTTCATTGAGTCTGTTGCATTTCCTAAGCTCAGCATAGCCTCCATCTTGCTCTTGTAATATGTTATTGGAGCTTCCTTGATGTCGGGTACATGGTCTGGGTTTAAGTGAGGTATTATGTCCTCATCATATACTCCCCTTGAAAAAGTTTCGACCTCAAAACTGTACAATCTGCACCAAGTGAAAGCAAGTTAGCTTTCATCCTTCTTTGGGAGTTTAGAGTCTTACCTTAGCATGGTGATGGTTTGTTGATGTGTGGTGCATCTGGTGGTTCTATTTTGAGCTGGTTTGATTTATATATTCCGTGCTTTTGGTCAGGTCCAAGCATTGATGGTGTCGCTTGCTTAGCTCTCTTTCGGGTGTGTGCTTGAACTTCCAAGTCTGGTGGCTCCTTTTTTATACCTGCCATATTGTCAACTCCTTTGGAAAGAAACAAGTGTGTTATCGCAGCCATGAAATTATTGTAAACATGTAAACAAATTTTATAAATTATTTGCTCATGTTTTAATTGTGCATTTAAAAAACTATTTTGAGTCATGAGTCTCTTTGGAGGAATAGAATTTGATATGATCCTGGAAAGCATCAAATATAATCACGATCATATCATTTTCAAACATTGGAGAAGTCACAAGATCAAGGTCTAAACATTGATCCGGACCGATCGAACCGAGTGCTAGGCAAGAAAACCCATGTGTCTTGTTCAGTGAAAGGACGTCCAAGCTCAACTGCTCCAGCCCAAAGACCACTTGGAATATATTCTCACCTCATCTAGAGCACACCTCAAAGTTGAAACGGTCCAATCCGAGTTCAGGTGAAGAAGTTATTCAACTTCCAAGTCAAGTGATTCCCAGCTTACGCGATTCAGACATGGGTGCGTTGAATAATTATTTCCGAGCAAAACAGAAGGAGTTAAGCTACGAACTAAATTTTCCTGGAATTTTTATCCATTCCAGAATCACGTCGAATTGGATTTCCATCAAAATGAGTTCAGACTTGGGAGATATGAATTTTACAATTCCATGGATCTGCTTCAGGCCCTATTGCGCGACTGAGCCAAAGATCATGACGCACAGCCCAACTCAGGTACGATCTCGACGTAAAACCAATTGGATAATCTTACTGGATCTCTTAGCTTTCCAAGAAGCCTAAAAACAGAAGCAATGGATATTGGACCACAAAGTTACAGCCCATTTACCAAAACGGGTCAATCTGGTTCTAAGCATGAAGAGTTCAAGGCCTAATTGGTTTGCAAGCTTCTAGGCTTATGTTTGGCATCTAGGAGGTATTTCTACAAAGTCCAACAAGCCCAATAAGCCCCAGAAAAAGGATATCTCGGCCAAAGAAGCATGGAGGAGTCCAAGGATCATTTCAAGGTGCATGCATGAGGAGTCCAAGGGTTGAATTCACATTCAACACACTATCTTTATTTCTTTTCTTTTATTTCTCTTTATTTCAAGACAATAATGACTTAGCTTAGTTTCTAAGTTTTCTTTTCTTTATATTCATGTAAACTCATATGAATAAAATATCCAACTTTTTATTTTCAAAACCTTGAGAGTGATTCTCTTTAGTTCTTTTAGAACTTTTCGATTGTTTGGTGTGTAATATCCAACAATCAAATCGATTCGTCTCGGTGTGTCATATCCGAGGAATCAAACCTTGTCTTGTCTAGGTGTGTCATATCCTAGGAGGCATTGAGGTATATCAGGAGCCTTCCGCAACTCCTGTGCGACCATTCGATCCACCACTTCGAGTCCCTCGAAGATTATCCATCGTTACATCTTTCTACCAATCCGAAAGTGCCGATTCTTGGGAAGGATCGTATCAAGTGGTATCAGAGCACACTTCCGGTATTGGTATTTTTGTTCTATACATCTTCTCATCTTTCTCATCTTTTCATTTCATTTCTTTCATCTTCTCACCTTTCCGCCATATTTTTTTCTTTTTTTTTTTCTTCCTTTCATAAGATCTAGTCCGATCTTCAGTCAAAAAAAAAAAAAAAAAAAAAAATTCTAAACACCCAAAAGTGACTGATCAACTCCTACCCATTCAGTTCCCGTGTCAGTTACATTTTAATCAAAAAAAAAAAAAAAAAAAAAGAGATATCAATCCGAGTTGTTCATCCTTGATCGAAAAAGTTCTTGTGTTTCTATCTTAAATCACATGTTCTGCTTGTTTGTTGGTTTCTCCACCGAGTTTGAATGTTAGTTTGATAAGAACCGATTGAGAAATCGCTGAGAGAGATGTCTTCCGGTTTATTGAAAAAGAGCAGACCAGAAAAAGTTCAAAGGAGATCACAAGAGAGTCCCCTAAGAAGAGTTCAACCACGCCAAGAAATGGATGAAGAGGAGCTGGATTGTTATAGTAGAGGCATTCTTGCTTCAGATCAAAGTCGGAGAAGGCCAAGATGTGACCAAGAAGCAAGGAGACGAGATGAAAATATTCTCAGTGTTCTTAAGTTGAAGATACCACCATTTCATGGGAAAAATGATCCGGATATTTACTTGGAGTGGGAGAAAAAGACTGAGCTAGTTTTTGATAGCAAAAACTATTCTGATCTTAAGAAGGTACGAAAAGCATCCTATGAGTTTTATGGTTATGCTAATACTTGGTGGGATCAGTTGGTGACAATGAGGAGACGAAATGGCAAGAATCCCGTCAAAACATGGGCTGAGATGAAGTCTGTTATGAGGAAACGTTTTCTGCCCTGTGGCTATCACCAAGAGCAACATTATGTGGACACTTTTCGGAAGTTAGAGGACTTGATGCTTGAGTATCTTCAGGGTGAGCAGCAGCAGCCCAAGAAGAGAAACACAAAACCAAAAGTCGAAGCCAAACCGCCCACGGAAGTTGCAAAGTTTGTGGAACAATCTGATCATGAAGAAGTGATAGCAGTTCAAGAGAATTTACAATCTGCTCTTACAGCGGAAGAGGAGAATCAGAGTCAGAATGTACAAGGAGAAGAAGCCAAAGTGGTTTTTGATTCATTGTCCTCGTCGGAGAAAAAGGAGGAAGCCATGAAGCAAAGTCTAGGGAGCATAGATGATTCAGCTGATGAATTCACAGAGAGGTATAGCTTGTCTCCTACACTTGATCCTTATATTTTGGATTTTGAGTTGCTGGAAGAAGTCGATGGAGATAAGATGCTATTGTCGGATCAATATGAATGTGAGATTCAAGAAGTCGAACATGTTGATTTTGTTTTTGGCGATGCAGCGTTTTGCAAACCCGAGAGCAAAGCTATGATATTTGATTTTGTGATCCAAGGCAATGGTGAGCAAACTCAAGGTTTGGATCTACTTGTCAACAAGGGAGATTATCTTGATTTTAGCCGCAACAAGAATTCTAAAATAAGAGTGGCGCAGCGGAAGCATGGAAGTTTCGAGCTGGTCTTGGAAAATGGAGTTTCAGAACTGTTCTCTTTTTATCATTATATGATTCTTAAGGGTATTAATTTGCGGGATTTCAGGAAGAATCATCTACACTCACCGAGGAAAGGTATTGGAGTAGAGGTTCGACGCCATGGTCCTATAGTGGACAAAGTGAAAGATGGTCGAAAAAGCTATAGAGCTTGGAATTCTAGATGATTGTGGAGTAATATCTGAGCAGAGGATGCACAAGGCAAGGCGTGCTATACAAGTTTTGATATCTAGCAGAGTGATTAAGCTACCAAAGCTTAGGTGTCTTAAACTCATGAAATGTTTGAGCCATCCATTTGATCCCGGAATCAAGATTTGAGGACATATCTTTTTCAAGTGGAGGGGATTGATATGATCCTGGAAAGCATCAAATATAATCACGATCATATCATTTTCAAACATTGGAGAAGTCACAAGATCAAGGTCTAAACATTGATCCGGACCGATCGAACCGAGTGCTAGGCAAGAAAACCCATGTGTCTTGTTCAGTGAAAGGACGTCCAAGCTCAACTGCTCCAGCCCAAAGACCACTTGGAATATATTCTCACCTCATCTAGAGCACACCTCAAAGTTGAAACGGTCCAATCCGAGTTCAGGTGAAGAAGTTATTCAACTTCCAAGTCAAGTGATTCCCAGCTTACGCGATTCAGACATGGGTGCGTTGAATAATTATTTCCGAGCAAAACAGAAGGAGTTAAGCTACGAGCTAAATTTTCCTGGAATGTTTATCCATTCCAGAATCACGTCGAATTGGATTTCCATCAAAATGAGTTCAGACTTGGGAGATATGAATTTTACAATTCCATGGATCTGCTTCAGGCCCTATTGCGCGACTGAGCCAAAGATCATGACGCACAGCCCAACTCAGGTACGATCTCGACGTAAAACCAATTGGATAATCTTACTGGATCTCTTAGCTTTCCAAGAAGCCTAAAAACAGAAGCAATGGATATTGGACCACAAAGTTACAGCCCATTTACCAAAACGGGTCAATCTGGTTCTAAGCATGAAGAGTTCAAGGCCTAATTGGTTTGCAAGCTTCTAGGCTTATGTTTGGCATCTAGGAGGTATTTCTACAAAGTCCAACAAGCCCAATAAGCCCCAGAAAAAGGATATCTCGGCCAAAGAAGCATGGAGGAGTCCAAGGATCATTTCAAGGTGCATGCATGAGGAGTCCAAGGGTTGAATTCACATTCAACTCACTATCTTTATTTCTTTTCTTTTATTTCTCTTTATTTCAAGACAATAATGACTTAGCTTAGTTTCTAAGTTTTCTTTTCTTTATATTCATGTAAACTCATATGAATAAAATATCCAACTTTTTATTTTCAAAACCTTGAGAGTGATTCTCTTTAGTTCTTTTAGAACTTTTCGATTGTTTGGTGTGTAATATCCAACAATCAAATCGATTCGTCTCGGTGTGTCATATCCGAGGAATCAAACCTTGTCTTGTCTAGGTGTGTCATATCCTAGGAGGCATTGAGGTATATCAGGAGCCTTCCGCAACTCCTGTGCGACCATTCGATCCACCACTTCGAGTCCCTCGAAGATTATCCATCGTTACATCTTTCTACCAATCCGAAAGTGCCGATTCTTGGGAAGGATCGTATCAGAATTACTATCAAAATTTTCTAGACTTAACAAGTTTGTTATCACACTTCTAGAATCATTAGAAATTAATTTAATTAAAGTATTACTAACCTGATTATGACCTTTGTCGGTTTCCGTAGGCAATACGATACTTGAGAGGGGTGTTGGATCCGGTGGCTCTTCTTTGATCTGCAAAGTGTTGGTGACTCTTTCATCCTCTTTAATAAAGAGTCTGAGCAGCAAAACTCCCTCTTTGTCTTGGTTCTGTTTCTGGTCCATAGACATCACATTCTTTGGTGAAGCTTTTTCCTAGCCCATATATATCTTCGTTGTACCTGCAATGAGCTCAACACTTTTGCCAAGAAACAAGTGCTTTAAAACTGTCATAAAATCACCAAAATTAAATGAAAAATTTCTTGTTTCAAACTGAACCTTTTTAATTTTACAAACTGAAACAATTCCTTGTTTCTTGTTTACTTACGGTCCATGGTACGTGATTCGTTCAGGTTCTTCTTTAGATGCAGTGCGATATCCCTTGGTTCCTAGACCTGATTCACTATCTCATGGAAAGGACAAGTGCTTCAATTCCGTCATGGAGTCATTAAAAACATAAGGTAACAAGTCAGTTTGAACCTTATCATGCGTTAGGGCAGAATCATTTTCTTGATCCCTTTGCTCCGTAATGGCATATGGATATTGGGCTTGTGAGTCCGAGTAACAAGCTGTTGTGTCTTGGGTTACGACTATAGCCGTGTTCTCCACATTAGGATCTGGACCTGTATCAATATCATTTGGCAAAGACAAGTGCATGACAATAGAATTTGAAATTGATTGTACTAGACAATCACTTGGGAGTCAAGCTGAGTGACTTAAAACAAGCTCACTTGGGAGGAAGTCCCATGTCTATCCTTGTATATAGTTCAAATCTTTTATGCTTTAGATTTTGGTACCTTTATGTTTTTCTTTAGTTGTTGATCTCAAGTTTAAGGGACAAGACTCTGGGGATGAAGATAAGATGAAGTCAAGAAGTATGAGTATCAGATCAAACCACTTGATCCAGATTTTCGACCAAGGTGATCAAGCACATTTCATTGGAGCTCGACCCGACCACTCGAGCACACCACTCAACTTTAATTCTTGACCCATCAATTTTTACCCAAAAACTTATCCACTCGTTATATCCCCTCCACACGATTTCATCCTCCCCTATCCTTATTTTTTGCAATTTTTCACTCTCTCTCTAAAAAACTTTTTTCTCAAAAGTTCTAATTTCTTTCATCAAATCTGTTAAGAATTTATCACTCATTTCATGAATCTGGATCATCCAAGTAAGTATCACAAACCATTAGCTTTAATTTTGCAAAAATCTAAGAAATTTGTGTTCTTCAAAATTTCTGGGTTTGCAATTTCTATGTTTAAGATGATTGTTCTTAATGATTTCTCGGTTTGAGTTTCATGAATTCTGGTAGCTAAAATTGATGATTGATGCTGTAGGATGTTGGAATCTAAACAATGAATCGATTTCTATGGTTCAAAAATTCTTAAAATTTGTCACTTGTTTAAAATCGATTAATAGTTAGATTCATGGAAAAAATGTTCTTTATGAGAAAATTTAAATGATTTGATTGCCTGGTGAATTCTTGTTTGCGAAGCTGAAAATTCTGTGAAAGTTTTAGATTCGAGTGTATGGCTCAAATGGATTAAAAATTTCTGAAAAATGAGTACTCGACCACACATGTTCGAGTGGTCGAGTCGAGTGGTATAAAATACCCAGAAACACCGAGTCCACTCGACCACAAAGCTCGAGTGTCATGATCGAGCGACTACATTTATATCTACCTTTCAAATTTGTCAATCATTTCAGGAACCCATAGGAACAGGCAATAAACCAAGCTAGGGCTGCAGCCATGGCCAGAAGCTTCACGAGAGTGAGAAAGTCCAGCACAGCACCTGACTTGATTGATGAGGATATTGAGGAGTCAAGGCCTCAACAGACTCAACAAGACTTTTCCAGGGCCAGGAAGGACATTGCTCAGGGAAAGAAACCAGTGAAGCTAAAGACTACAATTGAGGAAGATGATGATGGTGAGGATGAGTTGCCACCAGCTGCTAAGGAAGAGATGTACATTGACCTGATGATGGACTTATCCTTCATGGGGACAAGATACCCTCACAGGGACACGATGAAAGCACTGAGTATTGCTAGGGAGGTCGATTACTTATTCAAGCAAGCTGGGCTGATCTGGTTTATGGAGCATCAGTTCGAAGCCTATCAAGGAGAAACATGCCATTTCTTGGAAACTCTGGGACTTGAGATGTATGGGGGTGATGAAGAGACATGACCAGATGGGAGCATCGGGTACATATTCTTCAAGGTCAAAGACAGAAAGTACACCCTGACCTTCAAGCAACTGGGCAAATTGTATGATTTCTCGGAGGGTACAACTACTCACCAGACCTTCGAGAAGGAAGAGCTTCAGGCTCTGTGTAGAACTTTGGGCGGCAAGAAGACCTTTACATCCTCAAGGTCAAAAAGAGAGAAGATCAGAAACCCAGCCATAAGATACTTCCATAAATCGGTGGCCAATACTCTCTTTGCAAGACATACCACATGCACAGTCACCTTAAGAGAACTTCATATATGGATCTTACTCTCAAACAGGTCCTTCTTTTTGCGTCAGGAGAGCACCAGGAACGAGGCATTGCGATGCAAGGAAACACATCTGACTGTGCCCTGACCATCACCCTGGTAAGCCAGCTGATGAACTACAAAGACTACGTCTTGACGCTGCATAGGAAGGGTGTGAAAGGGGATATATCTGTGGGTGGAATTGTGACCCCAATCCTTCTTGCTTGCGGAATTACCCCAGAAGGTAAGATGTTCCAACACAAATGGATCGACATAGAGTATCTCCTAAGATCCAAGATCATTGAAAAGGGAAAGGGAAGACGGTATATAAGTTTAACCACCCAGCTGTGGGAGATGCCAAGATACTTCTCCCCTTCACTAAGGTCCCCAAGCTCACATAAGGCATGAACATTGACTTTGTTCCCCCAGTCCAATACCTCTACACCCCAGGACAAGCTCAACCAGAAGGCTCAGATGAGGAACCTCCCGAGGAACCAGAGAGCTTCTACTTTGAAGAAGAAAATAGAACTCTTAAAGAAGCGAACAGGAAGGTGGGTCTCCTCTAGAAGTGGAATAGATGGCAAGACTGAATCATCAAGAAGCTAGTTGATTCGGTGAAGGAACTTCAAAAAAGGCTTAGCTCTCCTACAAAGAAGAAGACCAACATTGGGATGAGTGCAATAAGATGAAGCAAGTCCTTCGGGATGACTTCAAGGAGACGCCATGCTAGGTCACCTCCAAGATGGTCCTCAGAGAAAAAGAATCCATGAGTCCACTGCAGAAGACTTGGGAGAAGCAGTGCCGCACCACTCAAGCATAATACTCGTTTACGCTGGATCGAGCAGGAAAGCTAGATGCACCACTCGAGCAGACCGCTTGAGCAACACGGTCGAGTCTACCCCTTCTGTGCCAAGTTACACGATGGAAAGCATGGATGAGGCTGTGGATTCATACTTCAATGCACCATGAGGTACCAACTCCAAACCTTTCACTATATATACCATTGCATCTTTTGTTTTGATTACTTTTTATCTCTTGAACTCTTCTTTGAATTTTTATTACACAAGGGTATGTGTAATTTAAGTTTGGGGGGAGAGTTTGAGATGTATTTGACATTGATTTCTATTTTCTTATTTCAAATTTAGCATCCTTGAGTCTGCATGTATTGCATAAAAAACATAAAAATTTGAAAAATGTTGAACAATTATTTCACAAAAACAGAGTGTCATGTAGTTCATTTGCATTATAGAATTGAGTCTAGTATCATTGTGTATAAGACTATTGCATTTGCATAAGGGTGATGATGAAGTTCACCTCACAAGTCTTCTGATTCACCATATAGTTTCAATCTCCTCATTTCTAGTTGTTTAATACATGCTTGTGAGCTTGAAAATTAAGACAGCACCATTCTTGGAATCTTAGTTTAGCACTTATGGCTTGATTAAAACTTGCTGTGATTTGCCAAACTGTCCCGATTAAGTTGAACCTAATACTGACTAGTAATTATAATGTCTTTGCATATGCATTTGAACTCATGTCTACCAGAAAATACTTGGACTCTCTTTCTCCTCTTTACCACTCTTGTTAATCCAAGTAGCTGCTCCCATCTCTGGAGCAGTTCCCCTAAAAACACCAAGCCTACCTTCCTTTCAAACCACAAACTATTTCTGAGTGTGAGGTCCTATTTCGGATTGAACTTAAGAGAAAGTGTTAGGTTTAGGCTGACAAGAATGGTTTCCCATGTAGATTCTGGTTCACACTTTTTGAACCAGACTAGGGTTAGGGAGTTTGGGCTTTGGGTGTGGGTCTGTGTTTGAAAAGAAAAAGTGGAAAAAGAAAGAAAAGAATGAGAGTGCTAAGAATTCTTGGGAGGGAATAGTTAAAAACATTTGCGTCTAGTAAAGAATTAGGAAAGAAAATATAAGAGAAGAAATAGCTCTGTGCATGAAAAAGATAAGAAGAAAAAAATATATATATCACTCGATGAAAGCACTCGACCAAAGAGGTCGAGTGGCAGCCTAGCAGTTAAGAAAAGAACCCCCAATCCGTTAGAAGTAATAAAAAGATAGAAAATCCTCTCCTTAGAAAAAAACCAGAAAGGGAAAATAGAATTTGATGCAATGTTGATAAAAAGAATGATGACCTTTAGTGAAAAAGAAAAGGGTTAGAGTTAGATCATTTTTTGTATCTATGTTTAGGGTGAGTCAATTGGGTATCCATGGGTAGATGGAAATCTATTCTTGTATGCATCAGTTGGCTTTTATCTTTAGCCTTCTCCCATAGTCCAATCCATTCTTAAGAGAGATCCCAGTTAACATGCGCTTAAACCAGAGGAAGAAGAGGTCATTTTTACCTCTTAAAACCTGTTCCTCAAACCAAATGAGTTCATTTGTAAATGCATTGCATGATTCACTGGTTATACCTAATGAATGTTAAAGGGATTGTTTGCATTGAAGGCTTGTGTAAGTTAGGGCCGAGAGTTAGACTTTGGTGTAATGAGAATGGCTACAGTTTTTAAGTAAGGCTTGCTTGCATTGCATTCTAGAACTGTTAACAAGGACTTTGAGATTACATGCTTTATCTATAGACTTTGGTTCTGAGTTCCCACTTTCAAACATCCTCTCCAGGCTCAGTCTTGTTTTGGGAGTTGATATCACTGAATTTTGCATATTTTTGGCCTTCATATATCATCATTTTATTGTAGTTTCATCCATTGTTTATACCATTTCACATCATATTCATCACTTTAGAGTACTTAAGACATTTTGCATGAGCATTGCATACATGGTGCATATTGGAGCAAATATTAGGTACTTATGGAGCTTTGGAGATCACATTGCAATGTTTGAAGCCTACTCGATCATGCACTCGACCCTGGAGCTCGAGTTGGACGAGTTGGACGCCTGGAATACCCCTCGACTAAGAAAATTGAGTAGAGAGCTCGAGTACACATACCCTGAAGGTCAAGTCAAGATCACATCACTCGATCAACATAGCTCGACCAAGAAGACTCGAGTAAAGGTAGCTTGGGATGCAAGGCAACTCTACTCGACCTGGATTGCTCGAGTGGGTTAGCTCGAACCTACCTTGGACCAACTACTCGACGAAGACCACTCGACCACTTAGGTCAAGTGAATTTTCCCCTTTTAGACATGACTTAAGCTTTTGTCCTTTTTTGTTTTTAGGGCTTCCAAGCTTTTTAGTATAAATACTCTTCTTGTTTATTAGCTGGGGACACCTCTTTTTAACCTAATCTCTGCCTCTCAAATTTTCTCTCTTGTTCTTCATTTTGTAGCTCTAATTACTCTTTATCTATTTAGTATTTGCAATCATTTTCTACTACACCATCACTCATCTCATCATTACCTATTTGATATGTCATTTTTAGCATTTTCTGGGTCTGTGTTCTTGATGATGAACTCTAAGTAGTAATTAGGGATCTTAAGGATGGGATAGATCTGTGTAGGATTCTAGGTCTCCTTAGATATTTAAGCTTGAAATTGTATATATCTCTTCTGGATTAGGTTTTCTTAAGGCTTAGTTAGCCAAGGGATTGATAACTTTGATCTCATGCATTTCCCATCGGAACGTGTTGATGAAATGCTGTTGATGAAATGCTTGAACCAACTAATACCAGAGATCTATAGCATTAACCCATTGCTTAAGAGGTTTTAGATGTATTTTAACATTCATGAGTTGGTTTTTAATGCTTGGCTGTATTATGTTTCATTGATATATGTGCTAAGTTTCTTTGTATCTCTGATTGGGTATTAAGATTAGGAAGTGGTATAGGCATGATGAAATGCTTGATGTTCATTGCTTCTGTGAAGTTTTGTTAGGCATCTAGGAGAGACCAAGGAGAATCACAGATCCATGAATCCCATCTTTAGGACCCTATTTCCAATTCGTTGTTACTCTGTTCTTGCTTGCTTCTGTTTCGCTCTGTTTTGTTCTGTTTCTTGCTTGCTTACTTTTGCTTTACCACTCGACCACTTCGGTCGAGTTCTTCACTACTTTTTGTCATTTTCCTGCACCACTCGATCTCTTTAATCGATCATTTAGGTCGAATGCACTATTTTCTCTGTTTCCTTTATAGCTCGATCACCCCACTCGAACTGACAACTCGAGTGGGTTTTATATTTACTTTCTCTTGCATTATGTACGTTGTTAGACATCCACAACTTAATCTGCTTGGCATGACTTGAATGAATTGGTAACATCCTCATTGCATAACACAGTCTTCCTGATTGGATTGATTTAGTATTCCCATCACTATACTATAATTGCATTACATGTCACACTTAGCATTTGCAATTGTTGAGTGTGATGAAAAAACTGAATACCAGGTTCTTCATCAGCAAACAGTGGAGAATTTTGGCTCAGCGCATCATCTTGCCTCTTGAGATGAACTTCAGGATTGGACCCAAAAACGAATCCTTAATCCTCTTAAACTGGTTTATTTTTGAAAACTTTTCTGTTGGTTCTGATCCCATCTTGAAACGTGGAGGAGGGAGCTTCATGGCAGCAGAAGGGAATGAATCACCCATTTCTATTGTTTTCACCTATGAAGAAATAAGAAGAAGAAACAATATCAGGTTTTGAAAATAATAATTTCAGAACTGAAACTTCCAAAAACCTCTATTACAAACAAACTACATTAACTCTGTGTTTTAGTTAATTATTCCCAAATGATTCATGTGTTATATATATGAAAATCCTAAACTACTACGCCTCTTTCCCAAATGTTTCCTAAATAACTACACAGTCTCAAGTGCAAGAATGTGATCAGAGAAACTCAAATCAACTACTCTTATGTTAACCACACAAGAAACTAAAACTCAAAAAGCTACATCGATTCTAGCTACTCAAGCTACATATAAACTACAAAATAATTGTATTCAAAATAGCTACATAAGCTACACTATTGACAATCATCAATCATCTCAATTTTACCAAGTCAATTATCTATATCTCATCAATAGAAACAAAACAGAGACTAAATTCAAGAATCAATGACCTAATGTCAAGATTCAAACTTAGTAACAAAAAAAATAAAAGAAACAACAATTAAAGGCGGTGATTTGAAATGAACCCAGAAAATGAAAAATCAAAAAGAGAGTTATACCAGCGTAATTGAGTGTATTGGACAAGTCGTTACAGCCACGAGCCTTTACGCGTAATTGGAGGAAAGGCTTTTGATGCTGTTGCAAGAGATGATAAACCCTAGAATTGGGAAATCGTGAATCCTATGAGAAACTGGGAAAGTGGTATTTTCCGGCGCGAAAGACAGAACTTTCCGGAAACTTTCCGGCGAGAAAATTAAATCGAGATTTGGTTTTGAATTCAGAAATCAGGAGTCGACGTGAGAATTGGAGAAATTGGGCAAGTGATATTTTTTGGAAAATATTAGTTTTAGTTAATGAATGGTAAAGTTGGGCCATTTGAAAATGGGTGGTAAATTGGCCCAAAAGCTTTATTTAGTGGCATTTAATAGAATTGCCCTATAATTTATAATAAATTATCAATTTGATATATATTGTTTGAAACTTACTAAAATGAAACAAAATAAAAAGGTAAAACAAGCATACAACATATAAAATTAATAACTATTGAAAAGGTTAAAAATTAAGTTTACAATTAACCAAAACATTATTAATAACATTTATAGACTTAAAAATAGGAAATGTTTTACAATTTGAATTTTAATTTATGATGAGCAAAATAAATAAATAATAAATGCAAGACTTGAAGAACTTTTGTTCATAATAAGAATATTAGTCATGTTTCAAGGAAAGAAATACACTAAAAATATTTAAATTTGTTTTCTATGAGTGTTAAAATATTACGTATTTGGTGATTAATTAGTTTAGAATATTTAAAATTTTTGATAATGATAAATTTATTACTAAACTAAAAATATGATGAACCAAGAAATAAAATTAATGTGTAAGTTAAATTTTATTTTATAGGTGTTTTAAAATTTAAATTCCGCGCAACGCTTGGGTACATTTCCTAGTTACTAAAAATTCTTAAGATATTTGATAAATTACATCCATAACCTGATGCATCCATTTGATCCAAATAAATAAGACCAAGCCCAACCGATTAACAAAACTTTATCCAAAATTAATTAAAATCTCGCCATAAGTTCAAATGAAACTTTTGCTTAAGTCTATAATTATAAATTTATAATCACGTTGATATGGATGGATTTTAAAGATTATTGGACTATAGAATTTCATTGATTGATAAAGACTGTTAAACGAAAGTCATAGATGGTGACTTATTATATTTTTGATCAAAGACATTCTATTAAAAGCATGGGAAGAGTTACTGTAACGCCCGTATTCCCGGAAATTAATTAATTGAATTAATTTAAATAATTAGGAATTATTTTCAGTTTATTAACCTTAGACAAATCTCAAGAAAATTGATTAATGGGTTAAATTGATCAAATTAGATTTGTTCCGGGGGTGTCATATGTCGAAACGAAAGTTGCGGGGTTTTTCTCAAGAGAAAGTCAAATTGGTTTTGACTTCTCTTCTTCTTCTTTATCTGTTGGAGCTCGTGGAGTTGGAGAGGGGGGAGCTGAGCTGAGAGCTTGAGAGAAAAAGAAGAGAAAGGAAAAGGAAGAGAAGAGAGAAAAAAATTTCGGTGAGCTTAGTTCTTGAGAGGAAAAAGGCTAGAAAACTTGTGG
The DNA here is from genome assembly GCA_028015245.1 of Cardamine occulta. Classification (NCBI taxonomy): domain Eukaryota; kingdom Viridiplantae; phylum Streptophyta; class Magnoliopsida; order Brassicales; family Brassicaceae; genus Cardamine; species Cardamine occulta. The sequence goes on from CM051374.1 coordinate 9,317,904, forward strand.
AGAAGCTTGGGAGCTTGAGAGAAGTGTGAGACTGAAGCTAGAGTTTGGCGTGGTGGTGAAGAGAAGGAGGATAAATATTCTGAAGCTTGAGTTTTCCATCTATGTCTAGAATCCATCTACTTCCGAGGTGAGTTTGTGGCCATAGGTTGTCTCTAAGCCTTGTGTGTGGCTGTGGGACTTGGATAAACTTGTGTGGAGCTTTGATAAATTCCGTGAGGTTCTGTGGTGAAGGCCTGAGCCTTGCCTTGTGTGGTTTGAGCTTGGAATGATTACAGAGCCTTGAAAATGTTGTTGTGGTGCCTTGTTAAGCTTGATTTTGAGTTCTTAGGCTTGACTTGGTATTGATGAATTTCCGAAAATTATATGGTTTTGGTCATGAGCTTAGCTGGTGTTTGTTAAGCTTGTGGTGGATAGAGAACCATAGATTGGTGCTTGTTGGTGTTGTGTCGAGCTAGGATTGTGAGTTTCCGGCTTGACTTGGTGTGGAGATGAATTTCCGAAAATTATATGGTTTTGGTCATGAGCTTAGCTGGTGTTTGTTAAGCTTGTGGTGGATAGAGAACCATAGATTGGTGCTTGTTGGTGTTGTGTCGAGCTAGGATTGTGAGTTTCCGGCTTGACTTGGTGTGGAGTTGAATTTCCGAAAATTATATGGTTTTGGTCATGAGCTTAGCTGGTGTTTGTTAAGCTTGTGGTGGATAGATAACCATATATTGGTGCTTGTGGGTGTTGTGTCGAGTTAGGATTGTGAGTTTCCGGCTTGACTTGGTGTGGAGTTGTTTTTCCAAAAATTATATGGTTTTTGGTCATGAGTTTATCTTGTTCTTGTTAAGCTTGTGGTGGATAGAGAACCATGGATTGGTGTTTAATTAGTTATTACTAAGTTGTGGTACAGCCTTTCTTGGTGTGAAATGCTGTAGGATATTGGAAATAATAATTGTCGATATTGATTTCCTGTTGAATATGGTTATTTGATTATCCTTGTAAGTTCAGTATAATCTGTTGTTTGAGATGAGAAATCTCACTCAGCATTTGGTCTTTTTCCAAATGTTGACGTAGCACTGTTGTGGTTGTAGGTACAGATAAGTCGTGATCGTGGAATCGAGGAGGTGAAGAGGGGATGCCTAGGACCTTTACTTTTATTTAAGTGCGGTCGTTTCAATTTTGGTATCAGAGCCTATACGGTTCTAGGAGCCTATGTGGTCTATGGGGACCCATATGGTTTTAAGAATTTGTTATGGATGTTGTGAGAGGTCTTAGTGTCATCCTCTTCGAGCCTTGTGGGATTCCACGGTAAGCTATTTGTATTGTGATGATAGTGTTCTTGTTATACTAAGTTCTTGTTTCTGCATGTGCAGATGGTTAGAGGACGTGGTAGAGACCGTGGCCAGGGTAGAGGTCGTGGTCGTGTTATGGAGGAGCGTGTAGAGGAAATACGTGCGAGTCAGATTGGGCATGAGGGTGTTGTTAGGCGTACTGGTGTGGCTAGTGCGCCAGCGGGTGCTGCAGGTTTAGCACCAGATGTTGCGGGTGTGGCAGCAGGGTTTGGTCACGCCCGAGATGATCGTATTGTTGACCTCTTGACAGTGTTATTAGAGCGGGTACCAGAGAGGGTACCAGCTCAAGTTCCTGTAGTACCCCCAGTGGGTGTTGAAGTTCAGCCTCAAGTAGCGCCTGTGGTTACTGAGGAGCTCCCCTCCTATCTTAGGATGGTGGAGCAAATGCAGAGGATAGGCACGGGATTTTTCTTTGGAGGTGCCAGTCCTGAGAGCGCTGATGCGTGGTTGAGGAGGATGGAAAGGAATTTCCTTTCGAGTAGGTATCCCGCGGGATACCTAGTGGACATTGCGGTCCATTATTTTGAGGGGGATGCACATCTCTGGTGGAGGGGTGTGGCAGCCCGGAGAGTTCAGGCCGATATGGGTTGGACAGATTTCGTGGAGGAGTTTAACTCCAAGTTTTTCCCCTAGGAGGCGTTCAACCAATTAGAGTCGAGGCTTGGGAGTTTGACTCAGGGAGATCGGTCAGTACGCGACTATAAGGTGGAGTTTAACCGGCTTGGTTCTTTTGTTAGACGAGCGGGTGAGAGTGAGTCAGTCCGTGTGCAAAGATTCATGTCGGGTCTTAGGGTTGATTTGTGGAACCGTTTGATGGTTAGGCGGTTTGACATGGTGGATGAGTTAGTGGAGTATGCGGCTTTGTTGGAAGAGGGTCTAAAAGATGAGGTGGTAGTGGTTACACCGAGTGTTCAGGCGAGACCTGTGCAGCAGCAGTCCGGTCCAGGCGGAGGCGGTAAGCCAATGCAAGGACAGAAGCGGAAGCGGGAGGACAATTCAAGGAGTGGTCGGGGTGGTCGAGGTGGTCGAGGTTGCTTCGGATGTGGGAGCATGGATCACCGTGTGGCGAGCTGTCCTCAGAAGGGTGATGTACGAGTAGATTCTCGAGTGTGTTTTCACTGCAGGGAGGTTGGGCACATTAAACCTCAGTGTCCCAAACTGCGGCATAGTGAGACCACAGTGGTGTAGCCCGTTAGGGCGGTGTCAGCGGCACCTCGATGTATTCCCTCGTTGAGTCTGGAGAGCCGAGTGGTAAACCGATCACAGGTATTATTCTTTTCATTTAAGTTAAATTCGGTGATTGAGGAATTTGTTTGTTTGTTGTGGTGTTAAGGTTCTCAGCACATGTATATGTGTAGGGACCTTGTGTGTTGGGGGTGTCGAGTGTCATGTGTTGTTTGACACGGGAGCATCGCATTACTCCACCCGTTAATTGGCCGAGAAGGCTAATGTCAAAAGTGAACCTGGGTTGAGTTTGGGTTTTGTGGAGGTTGCTGGGGGTAAGCTCCTGAGAATTCACGGTCGGGTTAGAGACGTGGATGTCCAGGTAGCGGGAGAGTCTATGCCTGCCGATTTGATTATTTGCTCTGTGGAGCTATACGATGTTATTTTGGGCATGGACTGGCTCGGGAAGTTCAGAGTGCATCTGGATTGTCATCGAGGGCGGGTCGAGTTTGACCGAGGAGAAGAGAAGTTGGTATATCAGGGGGTGAGACCGACTTCTGGGAGTCTTGTAATCTCGATCATGCATGCTGAGCGTATGATCGAGAGAGGTTATGAGGCTTATTTGGTCACTATTTCCTTACCAGAGGCCATGGCAGAGGTTAAGGTTCTGGATATTCGAGTGGTTCGAGATTTCCAGGATGTGTTTCACTCATTGCAGGGGTTACCACCATCGAGGTCGGATCCTTTCACGATTGAATTGGAACCGGGAACTGCACCGATATCCAAGGCTGCGTATAGAATGGCTCCAGCAGAGATGGCGGAGCTGAAGAAGCAGCTAGAAGAGTTGCTAAGTAAGGGGTTTATTCGCCCGAGTACTTCACTGTGGGGAGCACCGGTGTTGTTTGTGAAGAAGAAGGACGGGAGTTTCCGGTTGTGTATTGATTACCGGGGACTTAACCGAGTCACTGTAAAGAACAGGTATCCTCTTCCTCGGATTGATGAGTTATTGGATCAGTTAAGAGGGGCTACTTGGTTCTCCAAGATCAACTTGGCATCGGGATATCATCAGATTCCTGTTGAAGAGGGGGATATTCGGAAGACGGCTTTCAGATCTCGTTATGGCCACTACGAGTTTGTGGTGATGCCATTTGGATTGACCAATGCACCGGCTGCATTTATGAGATTGATGAACAGCATCTTCCAGGAATATCTAGATGAGTTTGTAATTATATTTATCGATGATATCTTGGTGTACTCGAAGAGCCAAGAGAAGCATGAGATGCATCTTCGCATGGTTCTTCCGAAGCTGCGGGAACAGAAGTTGTTTGCTAAGTTAAGCAAGTGTAGCTTCTGGCAGCGGAAGATTGGTTTTCTGGGTCACATTATCTCTGCGGAAGGTGTTTCAGTGGATCTAGAAAAGGTTCGGGCCATTAGTGCTTGGCCGAGGCCGAGGAATGCCAACGAGATTAGAAGTTTTCTTGGGTTGGCAGGTTATTATCGGCGGTTCGTTAAGGGTTTCGCGAGTTTGGCTAAGTCTATGACGAAGCTGACGGGAAAGGATGTTCCTTTTGTATGGTCCTTTGAGTGTGAGGAGAGTTTTGCGAAACTGAAGGCCATGTTGTTTAGTACTCCAGTATTGGTGTTGCCTAAACCAGGCGAGCCTTACGTGGTATATACCGATGCGTCGGGAATTGGTCTGGGATGTGTGTTGATGCAGCGGGGGAAGGTTATTGCCTATGCTTCGCGGCAGTTGCGAAAACATGAGAGCAACTACCCTACCCATGATCTTGAGATGGCTGCAGTAGTGTTCGCTTTTAGATTTGGAGATCTTATCTTTATGGTAGAAAGGTTCAAGTGTTCACAGATCATAAGAGCTTGAAGTACATTTTCACTTAGCCTGAGTTGAATTTAAGACAACGGCGCTGGATAGAGCTAGTGGTCGATTATGATTTGGAGATAGCTTACCATCCTGGTAAGGCTAATCTAGTTGCAGATGCTTTGAGTCGGAAGCGTGTGGCTTTGGCTCGGAAGCATGAGGTTGAGTCGTTGGTGAGCGAGATTAGCACATTACGTTTGTGTGTTATATCTCAGGAACCCTTGGGTTTAGAGGCTGCTAACCAAGCTGATCTTTGGAGCAGAGGTAATGTATGTCAAGAAAAAGATGAAGCCTTGGTTAAAGCTTTCGAGAAGCGGGTTCCGAGTATCGGTATCTCTCGAATGGTACTATCCTTGTAAGTGGGAGGGTATGCGTGCACTGAGCGAGGATTTGAGGCAAGAGATATTGAGTGAGGCTCATTCGAGTATGTTCTCAATTCATCCAGGAGCGACTAAGATGTACCGAGATCTTAAGCGGTATTATCATTGGGTTGGGATGAAGAAGGATGTTGCTAACTGGGTTGCAGCATGCAACGTGTGCCAGTTAGTAAAGGCAGAGCACCAAGTTCTGAGTGGGTTGTTGCAGAGTTTACCCATTCCAGAGTGCAAATGGGATATGATCACAATGGATTTTGTGGTGGGCTTACCCATATCTCGGACTAAGGATGCTATTTGGGTCATCGTTGATCGATTGACCAAGTGTGCATGTTTTCTGGCCATTAAGAAGACCGATGGGGCTATGGTTTTGGCTAGGAAGTATGTGCAGGAGATTGTGAGACTGTATGGAGTACCGGGAAGCATTGTCTCGGACCGGGATCCTAAGTTCACATCGAAGTTCTGGAAAGCATTTCAGACGGAGATGGGCACGAGGGTGCACATGAGTACGGCTTATCATCCTCAAACAGATGGGCAGTCCGAGAGGACTATTCAGACTTTGGAGGATTTGTTGAGGATGTGTGTACTAGATTGGGGCGGACATTGGGTGGATCATCTGAGCTTGGTAGAGTTTACTTATAATAATAGCTACCAGGCAAGTATTGGGATGGCTCCATACGAGGCTTTGTATGGGAGGCCATGTTGTACACCTTTGTGTTGGACCCAAGTGGGGGAGAGGAGCACATTGGGTGCGCAGTTTGTTCAGGAAACCACGGAGAAGATCCGGGTTTTGAAACTGAACATGAAAGAGGCTCAGGATCGGCAAAAGAGCTATGCTGATAAGAGGCGGAAAGAGCTTGAGTTTGAGGTGGGAGATAGTGTGTATCTCAAAATTGCCTTGCTGAGAGGTCCAAATAGATCCATTACTGTGACTAAGTTGAGTCCGAGGTATATGGGACCGTTCAGGGTGGTAGAGCGTGTTGGACCGGTTGCGTATCGGTTGGAGTTACCCGAGATTATGCAGGCTTTTCACAAGGTCTTTCATGTGTCGATGTTAAAAAAATGCTTGCACTGGGATGAAGAAGTATTGGCTGAGATTCCGCCAGATCTTCAGGCCAATATGACCGCTGAGGTGAGACCTTTGAGAGTTCTCGACCGGAAGATTAGTGAGCTTCGTCGGAAAAGGATTCCGATGATGCGAGTGTTGTGGGATTGTAACGGGGTACAGGAGGAAACTTGGGAGCCAGAGACTAGGATGGAAATGAGGTTCCGGGAATGGTTCAAGGAACAAGCTGCGGCTTGATTTCCATCGAGAGGTCTCAGTTTTGGAGTGTACTGTATGATATGTAATTTTCATTATGTACTGCTGTTGTGTAGAGCAATGTTACATTATCAATGTTTAATAAGATGAGTAGTTCCTATTAATGTTGACTTTGGGAGTCATGACTACAAGGGTTATGGGTAGTAGATAAGAGTTTGAATAATCGTTGCGACGATTAGAGTTCATTGGAGATGAACAGTAATGTAAGATTCGAGGACGAATCTATATTAGTGGGGGAGAATTGTAAAGCCCGTATTCCCGGAAATTAATTAATTGAATTAATTTAAATAATTGGGAATTCTTTACAGTTTATGAACCTTAGAGAAATCTCAAGAAAATTGATTAATGGGTTAAATTGATCAAATTAGATTTGTTCCGGGGGTGTCATATGTCGAAACGAAAGTTGCGGGGTTTTTCTCAAGAGAAAGTCAAATTGGTTTTGACTTCTCTTCTTCTTCTTTATCTCTTGGAGCTCGTGGAGTTGGAGAGGGGGGAGCTGAGCTGAGAGCTTGAGAGAAAAAGAAGAGAAAGGAAAAGGAAGAGAAGAGAGAAAAAATTTTCGGTGAGCTTAGTTCTTGAGAGGAAAAAGGCTAGAAAACTTGTGGAGAAGCTTGGGAGCTTGAGAGAAGTGTGAGACTGAAGCTAGAGTTTGGCGTGGTGGTGAAGAGAAGGAGGATAAATATTCTGAAGCTTGAGTTTTCCATCTATGTCTAGAATCCATCTACTTCCGAGGTGAGTTTGTGGCCATAGGTTGTCTCTAAGCCTTGTGTGTGGCTGTGGGACTTGGATAAACTTGTATGGAGCTTTGATAAATTCCGTGAGGTTCTGTGGTGAAGGCCTGAGCCTTGCCTTGTGTGGTTTGAGCTTGGAATGATTAGAGAGCCTTGGAAATGTTGTTGTGGTGCCTTGTTAAGCTTGATTTTGAGTTCTTAGGCTTGACTTGGTATTGATGAATTTCCGAAAATTATATGGTTTTGGTCATGAGCTTAGCTGGTGTTTGTTAAGCTTGTGGTGGATAGAGAACCATAGATTGGTGCTTGTTGGTGTTGTGTCGAGCTAGGATTGTGAGTTTCCGGCTTGACTTGGTGTGGAGTTGAATTTCCGAAAATTATATGGTTTTGGTCATGAGCTTAGCTGGTGTTTGTTAAGCTTGTGGTGGATAGATAACCATATATTGGTGCTTGTGGGTGTTGTGTCGAGTTAGGATTGTGAGTTTCCGGCTTGACTTGGTGTGGAGTTGTTTTTCCAAAAATTATATGGTTTTTGGTCATGAGTTTAGCTTGTGCTTGTTAAGCTTGTGGTGGATAGAGAACCATGGATTGGTGTTTAATTAGTTATTACTAAGTTGTGGTACAGCCTTTCTTGGTGTGAAATGCTGTAGGATATTGGAAATAATAATTGTCGATATTGATTTCCTGTTGAATATGGTTATTTGATTATCCTTGTAAGTTCAGTATAATCTGTTGTTTGAGATGAGAAATCTCACTCAGCATTTGGTCTTTTTCCAAATGTTGACGTAGCACTGTTGTGGTTGTAGGTACAGATAAGTCGTGATCGTGGAATCGAGGAGGTGAAGAGGGGATGCCTAGGACCTTTACTTTTGTGGTTTTTGTAAACGACTGTACAATGAGCGAGTGGGTTGTATTATGTTTAACGTTAAATGGTTTATGTTTAATATTAACGTATGGGCGTTAATTATGATGTTTTCCATTTTATTGTGGTGTGGTTTTAAACGTTAATGTATGGGCGTTAGCGTTGTTTTAGCCACGTGTTAAAAAAAAAAAAAAAAATTTATTTAAGTGCGGTCGTTTCAGTTACAACATGGTAAGATAAAACATAAGAGCACCATAAGGATTCTAAAAGTATATGAATCAACTCAATGAGGGAACCCATACACCAAGGAGAAGCCGAGCACCCACACAAAGAAACAAAGAACGACAGCACAGGAAGAGCATTGTTGAACGATAGTCTATTAGAATATCAGAGATCACAGTGCCGATAAAACATCTAACCTAGGAAGAGGGCCAACCAAAAATCTCAAGAACTCCCTATGAGTGCATTTGAATAAGAGGAGCAAAAAGACACCACCAAGAAGATCAAAACATCACCAAGTGATGTGATTCTCCTACCACCCGAGAAAACCTATGTGCCTTGTTCAGATCAAATGAAGTCCAAGCTCAATTTTCACATTTCAAAAACCCCTTGGACTATAATTTCAACTCATCAGAGGTTCACATCGAAGTGGAATCGGTCCAATCCGAGTTCAGGTGAAGAAGTTATTCAACTTTCAAGTGAAGTGATTCTCAGCTTACGCGATTCAGACATACGTGCGTTGAATAATTATTTCCAACCAAACCAGAAGGATTCAACCTATGAAACAAATTATTCTGGAATCTTGATTCATCATAGAATTTGGGAAAATTGTATTCACCACAACGCTGGTTCAGACTTGGGAGATATGTATTTTACAAGTCAATTGATCTGCTTCAGGCTCTATTGCGCGATGGAGCCAAAGATTATGATGCACAGCCCAACTCAGGTACGATATCGACGTAAAACCAATTGGATAATCTTACTGGATCTCTTAGGTTTCCAACGAGCCCAAAAACAGAAGAATTGGATATCGGACCACAAAGTTATTACCCATTTCCCTAAAGGGATCAACCTGGTGCTGTACTTGAAGAACTTCAAGCCCAGTCTGTTTAAGAGCTTACAAAATTATATTTGGCATCCAGGAGGTATTTCTACCAAGCTCAGCAAGCCCAGTAAGCTCCAGCAAGAGTACATCTCGGCCAAAGAAGTTCAGAAGTCCATTTCCCTTATAGATATTTTGTTCTTTTATTTTCTTTTAATTCCAAGACCATTTTTTATTGCTTGGCTTAGTTCTTAAGTTTTCTTTTCCTTTAAATTCGTGTAATCTCTTTACACAATCAATCCAAATTTTTATTTTCAAACCTTGAGAGTGATTCTCTTTAGTTCTTTTAGAACTTTTCGATTGTTTGGTGTGTAATATCCAACAATCAAACTCGATTCTGCTTCGGTGTGTCATATCCGAAAGAATCAAACCTGTCTTGTCTAGGTGTGTCTTATCCTAGGAGACATTGAGGTATATCAGGAGCCTTCCACAACTCCTGTGCGACCATTCGATCCATTTTTCTATCCATCTATCCTTTCTTTTCTTTTACCCCTCGAAAGTGTCGATTCTAGGGAGGATCATATCAAGTGGTATCAGAGCACATTTTCGAGTTGGTAGTTTGTTTCTTTTCATCTTTTCCGCCATCTTCAAACCTTAATCTTCTTTTCTTTTCTTCCTTTCCTTTGATCATTTCGATCAAACTTCAAAAAAAAAAAAAAAAAAAAAAAAAAAAATTCTTAACACTTAACACTTAAAAATTCCTACCCATTCAGTTTCTGTGTCAGTTACGTTTTAATCAAAAAAAAAAGAAGAGATATCAATCCGAGTTGTTCATCCTTTGATCGAAAAGGTTCTTGTGTTTTTCTTCTATTCAGATTCATCTTTAGTCCAAAAACAACTTGTTGATCGTGATTCGATCTGTTCTATACAAACTGTTGAGAGTTCATTGAGAAAGATGTCTTTCGGTTTATTGAAAAAGAGTAAACCAGAAAAAGTTCAAAGGAGATCACAAGAGAGTCCTCTAAGAAGAAAGATAAACTATCTGAGGCAACCAAGAGATGAGGAGGCAACTTATTACTACCATCGTGATGATAAGTCATCTCAAGACAACCAAAGGAGACTTAGACAAACATGGGAAGAGCAACCTATTTCAAAACCAAAGGCGTTCTCTAAGTCTTACACCGCAAATCCAGTGGCTAAAGGGAAGGCCAAGGTTAGTACTTTAAAGGCTCGAGATAAAGTAGAAATAGAACCAAAAGAAGCCAAAGTGGTTTTTGATTCATTGTCATCACCGGAGAAAAAGAAGATCTACCAAGATCAGTTGTTGCTTGAGTCAAAGAATGAGGAAGCCATCTTATCCAAGGAGATTCTCAAGTGAGCTGAGCCGGTGAAACCGTGCCACCACCAAACTGAAGAGGAAATTGAATCTAATTATATTCCATCATTGGACAAATATTGTGAAGAGCTTGTTACCAAGGGACATTTATTGGGTGCAAGAACCTCATGGTGTGAGCAAACTAAAACCGATGAACAAGAAAACAATAGTGAAGATGGTGCTGCAAAGTTGGAATTGTTGGTAGGAAAGGGATCTCCGAATAGGCCAGCCCAAAGGGAAAGGAATGTGCAATGGGAGAAGTTATTTCATACGAAATGTCACATTCAAGTGAAGGGTAAACCCCATGGAGTCATTTTTCCGATGCTAATCAAGGAGAGGCCACCAGACTTATATCAACACTTCCTAGCTCAGGATTGTACAGTTTTGAGGGCGAAACTTTTTCAAGAGGAGGAGTATGATGTGATTCTCTTACCACCCGAGAAAACCTATGTACCTTGTTCAGATCAAATGAAGTCCAAGCTCAATTTTCACATTTCCACAACCCCTTGAACTATAATTTCAACTCATCAGAGGTTCACATTGAAGTGGAATCGGTCCAATCCGAGTTCAGGAGAAGAAGTTATTCAACTTCCAAGTCAAGTGATTCCCAGCTTACGCGATTCAGACATACGTGTGTTGAATAATTATTTCCAACCAAACCAGAAGGATTCAAGCTACGAAACAAATTATTCTGGAATCTTGATTCATCATAGAATCTGGGAAAATTGTATTCACCACAACGCTGGTTCAGACTTGGGAGATATGAATTTTACAAGTCAAGGGATCTGCTTCAGGCCCTATTGCACGACGGAGCCAAAGATTATGATGCACAGCCCAATTCAGGTATGATCTCAACGTAAAACCAATTGGATAATCTTATTGGATCTCTTAGGATTCCAACGAGCCCAAAAACAGAAGAATTGGATATCGGACCACAAAGTTATTACCCATTTGCCTAAAGGGGTCAACCTGGTGCTGTACTTGAAGAACTCCAAGCCCAGTCCGTTTAAGAGCTTACAAAATTATGTTTGGCATCCAGCAGGTATTTCTACGAAGCTCAGCAAGCCCAGTAAGCCCCAGCAAGAGTACATCTCGGCCAAAGAAGTTCAGAAGTCCATTTCACTTATAGATATTTTGTTCTTTTATTTTCTTTTAATTCCAAGACCATTTATTATTGCTTGGCTTAGTTCTTAAGTTTTCTTTTCCTTTAAATTCGTATAACCTCTTTACACAATCAATCCAACTTTTTATTTTCAAACCTTGAGAGTGATTCTCTTTAGTTCTTTTAGAACTTTTCGATTGTTTGGTGTGTAATATCCAACAATCAAACTCGATTCTGCTTCGGTGTGTCATATCCGAAAGAATCAAACCTTGTCTTGTCTAGGTGTGTCATATCCTAGGAGACATTGATGTATATCAGGAGCCTTCCGCAACTCCTGTGCGACCTTTCGATCCATTTTTCTATCCATCTATCCTTTTTTTTGTTTTACCCCTCGAAAGTGTCGATTCCTTGGGAGGATCACATCTCCAAGCAAGACAAGAGAGAGATGAAAATGCAATGCCGAGCAGAGCCAGTTCTGATAGCATTACTTTGAAACATTTGAATGGGCTCCACTTTTTTTGTGACCATTATTTTAAAAATTAAATTTTTATTTATTTAAATAAAAATATGTTATAAATCATATATAATACAAACAAATAACAAAAAATTATATATATTTTATAGAACTAGATTGAGAATATTTTAAAAATTAAAATATAATTTTTTTCATTTACCCATAAGTTTTTAAAACATTTTTAATTTTTTTTCTTTTTTTACATAGAATTTCTTTTTCTTATATGGAGTCCCGAATATTTCATGACAGGGTCTGATGCCGAGAAGTTCTAAACAAGAGAAGGATCGCCCAGCGAGAGGGATGTAGTATTCAACACCTTCAATGAAAAAGGTAGCTATAGAGTGTTGAGAAAGTCAGAAACCCTTGAAGGAACGATGAGAAGCCAGCCAAGCTTGGCTCCGAGTCCAACAGTCGATTAAAACCCAAAAATATCCAAGCAACTCTACTAGTGAAAAAAACGGAGACAAGAGCCGCCACATAATGTTGGCTACACAAGACCTCCATCAACCTCGAAAACTATAGCATTCACAGTAAGCACCCACGGTGAATGAAGCAAAGCCTAACTAAGCCTTAGCAGAAGAAGAGAACCCCTTACTCTGAGTATAGGAGGAGCAGGTCAGAGAGAAGCCGAAGAACACCACACCTAATAAGCTAGAGGAGGAAGGAGGAGCAACCGAGGAGCAAACCACTGTGAAATAGATCCCCTAACAACTGCAACCCCGACAGAAAGAAAGGGTCTACCTCAAACGCCCTTTAACTAGACCAGACCAGAGAAATGTAGAACCAAAGTTGAGAAAGAAAAAATGATGGGACCAAACCGAAAAGGCAGAGAAAAAAAAGAGAACTATCTACGGAATGGAGCCAACACAGGATGAAACGACAGCCGCAACCAACTAGACATCAGAAGATGGAAGAGAAAGAGAAAGAAACACTGTGACAGCCTGTAACATCCCAGTTTCTGAGAAGAGGTTAATAGATTTGATTTGGCTACCTATATCACCAAAGGGCACTTATATTTTCCGTCACTTGTCCCGAGAGAACTCCAGAGTTAAGCGTGCTTAAGCTGGAGTAGCACTAGGATGGGTGACCTACCAAGAAGTGGTTGTCGGTACCGTGTGAGTGAGGCCAAAGCACGGGGAAAGATCATGTGGTGATTTGTAGGGACAATAACAAGTCTATAGGGCCTCAGAAAATTAATGCACCGGCGGTCGGACGAAGGTGGGGCCCACGGGCCTAGAGGAGACGTGGAGCGCTCACAAACCTTGAGGGGGCGTGGGGCTCACGGGCCTAGAGAGGACGTGAGGTGTTCACGGACGGTGGCGGGCGGGGCATTACACAGCCTCTTGAAGATATAACCGAAGGAGCAACACAACCTTGCAACTGACAGAGACTAAAGTCAAACCTAGACTAATACCGAGAGCATAGACAGAGGAAGAAACACTCCAAACTGAAGAGCTGAAGCCATCCAGAACATCAGAAACCTAAGCTAGGCTTAAACGCAAGACTCTGCCTGTAACAACCGTAGTTCTTCGTATTGGCGTTTTTAATTGGAGAATTAGAAATTTGGGGCTAAATTGATCAAATCAATTTTAACAGGCGGGTTTAATTAATAATTTCAAAAGTTGAGGGGTCGATTTGTAAAGCTAGAAAAGTTGAGGGACCGTTTGCTGTATTTATCAAAGTTGAACGAGAACCCTATTTCTTCTTCGATAAGATACGTCGCAGCAGCCTCCATCCTTGAGTTTGATCTTCAGCGAGCAAAAGAAGAAGGAGTTGAATTTGTGTGGCTTCTGTGAGGTGATCAAGGGAAAGAGGAAGTGGCGCGAGGAGCTGAGCGAGGTGTTGGTAGTCGAGTGGTTGTGCGAAGTGAAGCCTGGTCTAAACTACCTATGAAGAGGAGGATTCAAGTGTTAGATTAATAATACAAAGATTTAAATGATTATATGGATTAATTATTAATAATATTTTAAACTAAGATTAAGACTAGATTTTACAGATATGGAGAAAATGTTTTATTGGTTAGTGGACTTTGTAAATAAAACATCGCAGTTCTAAATTCATTCACTAAGTAATTTCCCCCAACACACATGTTTTCAATTTGTAGACTAAACGTTTAAATCGCTTAGTTACGCTTGAATCGACAACTGTTCGCTTTCGCAAACTCCCAAATCCTATTGAGGAGTATATTATAGAATGTAAATTTTTAATGGGTGTATTTTGGTCTCTTATATTATCTCGATGTATTTATGCTACGTCAAACTTCTCTTGTATAAATATAGGCCTTTGATGCCTCATAATCAATAACACAAGAAAACCTTTATACGTTTTAGGTCTTCTTGACATGGTATCAAAGCCATAAACAGGAAAACTTGCCCTTTCTCTTTAAATTTTTCGATTTCATCTTCCTTCTTTGACCTCTTCTTATGCTTCATCAACAACTCTACTTGTTTCCTACACACACCATGACTAGAGTAGATGAAATTTATGCGTCTGTGTCTAAAATGCCGCTGGAGGGGGTTGATGGAAAGTCGTCGCCGCAGCCGCGTGTGGAGGTTCAATGGCAAACAATCTCCCCCTATGATCTCTCTTCCAGTGATAATTCTGGATATGTGATATCTCAGCCTTTGCTACGAGGCCCTAATTACAATGAGTGGGCATCGAATGTTCATATGGCTCTTAAGGCTTGAGAGAAGTTTGGTTTTGTTGATGGTAGTATCACAAAACCACATGAAGAATCAGGTGACTTGGAAGATTGGTGGACTAATAACGCCTTGGTTATGTCATGGCTTAAACTTACAATTGTGGACTCAGTTAGATCTACACTTTCTCATCTAGAAGTTGCAAGCAACTTGTGGAACCATATATGAAGGAGATATTGTGTCCAGAACGGACAGCGTGTGCAACATCTTAAGGCGGAGTTATCTACTTGCCGTCAACATGGACTCATAATCAAAGCTTACTATGGAAAACTCATGCAACTTTGGACTTCTTTTCCTGAGTATCGAAAATCCAAAAATTTTGAATTTCCGATTGGTGTGGAACTACAATGTGAAAGAGAGGAGGATCGGTTAAATGAATTTCTTAAGGGTCTTGATGAATCTGTCTTTGGTTTGGTGAAGTCAAATCTCTTATCATGTGACCCTCTTCCATCTGTTGATGAGGCGTATAGTGTGTTGATGCAGGAGGAAGACTTCAAAAAAAATGTCTCAAGCACTCGAGACTCGGAATGATGCCATGGCTTATGCGATGCCGCACACATCTTTTCCTGGACAAAGTCGCGCTTCTGCACCTCGTCAAGATAGGTCTCACCTTGTTTGTTCTAGCTGTGGACGGAGTGGCAATTTAGCCAATAACTATTTTCGCATTCTTGGCTATCCGGAATGGTGGGGCAGTCATCCTCGTGGCTGTAATCACTCAGTTCCTGGTTGGGGACAATCAAATGCTTCTGGTCGTGGTTCTGGTGCTCCAATAACTTCAGCTCCTGCTCGTGTTAACTTTATTGCTGTTAACAAGGTCGTGACTGATGCTGATAGGGTGGGACTGACAAGTTTGAATGATACTTAGTGGCGTACTCTTTTTGCTATTTTGAATGAATGCAAGCCTTCTTCATGTGAAACACTCACTGGTACGTATTTCCTTAGCTCTTGGATTGTTGATTGAGGACCCACTAATCATATGACTGGCTCTGCTTAGTTTTTGTCGGATATTCGGTATTCGGATCCGTTATCGGTTAAATTATTGGATGGGAGACTAACGGTTGTGAGGCAGCAAGGCACCATGGTTTTAAGTTCTACTCTTACACTTAAGAATGTGTTGTTCGTAGATGGCTTGCAGTGTCATCTCATATCTGTGTCACAGTTTGCTCGGGATTGTGGTAGTATTTTCATATTATTGACACACTTTGCATAATTCATGACCACATTACAAAGATGCTGATTGGAGTGGCTGAGGAGTTGCATGGACTGTACATTATGAAGGGACTTGATTCGGTTGGAGCAGCGCATCAAACAGAAGTTGTTTCTCGAGATGTATGGCATCTTCATTTAGGACATATCTCATCTAGTGTTTTAGACTTATTATCTATTTCCAGTGTTTCTAGAGATAATGTTTTGGAGAATAAAGCGTGTGAGATTTGTATACACGCCAAACAAACTCGTTGTTCTTTTTCTACAAGTTCTAATAAGACAGAGGCTTTATTTGATTTGATAGACTGTGATTTATGGGGTCCATATCGTACAATGTCTCACTTCGGAGCTCGATAGTTTTTGACTATTATAGACGACTTCACCAGAAGTGTGTGGTTGTTTCTATTGTCGACTAAGCAACAAGTATCTTAGACAATAAGCAATTTTTTGGCATTTGTGGAATGACAATTTATGAAACAAGTCAAAAAGTTTTGCAGTGATAATGGCACAAAGTTTCTTTGTCTAAGTTCATTTTTCCGCGACAAAGGCATTATTCATGAGACTTCCTGCGTCCATACACCACAGCAAAATGGTTGTGTTGAGCAGAAACATCGTCATATTATTAATCTTGCTCTGGCTTACGGTTTCAGTCTTCTCTTCCGCTTGAATTCTAGGGTGAATGCATTCTTACTGCTGCTTATCTTTGATGTCACTGTATTTTACATGTTTTTAGCACTTATTTATCATCATTTTAGTACAGTTTCATCCATTGTTCATACCACTTTCTATCATATTCATCATCTTAGAGTACTTAGGAGTATTTGCATAAGCATTACATACATTGTGCATATTGGAGTTGATATTAGGTACTTTTGGAGCTTTGGAGATCACATTGGGATGCTAGTACCTGAATTGATGCATGGACTCGACCTGAGGACTCAAGCTGAAGCTGCCTTGAACAAGAAGACAAACATAGTCGACCTGAAGACTCAAGTGAAGGAAGTTGAGCACAAGATCCGTACTTTTGGACTGTAGTGCACTTGACACGCACCACTTGAGCAGCTGCTCGAGTGGATTCCCTTTCCTTTCCCCTGATTAGTTATTTTGTCTTTTTGTTTTTTAAGGCTTTCAAGCCTATGTATAAATACCATTGTCATCTTATTAGCAAGGGATCCCTCTCTTTAAACTTAATCTCTGCCTCTAAACTTTTCCCCTCTTGTTCTTAATTTTTAGATTTTGTAACTCAAATCTCTCTTAATATATTATGAATTTGTATTTACTTTCTTCTACAAACATGTTCATCTCGATTCGATCTATCACATATGTCAATTTAGGAGTTTTATGGGTTTGAACATTTTGTGATGATTTTAGCTTCTGAGTAGTTTAATTTGGGTTCTTAGGCATAGGTTAGGTTAGTAATTGTTCTTGATTGATCTGGGTGTTTAAGTATTGCTTGAATTTTGATTCGCCTTCTAGGTGAGTGATCTTATTGCTTGTTCTTCTTTAATCAATTGGAACATGATATTAGGCCATTTCTACAAGACAGTGTTGATGATATTGCTGGATTCATGTTTTTCCATAGACACAAATACACTAGCCTAAGGAATTAGTTGTTAGGAATGCTTGTTGGCTTTAATGAATTGATGCTTTATCCTTGTCTATCTATATGGCTCTGGCAAAATTTGGTATGTCAGTAGATAGATTCGAGGTCCTTTACCATGAGAGTGGACTGGGCTGTTTCTGAATTTATTATCAAGGGAATAGCCTATTGGTTGAATTTGTTAGATACCCAGGTTGATTACGAGCAGTTATAGATCGATTACTCAATGTCTGAGATCCCTTCTTCATCTTGATTGATTAATTTTCATGTTATTGCTTTGTTTACTTTTCCTTAGTTTCACTCAATCACCATGACTCGATCCCTTAGGTCGAGTACTTTTTGTGTTTTTGTAGTTTTCTTTGCTCGATCGCATATACTAGACCCTTCAGGTCGAGTGAACCCTTTAACTCATTTTTTCTGTTTAGCGTGATCGACCTACTCGAGTTTGACACCTCGAGTAGTTAGATTCCCTTTTTCTTATTTGGCTTGACTTAAGATAACTTGTTCACAACCTTCCTGCATATCACAAACACCTGATTGGATTGGCACTTCACTTCCACTATACTACTTTGATTGCATACATGGTGTTTTTGCTTCTGTGAAAATATCTGTTTCAATTTGGCGTCGTTGCCATTTGGGTGTTACCGTGTTATATTTAGGATTTCATTTATTTTAAGATTTAGTTCTTTACTTATATCCTTTGTTTTTTTTGTTTGATTCAGGTACCACTACTGAAGAGCATTCAGCTGGACCACAATGATCGAGTCACACTGATCGAGTCAACTAGAGCAATACCCAAAACCAGCAAACATGCCAAGAGTCATAGGATCATGGGATACTCCCAACACACGCACACATATGCAAGGTGCAAGGCAATAAGTTCCATGGCTTACCAATGGAGGACCCATTGGATCATTTGGATGAGTTTGACAGACTTTGTAGCCTCACCAAGATAGATAGGGTAAGTGGAGGTGGCTTTAAGCTTAGACTGTTTCCTTTCTCTCAAGGAGACAAAGCGCACCAGTGGGAGAAGACACTTCCTCAAGGTTCAATCACCTCCTTGCAAAGTTCTTCTCAAACATTTGTACATCAAAGATCAGAAATAAGATCTCCGGATTCACTTAGAGGATTGGAGAGACATTTTCTGAAGCCTGGGAAAGATTCAAGCTTTTGGATACAGCCAACATGTGGACGAAGGATGGGAATAGGTAGATAACCTTGCTCAATCCGATCGTAATTACAATGAAGAGTATGACAGGAGTACCATAGGACATTATGATAGTGAGGAAAGGCACATCCAGGAGATAAAAACCCTACATGAGAAATTGGATAAGATGCTAATGGCTTAGCAAAAGTCAGTTGACTTTGTTGAAGAAGAAGAACAGTTTCAGGTTCAAGATGGGGAGGTTGATCAACTAAAAGAAGTTTGCTATGTTTAGAACAAAGGAGGCTACAGCAAAGCCTACTTCAGCAACAAACCTAACCTAAACTTGCCCTTTAGGAGCAACAATGTGGCCAATACACAAGATCTGTTTTATCAACCACATCAACAACACTTTCATAACCAGCGTTTCCTCCATATCATCAGAATCAAGGCTTTATTCCTCAACAACAATTTCCATGTGGTTATCAACAAGCCCCATTCATACAATCACCACATGGTTTTTTACCTCTACAACCACAAATAGCTAATGCCCCAGATTTTGATATCAAAAATATGCTACAGAAAATTCTACAAGGGCAGGCAAATGGTGTAATGGAATCATCAAAGAAGTTTGCTGAGGTAAATACCAAGATGGACTGCACTTTCACAGAGCTCAACAACAGGATTGAGCAACTGAACAACAAGTTCAGGTACATGGAGAGTAACATTGCTTCCACATCTCCCACAATACATATATGATAACTTCTAGGGAAGGCCATCCAATACTCAAAAAAATTTGCCCATGCTATTACTTTGCGCAGTGCTAAACAGTTACCAACCCGAGACGAATATCCAACATTCACTAAGGATAGTGACATTCAAGATGTGGAGGATAATTTTTGTCAAGATGAACTTCAAGCTGAGAAACTAATACAGGGAGTTGACTCGACCAGGCAACTCGATCAAGTGATCGAGTCAAACCCATTTTCCAGAGAAAACTAATTCTGATGATGGACTTGACCAGGCAGCTCAAGCAGCAGGTTGAGTCAAGGCCACTCCTGTTAAAACCCTTGAAAATTCCAAAGAGAAGGAGAAACCTTATGATCCACACCCATATGTGCCTCTATTACCATTTCCAAGAAGGCTTAAGAAGCAGATGGTGGCAAAGTACAAAACCCTTTTAGAGAAGCATTTAAAGGAAGTTGAACTTCAGATGCCATTGTTAGATGCATTCATGCTCATACCCCTACTCAGAAACTCCTAAAGGATCTGGTGATGGAAAGGATCAAAGAACTTCAAAGAATGGTAGTATTGACCGATGAATACAGTGCCATCATTTAAAAGAAAGTCATAGTCCAAGAGAAGCTAGGAGACCCAGGTTCTTTTACCTTACCTTGCTCCTTGCGTCCATTGGTCTTTAAGAACTCTCTTTGTGATTTGGGAGCTTCTGTGAGCATCATGCCTCTATAAGCAGCAAAGAGATTGGGATTTAGCAAGCACAAACCCATCAACATTTCTTTGGTCATAGCAGATAGATCAATCAGGTTACCATATGGCCAACTAGAAGACTTGCCCATCAGAATTGGGTATGTCGAGGTGCCAACAGACTTCGTAATTTAGATATGGATGAGAAGCTAAGAGACCCTCTGATTTTGGGAAGACCTTTCTTGGGAATTGCAGGAGCGAAGATTAATGTTAGGAATAGGAAAATTGACCTCAAGATGGGGAAAGATGTGATATGAAGTTTGACATCAACAAGGCAATGAAGAAACTTACCATTGGTGGACAGCTTTTTAGGATTGAAGAAATGGATTAGTTAGCTGAGGAAACATTAGAAGAACTTGTTGAGAAAGATCACCTCAAGACTATTTTGACCAGGAATTGTGAAAATGGGTATCTTCACACGGAGACATCATGATATGAGAAGATAATGGATTGACGAAAGGTGGTAAAAGGATTAGAGGCAATTGAGGATCTGGTTGGAGCAAAAACGGAAGCAGTGGCAGTATTTAAGGATAGTTCTACCTAGAATTGACCTGCTAACTCGATGGACTGCTCGAGTCCACACTCAGAAATCCTAGCATCATCCAACTTGACCAGGCAGCTCGAGTAGCAGATCGATTCATGCACTCCTGATTCGGATGACTGGTCTGAACTCAATGCACCTAAAGTGGACCTAAAACCACTACCAAGCGGGCTAAGGTATGCTTTCCTAGGACGTTACTCTACTTATCCTGTCATAGTAAATGATAGATAAAACAAGCATTTTCACAGTAGCAAAAATGTAGGTTATTGCAATCAAAGTAGTATAATGGAAGAAGTGTCAATCCAATAAGGTGTTTGTGTTATGTAGAAAGGATATGATCAAGCTCTCTTAAGTCAAGCCAATTAGGAAGTGGGTTTTCAAACTAACAACCTAAATGAACATAAAAGCAAATGCAGTGCAAGCAAACTACAGACCAAGCCAACTAGAGATGTCAAACTCAAGCTAGTTATCCAGGAAAGTAAATAAAACAGAAAAAACTAACCACTTGATCAGAGTGATCGAGTGCAAAGCTAACAGGGTGAAAACAAATAATTAAGCAAGTAAACAAGCGATTCAAGCAATAAGGAGAGAGAAAAATCATAGGGATGGACTAATTGACTAATGGATGGTCTCCATCAATCTGGGTATCTACCAAAATCAACCAAAAGGGCTAACCCCTTGACAATGAATTCCTAAACAGACCAGTCCACTCTCATGGTAAAGGTCCTCAAATCTACCTGTTAACATACCCAATTTTGCCAGAGCCACACAGATAAACAAGCATTAAGCATCAATTCATTAAAGCCAACAAGCATTCCTATCAAGTAATTCCTTAGGATATAATAGACATTCTATTTAATCTAATTCTTTAGGCTAGTGTATACAATTTCATCAACACTCTCATGTGGAAATTGGTTGATATCATGTTCCAATTGATAAGAGAAGAACAAGCATTAAAAAAGTCACCTAGAAGGGATTTTAATCAATACTAAGCTTAAATACCCTGACTAATTAAGAACAAGCACTAATCTAATCAATCCCTAATAACCTTAATGAGACTACTTAGAATCTAAAATCATTAAGAAATATTCAAACCCAGAAAACTCTTAAAATGGCATATTAGAAGAATGTACAGGCATCCCATAATGTGTCCAAAGCTCCATAAGTACATGAAGAAACCCCAAAATTCAAGGTCTATGCAATACTTATGCAAAAGACTCTAAGACATCTAAGTGGGTGATAAGTACATGTAATGGTAGAAACAAGGGATGAATGCATACTATAATGATGATAACCATATGCAAAAAACTTGTAACTCACAGATATATCAACTCCCCCAAACTTATCATTTATTTGCCCTCAAGCAAATATACAAGAATAAGCTGAAGAAGAGGTTTGAAATGGGGACTCAGGACCAAAGCAAACTGAAAAATCATATAACTTCAATCGCCTAATTAACAGTTCTAGAATGCAATGCAGGTGAGTTCTACTTAAATATTTTAGCCATTCTCAACAAAACAGAATTGTGGAAGCTGGATTCCATACCCAATAATATATTGAATTGTTTAAAGAAATAAAATAAAACTTGCTTAAGATAATGACATAAAATAGAAAATAGATTTGCTAAAGGAAAAATCTAAATTTGTCTATATTGATTTCGAGTAGCAAAAAGATTAACCCTCATACATGACCATGAGGGTCTATATTTATACACAAATTAAGGATTAAATGCTAAGAATAAATACTAATAAATTCTATGTTTCTCCTTTAATCCGTCCGTTTTGATTTGGTCTTTAATGTTAGAATGTCTTATATGTGAATGATTTCCTCCTTCACCACTGATCAGATGCCAGTTCGCTCTATCGAGCCCTTGTATGGTTCGCTCATCCTTTCTTGCTCCAAACTGACCTAGCCTGTACTTTGACCTGCTGAAGTTGATATGATCCTAGGTGAGGATCAAGTCCCTGAATGCTTCTCCAAGAGGTTGTGAGGATTGGTGACAAGGTGAGTGATGCGGAAGAGATGAAAGGTGAAGAACTAGGAAGGGATCCGATGAGTTTGGGGGGGTTGATGCGAAACTTCCAAAGGAGATGGAGATCCTCTGGACTTTCAGGCTTGCTCTGGACGTGGGTGAAGACCCTAGACGAGGTGAACAAGGGGTGGATCGAGATGAAACTTCCTAGGAGTGTGAAAGATCCTAAGACTTTCGACTTACTTGGTGTGAAGGATGAAGATCCGAACACTTTAAGCAAGAATGAACAAACAAATTTCAGAGAGTTTTAGAAGTTGAAAAGATGTTTGATAACTCACAAATGAAGCATTACAAGAGTTTAAATCAGCCAAAGAGTAAAGGAAAATCTCGAAAAATACAAAGCATTAAAACCAAAGTTTGAACAAAGAAAGGACTCTTCATGTCTTGAGATTTTCGGCTGAATCTCTTATTGGACTTGGGCTGCTTCACTTGGATAGGAGATAGAGATGGGCTTAAGCTTTATCAAGAGGCTGATGAGTGAGTGATATGGCTTACCTCATTAAAAACCTTATTTGGAAAACCCATTGGGACAAAACCAAATGAAGGGAAAAAGAGTATAAGTCATATCACCTCTCTTGATAAATGTTTAGGTGGCTTGTATCACAACCAATGTGGCTGGATTAGCACACACCAAACTGCCCGAGATGGTGTTGAGGAGATGTTTCAAAGTGGTCTTGAGCTTCTTTTGTTTAGATCGAGTGATAGGACCCGGAGAAATGCATAAATCTTCAGCTCCTTGTAGCTCCAGTTCAAGCTGCTGCCTTTGCTCCTCTTTGGCGTCTCCATGTTGCATAGGTTCCTCATCCTTGCTGGCCATAATCATATCAGAAGTGGTTGACACGTGTCATGATTGGAGAGAGTGGATCCTTGGTGCGGATACGGTATCAACATTTGTCCCCAAGTCCTGCGAGCTGCTGTCCGGCTCGGAGGACTTAAGTGTTTTCCTTGCTTTTTGCCTTCTGATCCCTCAAATTTTGGGGTTCGGCTATCTTGACGTCTTGACGAGCGTCCTTATTTAATACTTTTTTTTATCGATACGCGGGAACCCTTCCACATCCTATTGTCTTCATGACGGCTCCCTTTCAAGCCTTAGGTTAAACCAATCCTTTTTCTTTCTCAACTCTTATCCAGTGTTTCCAGACCCGGACCGGCCCGGCCGGTCGGACCGGTTGACTCGGGATCTGGATGCCCTTCCGGTTTTGGTTTCATGCTAAAAACCGGTTATTTAAAAACCAGAAAAATCCAAAAAAACCCGCTATTAACCCGCCACCTGGCCGGTTTGACCGGTTCACCGGGTTACGGGTCAAGAGAAATTTTTAAAATATTTAAATTTTTGATTTTAGAACAATTTTGATACAAATAAAATGTTTGATTTTGAGAATAAAATAATGTTTTACAGTTGTTTTTATAATTTTTTAAAAAAATTTTAAAATGCGTACATAGACTATCCTTTATATTTTTTCTAACTCAAACACAACATACTAATTATTTTTATTTCTACTTTTTTTTGTATTTATTTATAATCTTTATGACCACTTCATATATATTGTATAATAATAAAATGTTCTCTATATTTTGTGGTTTTTGTCTTATGATCAACATAATGAAATATTATATTTCAAATTCTCTTGTATTATAATATATAATTCATTATAATATTTGTTTATTTCTGAACAATTGATTATATTATACAATAAATAATTTATTTTCATGTGGTGATGTTTTATTAGTTTATTTTTCTTATTGATAATTTTTACTATATATTTATACAACTATACATATATATATAACATATATATTAGTTTATTGTTTCGTGGTCGACCCGGATTAACCCGCGGTTGATCCGGTAACCCGGTGACCCGAAGAGTAGCCCGGTTCAGTATCCGGGTCGGGTATAAAAACATTGCTCTTATCCCTTAATTTTCCGCAATCTCGTCATTTCATAACTTTCGAAGATTTCATTTTCTCATTCCGATTCTTGCTTGAATTTTGAATTATGTCTAATTCCAACATCAACCAGTTGATTGATTTAGCTAACCCTGAAGCTCTAAATATTGCATCAACTTCGGAACCAGCAACAGACTCTTCGAAGACTCCGCCGATTCCTGTTTTATGCACTCAGCCCAAAGATCAATTTGGACCCTATTATACGATGAGCTTGACTCTAAAAAACCTCCAGGATATCAAAGTGCAGTGTCAGGTTCATTCTTCAGTCGAATTCCGTTTTTCTGAGTCGAATGAGTATCCTAAAACAGTAATTTCTTGTTATTTTTGTGTTCAGGAGGCTTACTTCGTAGGTTGTGGCTTATTTTTCCCCCTTCCCGAGATACTTTTGAAGTATCTTGATCATCTAGGGCTTGCCTTTCCGCAAATGGCCCCAAACATGCTCTGTAATATATTATGTTTAATCAATGTCGCTTCTGAGTGTGGATACTTGGTTAGTGTTGATGAACTTCTCGAGTTCTTTAGCGTTCAGAGTATTAAAGGTGGTACTGATCATTTTGCTATTTATCCCAATGATAATAGACAAACAATTTTTGGTCTCCCAAAAAGGATCAATTTTGGGAAGATTTTTGGTTTTTTTTGTCAAAGTAGACAGTGCCTCTATTGGTGATTTCACCAAGCTTCGCCGAGAATGGGCTGGATCATTAGGTAACCAACTTTACTCTCGATTGCGTCTGTTGCATACACATGTTTTCAATCTGTTTGGCTGAGTTACTTTTACCATTTCAGGAATTCAAATTCGGCTTGCCCCTTGCAAGGGCCTCCTTGTTTTTTACCGATCGATCACTAAGAAATAGTTAAATTGGAACTCTTTTATGCTCGACCGAATTCATCAGGCTGGTTAGCCCTGTAGAAATGGAGGGCTTCGGTATGTCAAATACCCTCCAGTTGTTCCTGACACATCGAATCTCAGCTTCCGTGAATGGAAGAACGCCGAGGATCCTCGCAAGCCTGCTGAAGAAATTGTCAAGGGACAGCTTGACGCTGTTGGAACGAGCCATAAGGAGAAGTTTAATTCTCCCTTGGTTGATGTCCCCCCCCCCCCCCCCCCCCGAAGGGTTATTTTAATCGTTAATCCTCTTGCTGCCCTTTCCAAGTCCCATCTCAGTTCTGGGAAAGGTTCTCGCTCAGCCTGTTGTCTTCGGCTTGACTTGGGCAGCTGGTTCGGCTTGAGAAGGTGTAGCTTCGAGAATTGGTGTTCCTTCAGCTTCCTTTAAATCTTGATAGTTAGCTCCAGCTTGTATCACAAGTTGTCGTTTTGAGGCTGTCTTAAACACTTTCGCTTTGACGAGGACTTCTTTGGTGTGCCTTATCATCTCTTGGATTTGTTCCTTGCTTTGCTTGCTAAGCTTAGGAGGAACTATGATCTTGATCTTCGAGATCTGGGTTGCTCGGGTGGCTTGGGTACTAGCTTTCGAGTCTTCTTGTTAAAACTTTTGCTTCCCGGTTCGGTTTTGTCGATATTGGGATCCATTGATTCTTCATTAGATGGTCGGGCTTGAAGTTTGGTAGTGGAAAGTGCTGGATAGTAAACCTTCTTGTTGATATTGGCAAAGGTTGTCCTCTTGTTGTTGTGGTTGATGAAAGCACCAATCGTGGCAAGGAATGGTCTTCCCAAAATCAAAGGTCTCTCGGTCTTTTCATCCATCTCGAGGATATGAAAATCTGTAGGGACTATGCATTCTTTCACAACTAATTGTAGGTCGCGAATTAATTTATCACGGACTTTCTGTGATGAGTCTCCAAAAACAAGACTTAAGTTGGACGGAAAAATGCCACTATGTCCAAGTCTTTCATCCACATTTCTTGACATAACATTAACATTAGCCCCAGAATCACAAAGAGAGTTAGAGAATTTGATTTCTATTATGGAGCAAGAGCAGACAAAGCGTCCAAGTCTTCTACTTTTGGTAGTCTTCTTAGAGGGTAGTGTTGTGGCTCGTATTCATCCATGGTTCATGTCATACGGACCATATCTTCGTGAGAATCAAAGAGTGGTACCATAGGCTCGCTCACACTCCTAGTGAGGGCTGGTACAGTTGAGATCACATTGCAATATGATTTAGGATTCCCCTCGGATTTTTCTAGAAGTACACCAGTTGGTCTAGTGACGACATTCGTGGATTGAGCGACTTGAGTTTCCAGCTTCTTGACAAAGGTGGAGAGACTTTCAAACTTTCCATTCAATTCACCATAGATATTATCCACCTTTATGTTCATATCCCTTGTTGCTTGTTGATGAGAATTAAGCAACTCCTGCATCATTTTCTCGAGGTTACTACCTTGAACTTGAGGCGCCTGGGCTGGTCTGGTTGAGACGTTAAGGAAAGGTACTTTGTTGTTACTGAAAGGAGGATGTGGCTGGAAGTTCTTGTTGCCACAAAAGTTGTTGTTCTGAAAGCAGTATTGAAATGGCTTTGATTGCTGCGGATAGTTCTAATCTTGAGGGTTCTCCACATTCGGGTTCCGATAGGAAATGTTAGAATTATTCCAGAAGTTGTTGTTGAAGTTGTTGTTGTATCTACGGTTCTGGTAGAATCCTTGAGTACCAACATATTTAACATCTTCTTCTTGATCGAATGAATCATCAAACTCTTGTAAAGCATTATTGTTTCCGTTGTCAATCGTCTCACAAGCATTGCCCATGCGGTGTTGGTTCCTTAGAAGTTGGCACATCATATTCTTAAGCTCGGTGATCTGCTTAGCATCAGAATCATTAAAACGGATTATTCTATCAAAGACAGTGCAACTGTTGCTACTACTTGCAGAAAGGTTTTCAATGAGAGCTCGTCCTTTTAGAACTGTCTTAGTAGTAAAGTCTCCATTACTGGCCGTGTCGAGTGAGAGTTGTTACTTGGGGTGTAAACCTCTATTGAAAGTACTTAGATTATTACCTCCACTGAAGCTATGGTGAGGACAATCACATTCATAGTCCTTAAAACAGTCCTTGATGAACGCCTTGAACCTTGTTCCTAAGAGAGTTGGATCTTGACTTCATGTAAAAGTGGTTAAGAAAGGTTGACTTGCATCCTTCCCAAGTAGTGATCAATCGAGGGGGTAAAGACTTTAACCATCTATGAGCCTTGTCAGCTAGAGAGAAAGGGAACAACTTACACTTCAAATAGTCTTTGGGTACACCAATTGTCCTTGTTGTACGGCAGATTTCTTCAAAGAGATCGATGTGATTCATAGTATGTTCCGTGGAGAGTCCATGGAACTGGTTTTTCTTCACCAAACCAATGATTTGAGGTTTTATCTCGTAGTCATGCCTTAGTGGGTTAGGAACTCATATGGCAGCTCAGTCTTAAGGATACTGATTAGGTACGTCAAAGTTGGCTATGGTACGGTTCAGATTGGCACGTCTCTGAGGGTGCACATAAGCAGCTTGTCTAACACCAACATTAGCATGATGTTGTGCATTGGAGACATTAGGAGGCTGGTGAGGAGCATTGATGTTATCTCCCACGCCTAAAGGATTAACTTCATGAGGAGCTTGGTTGCGGACCTCCAGAGGGTCGGCTTGTGCTTCAGCAGGTTCGTAGATGGGATCATCATCCTCATCATGAATCGGCTGTCCATGAGCATCAAATGCAGCAGCTTCATTTTGTTGATCGATGTCAAGGGTACCTTGGTCTTGGTTCCTTAACTCGGCTATGAGTTGTTGTCTTTGAAGATTTCTAAGTTCACATTCTAGTCGATCAATGTCTTGGAGTGGAGTCACGGCTTCAGAGTTTTGGCTCCTTGTCATGCACTTCGAATCCACAAACAAAACCTAAAAGGGACAATAGAGGTTATCGAGAAACAAAGAAGTAAAAGCAAAATAAAATTGAAAGATTCAAATGAAAAATTTAAAATATCTTAGACGAGAGTTCTTATCGAATTCAAAGGCAGCTAGTATACTCCCTGGCAACGGCGCCAAAAACTTGATATGTGTCAGGTTTTCTTTCAATACGACACAATTTCTTCAAACTGTAAGTGCACAGTAAATCAGTTGTAGTACTTATGTTATCGATCCCACAGAGAGTAATAGCTACGTAGATTGAATTCAATTAAAGAAATCAAACTAAGACAAAATATGAAAGGGGTTTATTTTTGGGTTTTAAATGAATGATGCAATGAAATAATAAAAGCAAGTAAATAAGTCAGTTGTAAACAATATGTGAAAAGCGTTGGGCATTCTGGGAGTCAACTCAGGGTTTCCATGGTTCCAAAAAAATTCAAGTGAAAGATACATATGCAAATGTTTTCAGTCATGAGTTCTTAACTACGAACACCAATAAACAATCAAACCATATTTCACAGAAAGAATATCATCAGTCTCAGCACCCCGTTACTCAACTTACGCAGGGAATGGCATACATAAACCAGCAGGATAAACAAGTTCGATATGTTCACAAAGCTCCATAACTCAACTTACGGAGGTTATGACGCAAAGCTTCAGTAACACTAGCTCTGAGAAGTAGGTTTATGCGGGTAGCGCTCCTATTCTCTTAGATCATTACTTGATGATCAATTCAAGCAACATGCAATAAGTAAAAGATGTCCCAAGAAAACTCAAACAATAGACGAAAATCAAATCTAACAACCTAGATGAATTGAACCATGAATTCCCATTGAATCACCCCATAAAACCCAATAAAAAGATTACTCGGTCATGATGCAAAGAAACGCAATATATATGATAAAGAACATCATCATAAATGAATTAATAAATCAAAGGGGGTTCAAAGGAAACTTCTTTAGATGTCACAGAAGAAAGTTTGTCTCCTCAAAAGCAAATAAAAGTATGACAGAGATGAGAAACAATGAAGAACAAGGATAAATCTTCCAAGGGCGGCTTCTAGGGTTTAGAGGTGATGAAGAGGCTCTTGTGGAGGCATCAAAGGGCTGTGGCTACTTTGGTGGTGGATCACACGAAATATCCTTGAAGGCACACAAGTCACACCCAAAACATTAGGTTAAATGAGTATTTATAGGACTTGGGGAGTAGAAAGTCAGTTTTAGGGTTTCTGAAGTAAAACTTGGCATTTTGGCAAGTAGGTGGCTGGAACCATCTGGGAATCTGGCCTCATTCACGGGTGCAGTGACCGGGGTCCTTAGGAGGCTTGACCTCAGTCACACTCCTTGTGACAGAGGTTGACAGGGCTTCAATCTTTGGGTCATATCTTCCAAACGGCTGAATGGATTGCTTCGATTCTTATCCTAGGTGAATCTTGACTCTTCTAGCTTTCCCGCGATATAAAGATTTTTGAATATTCTCCAGGGGAAGGTTTTCAACGAATGCCAAACTTCTAATGCTCTGAAACTGCTTCAAAACAGGTTTTGCTTGACTTTGTGTATTTTTTGCTGCAAAACTTCTAAAAGACTCCAGGAAGTGGAAATAGTGGAAAATGGCCTTGAAGTATCCATAATCACTTGTTTCTCCATTGAATCCCTAGTAAAAACATAAAAAATGGGTGAAAATACGATGTTATCAGTCATGTATGCACTGTAAAGGAGGTGGAAGCAATGTTACTCTCTATGTACCAGACCATGCTGTTCAGTTGTCAATCTTGTTGTTTAGCTCTGTGAAATTGCAGTTCATCTTGGTAGTTACCTCGGCAAACTTCTTTGATGATTCCACTACACCATTTGCCTGCCCTTGTATAATTTGCTATAACATATTCTTTATATCAAGGTCTGGGGCATTGGCTATTTGTGGTTGCTGATGTACAAAACCAGATGGTTATTGTATGATTGGTGCATGTTGATAACCACCTTGGAATTGTTGTTGAGGAATAAAGCATTGATTCTGATGATAAGGAAAGAAAGGATGGTGATGAAATTGTTGCTGTTGTGGATGATATAACTAATCCTGTGTATTGACCACATTGTTGAAATAAGTAAGTTATCGAGCAAAGTAAAGAAAACATAAATAAACTAACCACTCGATTATAGTGATCGAGTGCAAAGCTAACAAGGTGAAAACACATAATTAAGCAAGTAAACAAACAATTCAAGCAGTAGGGAGAAAAAAGAGATTATAAGGATGGACTAATTGACTAGTGGTGCTTTAAATCAATCTAGATATCTAACAAACTCACCCAACATGGCTAACCCTTTGACATTGAATTGCTAAACAGACCAGTCCACTCTCATGGTAAAAGTCCTCAAACCTACCTGTTGACATACCCAATTTTGCCAGAGCCAGACAGATAAACAAGCATTAAGCATCAATTCATTAAAGCCAACAACCATTCCTAATAACTAATTCCTTAGGATAGAATACAAATTCTATTTAATCTAATTCCTTAGGCTAGTGTATACAAGTATTTGGAAAAATTTGAATCCAGCAATTTCATCAACACTCTCATGGGGAAATTGCTTGATATCATGTTCTAATTAATCAAAGAATAGCAAGCAGTAAAAACACTCACACAGAAGGGATTTCAATCAATACTAAGCTTAAATACCCATACTAATTAAGAACAAACACTAATCTAATTTATCCCTAATAAGCCTAATGTTACTATTCAGAATCTAAAATCATTAAGAAATATTGAAACCCAGAAAACTCTGAAACTGACATATTAGGTCAATTAAATAGAGAAGAGAAGGTTTGTATAAGAAATAAATTACAAATACTAATATATAAAAAGTCATGTGAATTACAAAAGTCTAAAATGAAGAACAAAGGGGATATGGTTCAGGATGGGAGTTGGTGGAGAACCTTGCTCAGTCCAGCGGCAACTACAATGAAGACTACGATAGGAGTAACCAAGGATATGCTGATACTGAGGAGAGACACATGATAGAAATTAAAGCCTTGAATAAGAAGCCAGACAATCTTTTAATGGTTAAGCAAAAGACAATGCATTTTGTTGGTGAGGTGATGAGACCCTAACCAGCAGCCGGTTTGAGGGAGCTAAGGAGATAGAGGAGCAGCTTGAACCAGAGCTTAAGGGAGCTAAGGAGATGGAGGAGCAGCTAGAACCAAAACTTAAGGAAGCTAAAGAGGAAGCCACAAAGCAACATGTACTCGAGGAAGCAAACGACAAAGATCTACATGTGCCCCTTGGTCCGATGACTCGATCCAAGCAAGCAAGATTCCATCAAGCATTCTACACTCTCTTACACCATATTCAGAGCCGACTTGAGTGTGCTAATCCAGTCACCTTGATTGTGATTCACGCCACTTAAGCATTCATCAAGAGAGGTGTGTGGACTTGTACTCTTTTTCCCTCCTCTTGGTTTTATCCCAATGGGTTTTCCAAGAGAGGTTTTTTAATGAGGCCAGCCCACACACTCTTTATCATTGCCTCTTGATGAAACCAAGCCCACTCCATTCACTCAACATTCTCGCCACTTTGAAGCTGAAGAGTTACTTGCCTTAGTCTTTGAACACTTGATGATCAGCTTTGATTCATTAAAGTATTATCTATTTTCTATGTATTTTAGTTCTAAGTATCTGAAACTCTATAAGTACTTGTATTCTCTTTCTCTTCAGACTCATCAAACCTTTCTTATTCTCAATCATCTTTGAAACTGTTTGATCCAAGTTCGATTAGTGTATTCGGAAATATCCTTGCATTACGAACACCCTTGATAGTCTAAGAGTAATTCCGCAACTCTTAGAAGTTTCATTCAATCCATTTTCGTGGTTACACATCCATCTTGGCCGATCCTTTCCACTTCTCACTCGCCAATCATCACCAAACCGGTACATCCGAGGGTTTCATCGCTTCAAGGACTTCACCTAGCATTTAGAGAGCATTCAGGGACGTGATCCTCCCCTAGGATCACATCAAGTGGTATTAGAGCAGACTCCATCTCAGGTTGTGTCTTTTCAAATCGATTATACCCTTTCATTTTCTTCATAACCTTTGAATCGATTTATCTATTGATTGTCGGAATTTTCATAAATCTTTGGTAATAGATAAAATCGTAAAATAAGTTTTAAAAGAACATATTATGAGTCTAGTTTATGTGAAAATTGATTTCAGAATTTTTGGACACGATTTGATATTTTAATCTGACCGATCATCTTCAAGTGATTTTGAAAAGAGAATTTCTGCGACTTTTCAGTGTTTTAATTTTCATAAATCCGTTTTAATTGCTAAAATAGTGAGATCGGTTGGATTTGTCTTTAAAACGAGTCAGGTATTTTAGAAAATTGTTTCAAGAATTTTTGAACGTATTTGGATATTTTATTTGAATCGATCAAACCAAACTGTCTCTTGGATTCCAAGCAAGCTTATCTTGTATTGTTGTTGTGTTATCTGTTGGGCATTTTACTTGTTATTTTGTTTCAATCTGAGCAGGTACCATGGCAGAAACCAGCAATGGTGAAGAAGAATCCGCAAACTCCAACAAGCAACTTCTTGACTCCTTTAAGGCAATGATGAACGAGAGTATAGCAACCATGAGGGCAGAAATGAGAGCTGAATTCGACAGATCCATCAACGACCGATTTAGGAGGCAATCACAACCTTCTGAGGCTGAGCAGTATTATAGTCACTCCTCTAGAACACACCATTCAAGAAGAAGACGGCCAAGAGAGGAACAACCCCTTAGGATCAACCAAACCCATCCCCGTGATCCTTTAGCTGGTCTAAAAATCGAGATTCCATCTTTTCATGGAACTAATGATCCAGAAGAATATCTAGAATGGGAGAAGAAGATCGAGATCGTTTTCGACTGCAGAGAACTCACGCAAGACCACATGGTTCGGATAGCCCCAACCGCATTCAAGGATTATGCTTTAAGTTGGTGGGATCAGTTAGTGACTTCTAGGAGAAGGGTTGGAGATCTTCCAATTGAAACTTGGAATCAAATGAAGATTATTATGAGGAAGAGGTTTATACCTAGTCATTATCATAGAGAGTTGCATCTAAGGCTGAGGAATCTATCTCAAGGAAGTAAGTCCGCAGAAGAATACTATAAGGAGATGGAAACCTTGTTGCTTCGAGCTGATATCCGAGAAGATGGTGAAGCTACTATGGCCAGATTTATGGGCGGCCTTAATAGGGAAATTATGGATCGGCTTGAAGTACACCATTATGTGGAAATGGAAGAGCTTCTTCATAAAGCTAACATGTTTGAGAAACAGCTTAAGAGAAGGAACCCTAAACCCGGTTATGTTTCCACAAGAATCAGCCACACCCGAGACGATAAACCTACCAAGGACCACCAGCCAATTTCTAAACCTAGGTCTGAAGAGCCACGTCTTAAGGGCATTGATAAGGGTTCCAGCACCAAGACCAGAGAGATACAATGCTTCAAGTGTAAGGGTTTTGGTCACTATTCGAACGCCTGCTCCAATAAGAGAACTATAGTCATCCGAGCCAATGGAGAGCTAGAAACGGAAGGA
The DNA here is from genome assembly GCA_028015245.1 of Cardamine occulta. Classification (NCBI taxonomy): domain Eukaryota; kingdom Viridiplantae; phylum Streptophyta; class Magnoliopsida; order Brassicales; family Brassicaceae; genus Cardamine; species Cardamine occulta. Next base: position 9,351,662 of record CM051374.1, read on the forward strand.
GAATATTCGGAAGCTGAGTCTATAGAAGAGCATGTTGCAATGCCAACGGTAGGACAACTCTTAGTCACAAGGAGGACTTTGAATCTGCATGCTACTTTTGAGAAAAATGAGCAACGGGAGAATCTATTCCATACTCGATGTCTAGTAAAAGAAAAGGTTTGCAGCTTAGTGATCGATGGAGGAAGTTGCACTAACGTCGCGAGTGAGTGCATGGTGGAAAAACTTGGGCTAACGGTCATTAAGAGAGCTAAGCCTTACAAACTACAATGGCTTAATGATGAGGGAGAATTGGAAGTTAAGCATCAGGTCTTAGTTCCTTTGTCTATCGGAAAATATGAAGATGAAGTCCTATGTGATATCTTGCCGATGGATGCTGGGCATATACTTCTTGGAAGACCTTGGCAATCTGATCGTAAAGTCATGCATGATGGGTTCACCAACCGGTATACCTTTGAGTTCAAGGGCAAGAGGAACATTCTCGTACCATTAACACCACAAGAGGTTCATCTAGACCAGATCGCTTTGAAGAAAAACAAGATCACTTCCGAATCCAAGCTCAAACAACCGACCAATCTTATGATCAAGCCTCAACAAGGAAGTTATCCGCCATCCCTACTTTTGGTGTTTAAAGAATGTCTTAAAACTAACCAAACGGTGCAGGAAATCCCTAGCAAAATTCAGTTTCTTTTACAGGAGTTTCAAGATGTTTTTCCGGAAGAACCTCCACAAGGTTTGCCGCCAATCCGTGGCATTGAACACCAAATCGATTTCACACCCGGAGCTTCTCTTCCCAACAAACCCGCCTACAGAACCAATCCTCTAGAGACTAAGGAGCTTCAACAACAAGTCACCGAGCTCATGGAGAAAGGACATATCCGAGAGAGTATGAGCCTTATGTGTCGTGCCCGTTTTGCTCGTCCCAAAGAAAGATGGAAGCTGGAGGATGTGTGTCGATTGTCGTGCGATCAACAATATCACTGTAAAGTATCGACATCCTATACCTAGATTAGATGATATGCTTGATGAATTGCATGGTTCTAGCATCTTTTCTAAGGTAGATCTTAAAAGCGGATATCATCAAATTAGGATGAAAGAAGGGGATGAATGGAAAACCGCATTTAAAACTAAACATGGTCTATATGAATGGTTAGTCATGCCTTTTGGATTAACGAACGCACCTAGTACTTTCATGAGACTAATGAATCATGTTCTTAGAGCATTCATTGGTCATTTTGTGGTTGTGTATTTCGATGACATCCTAATCTATAGTCGTAGCTTGGACGATCATGTGGAGGATCTTAGAAAATTATATGATTATGGCCAGCAAGGAAGAGGAACCTATGCAACATGGAGACGCCAAAGAGGAGCAAAGGCAGCAGCTTGAACCGGAGCTACAAGGAGCTGAAGATTTATGCATTTCTCCGGGTCCTATCACTCGGTCTAAACAAAAGAAGCTCAAGACCACTTTGCAACATCTCCTCAACACCATCTCGGGCAGTTTGGTGTGTGCTAATCCAGCCACATTGGTTGTGATACAAGCCACCTAAACATTTATCAAGAGAGGTGATATGACTTATACTCTTTTTCCCTTCATTTGGTTTTGTCCCAATGGGTTTTCCAAATAAGGTTTTTAATGAGGTAAGCCATATCACTCACTCATCAGCCTCTTGATAAAGCTTAAGCCCATTTCTATCTACTATCCAAGTGAAGCACAGCCCAAGTCCAACAAGAGTTCAGCCGAAATCTTGAAGAACTTGAAGAGTTATTTTCTTGTCAAACTTTGGTTTTAATGCTTTGTATTTTTTGAGATTTTCCTTTACTCTCTTGTGGATTTAAACTCATGTAAGGCTTCATTTGTGATTTATCAAACATCTTTTCAACTTCTAAAACTCTCTGAAATTTGTTTGTTCATCCTTGCTTAAAGTGTTCGGATCTTCATCCTTCACACCAAGCAAGTCGAAAGTCTTAGGATCTTTCACACTCCTAGGAAGTTTCATCTCGATCCACCCCTTGCTCACCTCGTCTAGGGTCTTCACCCTCGTCCAGAGCAACCCTAAAAGTCCAGAGGATCTCCATCCCCTTTGGAAGTTTCGCATCAACCCCCCCAAACTCATCGGATCCCTTCCTAGTTCTTCACCTTTCATCTCTTCCGCATCACTCACCTTGTCACCAATCCTCACAACCTCTTGGAGAAGCATTCAGGGACTTGATCCTCACCTAGGATCATATCAAGTGGTATCAGAGCTGACTCCACGCCAGGTTGTATCTCTTCCGATCTGATATACCTTTTCATATTCCGATCTGTATTATCTGTTGACTGTTGGAATTTTCATAAATTCGTCTTGTCTGATAAAATCGTGAGATCTGTTGAATCTGCTTCAAAAAAGAGTCTTGTATTTGTTAAAATTGATTCTAGAATTTTTGAGCATGTTTTGATAATTTTCCGAACCTGATTTAGTCGAACAGTCACATTTAGAGGTTATCAGAATCTGAACAGTTATTTTCGTGTAACTTGCTAGAATTGTTTAAAATCATTGGTTAATCCTAAAATCGTGAAACTTGTTGCATTGAAACCATGATTAAGTCTAGTATTTGTTAAAATTGTTTCTAGAATCTTTGAACGTAATTTGACATTTTATTCTGATTGATCAAGTTAAACTGTCGATTAGGGTTACTTGTCAAATAAGTTTTGTTGTTCTTGTGGTGTTTGAACATTTCACTAGTTTATTTGTTGGATTCTGAACAGGTACCATGGCGGGGACTAGCCATGATGAACAAGAGTCTTCTAACTCCAACAAACAACTTATGGAATCCTTCAAGGCAATGATGGTTGAGAGTATGGCCAATATGAAAGCAGATTTAGAGAGGTCCATCAACAACCGATTCCGAGAACATCAACAACCTGTTATGGAAGAACAAATTAGGAGGCACCCACGACCTTCTGATGCTGAGCATTACTACAGTCAGACTTCTAGATCAAATCGTCCTCGAAGAAGACAGCCAAGAGAAGATCAAACCGATAGAAATCACCAAACCGCTACTCGAGATCCACTAGCCGGTGTGAAGATAGAAATTCCGTCTTTCCATGGAACCAGTAAACCTGAAGAATATCTTGAGTGGGAAAAAAGGGTAGAGATTATCTTTGATTGCCGGGAGTTTACTCAAGAGATTAAGGTCAGAATCGCCCCAACCGCATTCAAGGATTATGCTCTAAGCTGGTGGGATCAGTTGGTAACGACTAGAAGAAGAGCTGGAGATATACCGGTTGAAACTTGGACTCAACTAAAGATCATTATGAGGAAAAGGTTTGTACCAAGTCACTACCACAGGGAGCTTCACCTTAAGCTTCGCAACTTGTCTCAAGGCAGTAGGTCCGTTGAAGACTATTTCAAGGATATGGAAACCTTGTTACTCCGAGCCGATATTCAAGAAGACAATGAAGCTACTATGGCCAGATTCATGGGAGGTCTTGACAAAGACATCATTGAGAGGCTGGAGGTACACCATTATGTCGAGCTAGAAGAGCTTCTCCACAAAGCTATCATGTTTGAAAAACAACTCAAGAGGAAGAGCTCTAGGCCCGGATACAACTCTACCAAGTTCAGCAAAGACTACAAACCTAAGGATTACAAACCGCTTGCCAAGCCTAAGATAGACGAGCCCCCGCTCAAAGGAATTGATCAAGGATCAAGCACCAAGGCTAGAGAAATTCAGTGTTTTAAGTGCAAAGGTTTCGGCCACTACTCCCGTTCATGCTCCAATCAGAGAACCATAGTTATTAGGAACAACGGCGAGATAGATTCAGAGGAAGATCACTCGGAAACTGAACCTTTAGAGGAACCACTTAGATTGCCGGAGTTCGGACAACTCTTGGTCAATAGAAGAACCCTTAGCCTACACATTCAGGCCGGGAAAAATGAGCAAAGAGAAAACCTCTTCCACACTCGTTGCCTAGTTCAAAAGAAAGTCTGCAGCCTAGTGATTGATGGAGGTAGCTGTACCAACGTCGCGAGCCAGTCCATGGTTGATAAGCTCGGACTTACGATCACTAAGAGAGCTAAGCCGTATAAGCTGCAATGGCTTAATGATGAGGGAGAATTGGAAGTCAAAAACCAGGTCATAGTTCCTTTGTCTATAGGGAAATATGAAGATGAGGTCCTATGTGATATTTTACCAATGGATGCTGGACATATCTTGCTTGGAAGACCTTGGCAATCTGATCGAAGAGTCATGCACGATGGATTTACTAATAGATATTCGTTCGAGTTTAAGGGCAGAAAAAACATCCTTGTACCTTTAACTCCTCAAGAAGTTCATCTAGATCAAATGGCCTTGAAGAAAAGTAAGCCCACTTCCGAAGCCAAGCTGAAAGAACCGGCCAACCTTATGATCACACCTCGACAAGGGAGTTACCCCTCTTCCCTCCTTTTTGTGTTTAAAGAATGTTTTAATATTAACCAAACGGTGCAGGAAATTCCTAGCAAAATTCAATATCTTTTACAGGAATTCAAAGATGTTTTTCCGGAAGAACCTCCCCAAGGTTTGCCGCCAATCCGTGGCATCGAACACCAAATCGATTTCCTACCCGGAGCGTCTCTTCCCAATAAACCAGCCTACCGAACCAACCCTACAGAAACTAAGGAGCTTCAACGAAAAGTCACCGAGCTCATGGAGAAAGGACATATCCGCGAAAGCATGAGTCCATGTGCCGTACCCGTTTTGCTTGTTCCGAAGAAAGATGGTAGCTGGAGGATGTGTGTCGATTGCCGTGCTATCAACAATATCACTGTAAAGTATCGACATCCCATACCTAGATTAGATGATATGCTTGATGAATTGCATGGTTCTTGCATTTTTTCTAAGGTAGATCTTAAGAGCGGTTACCATCAGATTAGAATGCAAGAAGGGGATGAATGGAAAACCGCATTTAAAACTAAGCATGGTTTGTACGAATGGTTAGTCATGCCTTTTGGGTTAACAAACGCACCTAGTACGTTCATGAGGCTAATGAACCACGTTCTTAGATCATTCATAGGTCGTTTTGTGGTAGTTTACTTCGATGACATCTTAATCTATAGCCGCAGCTTAGATGAACATGTGGAGCATATTAGAAAGGTTTTAGAAGTGCTTAGGAAGGAAACCTTGTACGCTAATCTTAGCAAATGTACTTTTGGAATGGATAACCTTGTCTTTTTAGGCTTTGTTGTGAGTACAGATGGTATCAAGGTCGATGAAGAGAAGATACGAGCTATCAAAGATTGGCCGAGTCCAAAGACCGTTAGTGAAGTAAGAAGCTTCCATGGGTTAGCTGGTTTTTACCGAAGATTCGTTAAAGACTTCAGCACTCTAGCCGCCCCACTCACGGAGGTTATCAAGAAGACTGTTGGATTCAAATGGGAGCAAGCTCAAGAAAATGCATTTCAAACTTTAAAAGAGAAGCTAACACATGCCCCGGTTTTATCTCTTCCTAATTTCGATAAAAGTTTTGAAATTGAATGTGATGCCTCAGGAATTGGTATTGGTGCTGTTCTTATGCAGGAGATGAAGCCCATAGCTTACTTTAGTGAAAAGCTTGGAGGCGCCACACTCAATTACCCGACTTACGACAAGGAGCTCTATGCGCTTGTTAGGGCTTTGCAAACTTGGCAACATTATCTTTGGCCCAAGGAGTTTGTTATCCACACAGATCATGAATCTCTCAAGCATCTCAAGGGACAACAAAAGCTGAACAAGAGACACGCCAAGTGGGTTGAATTCATCGAGACATTTCCGTACGTCATTAAGTACAAGAAAGGTAAGGAGAATGTAGTAGCCGATGCTCTTTCTCGGAGGTACGTTCTCTTGAATTCTCTTGAGGTTAAGTTACTAGGGTTTGAACAAATCAAAGAACTATATGCTAGTGATGATGACTTCAAATAAACCTATGCTGCATGTGAAAAATTTGGCGTTGGAAAATATTTTCGAAGTGATGGATTTTTATTTTACGAAAATCGCCTATGTGTGCCTAACTCCTCCTTGCGAGATTTGTTTGTTCAAGAAGCTCATGCAGGTGGACTTATGGGACATTTTGGCGTGGCAAAGACTTCAAGTGTGCTACGTGAGCACTTCTTTTGGCCGCACATGCAAAGTGATGTCAAAAAAGCTTGTCAAAGATGTATAACGTGTAAGCAAGCTAAATCGACAATTCAGAATCACGGTTTGTATACCCCTCTTCCTATTCCCTTGCATCCTTGGCACGACTTATCCATGGATTTTGTAGTAGGATTGCCTAGGACTAAGACTGGAAAGGATTCGGTATTTGTGGTAGTTGATAGGTTCTCTAAAATGGCTCACTTCATACCTTGCCATAAAACCGACGATGCCGTTAATATAGCTGGGTTGTTCTTTAGAGAAGTCGTTAGGTTGCATGGAATGCCTAGAACTATTGTTTCGGATAGGGATACCAAATTTCTTAGTTATTTTTGGAAAACCCTTTGGTCTAAGCTAGGAACCAAGCTTTGTTTCTCCACCACATGTCACCCACAATCCGATGGCCAAACCGAAGTAGTCAATAGAACCTTATCCACTCTGTTGCGTGCTATAATTAAAAAGAACCTTAGGACTTGGGAAGAATGTCTGCCTCATGTTGAATTTGCTTATAATCATGCTAGACATTCCGCATCTAAGTATTCACCTTTTGAAATTGTTTATGGGTTCAATCCCATCTCACCTTTGGATCTAATGCCTTTACCCGTGAATGAAAGGATAAGTCTTGATGGTAAGAAAAAGGCTGAGCTTGTGAAACAGATCCATGAGAAGGCTCGGAACAACATAGAGCACAAGACCAAGTTGTACGCTAAGCATGCAAACAAGGGCCGAAAGTTTATGGAGTTTAAAGAAGGGGACTTGGTGTTGGTTCATTTGAGAAAAGAACGGTTCCCTAACGAGAGAAAATCCAAGCTTATGCCCAGGATTGATGGTCCATTCGAAATCATCAAGAAGATCAACGACAACGCCTACCAGCTTGATCTCAAAGGTAAGTACAACGTGAGTTCGAGTTTTAATATTACTGATTTGGTTCCTTATTTTGCAGATGAAACAGATTTGAGGTCAAATCCTTTTCAAGAGGGAGAGGATGATATGATTATGGCCAGCAAGGAAGAGGAACCTATGCAACATGGAGACGCCAAAGAGGAGCAAAGGCAGCAGCTTGAACCGGAGCTACAAGGAGCTGAAGATTTATGCATTTCTCCGGGTCCTATCACTCGGTCTAAACAAAAGAAGCTCAAGACCACTTTGAAACATCTCCTCAACACCATCTCGGGCAGTTTGGTGTGTGCTAATCCAGCCACATTGGTTGTGATACAAGCCACCTAAACATTTATCAAGAGAGGTGATATGACTTATACTCTTTTTCCCTTCATTTGGTTTTGTCCCAATGGGTTTTCCAAATAAGGTTTTTAATGAGGTAAGCCATATCACTCACTCATCAGCCTCTTGATAAAGCTTAAGCCCATTTCTATCTACTATCCAAGTGAAGCACAGCCCAAGTCCAACAAGAGTTCAGCCGAAATCTTGAAGAACTTGAAGAGTTATTTTCTTGTCAAACTTTGGTTTTAATGCTTTGTATTTTTCGAGATTTTCCTTTACTCTCTTGTGGATTTAAACTCATGTAAGGCTTCATTTGTGATTTATCAAACATCTTTTCAACTTCTAAAACTCTCTGAAATTTGTTTGTTCATCCTTGCTTAAAGTGTTCGGATCTTCATCCTTCACACCAAGCAAGTCGAAAGTCTTAGGATCTTTCACACTCCTAGGAAGTTTCATCTCGATCCACCCCTTGCTCACCTCGTCTAGGGTCTTCACCCTCGTCCAGAGCAACCCTAAAAGTCCAGAGGATCTCCATCCCCTTTGGAAGTTTCGCATCAACCCCCCCAAACTCATCGGATCCCTTCCTAGTTCTTCACCTTTCATCTCTTCCGCATCACTCACCTTGTCACCAATCCTCACAACCTCTTGGAGAAGCATTCAGGGACTTGATCCTCACCTAGGATCATATCAGAAAAGTTTTGGAAGTACTTAGGAAATAAACCTTGTATGCTAATCTTAAGAAATGTACCTTTGGAACGGATAACCTTGTCTTCTTAGGTTTTGTTGTGAGTACAGATGGCATTAAGGTTGATGAGGAAAAGATCCAAGCAATCAAAGAATGGCCGAGTCCTAGAAATGTCGGCGAGGTGAGAAGCTTTCATGGCCTTGCCGATTTTTATCGGAGATTTGTCAAAGACTTTAGCACTCTAGCCGCTCCACTCACTGAAGTTATCAAAAAGAATGTTGGATTTAAGTGGGAGCAAGCTCAAGAAGATGCTTTCCAAGCTTTGAAAGACAAGCTCACACACTCTCCGGTGCTATCTCTTCCTAACTTTGATAAAACTTTTGAAATTGAATGTGATGCCTCAGGAATTGGTATTGGCGCTGTACTTATGCAGGAAATGAAGCCCATAGCCTACTTTAGTGAAAAACTTGGAGGATCCACTCTCAATTACCCCACTTACGATAAAGAGCTCTACGCGCTTGTTCGAGCCTTGCAAACATGGCAACATTATCTTTGGCCCGAGGAATTTGTTATCCACACGGACCATGAGTCTCTAAAGCATCTCAAAGGACAACAAAAGCTGAATAAAAGACACGCAAGGTGGGTTGAGTTCATTGAAACTTTCCCTTATGTGATCAAATACAAGAAAGGTAAAGAGAATGTAGCAGCCGATGCTCTTTCTCGAAGGTATGTTCTCTTGAATTCTCTAGAAGTTAAGCTACTTGGATTCGAGCATATCAAGACTTTATATGCAGCTGACCCTGATTTTAAAGACATCTATGCTTCTTGTGAGAAGTTTGGTAGCGGCAAATATTTTCAATGTGACCGTTTTCTCTTTTATGAAAATAGACTGTGTGTACCTAACTCTTCTTTAAGAGATTTGTTTGTGAAGGAAGCTCACGCAGGTGGTCTCATGGGACATTTTGGCGTAGCTAAGACCTTGAGTGTGATGCACGAACATTTCTTTTGGCCACACATGCGGAGAGATGTAGAGAAAGCTTGTGAAAGATGTACAACTTGCAAACAAGCTAAGTCTAAAATCCAGTCTCACGGTTTGTATACTCCTTTACTCATTCCTTTGCATCCGTGGCATGACATCTCTATGGATTTTATTGTTGGACTACCTAGGACTAAGACCGGAAAAGATTCTGTGTTTGTTGTAGTAGATAGGTTCTCCAAAATGGCACACTTTATTCTTTGTCATAAAACTGATGATGCCATGAATATAGCCGGATTTTTCTTTAGGGAAATTGTTAGATTGCATGGTATGCCTAGGACCATTGTATCGGATAGAGACACTAAGTTCCTTAGCTATTTTTGGAAAACGCTGTGGTCTAAGTTAGGAACTAAGCTTTGTTTTTCTACAACTTGTCACCCGCAATCCGATGGTCAAACCGAAGTAGTTAATAGGACTTTATCTACTTTGTTGCGTGCATTGATTAAAAAGAATCTAAAGACTTGGGAAGAATGTTTACCTCATGTAGAGTTTGCTTATAACCATGCTAGACATTCTGCATCTAAGTTTTCTCCATTTGAAATTGTCTATGGGTTTAACCCTATATCACCTTTGGATCTAATGCCTTTACCTGTGAGTGAAAGAGCTAGCTTAGATGGAAGAAAGAAAGCAGAACTTGTCAAGCAGATTCATGAGAAAGCTCGGATCAACTTGGAGAGCAAGACCAAACTCTATGCCAAGTACGCTAACAAAGGCCGAAAGGAAAAGATTTTCGAAGAAGGCGATTTGGTTTGGATACATTTGAGAAAGGAAAGATTTCCCAACGAAAGCAAGTCCAAGCTCATGCCCCGAATCGATGGTCCTTTCAAAGTCATCAAGAAACTTAACAATAATGCCTACCAGCTGGACCTCCAAGGTAAGTACAACGTAAGTTCAAGCTTCAACATAACTGATCTAGTTCCTTTTTGCGCAGATGAAATGGATTTGAGGTCAAATCCTTCTCAAGTGGGAGAGGATGATGAGACCCTAACCAGCAGCCGGTTTGAGGGAGCTAAGGAGATAGAGGAGCAGCTTGAACCAGAGCTTAAGGGAGCTAAGGAGATGGAGGAGCAGCTAGAACCAGAGCTTAAGGAAGCTAAAGAGGAAGCCACAAAGCAACATGTACTCGAGGAAGCAAACGACAAAGATCTACATGTGTCCCTTGGTCCGATGACTCGATCCAAGCAAGCAAGATTCCATCAAGCATTCTACACTCTCTTACACCATATTCAGGGCCGACTTGAGTGTGCTAATCCAGTCACCTTGATTGTGATTCACGCCACTTAAGCATTCATCAAGAGAGGTGTGTGGACTTGTACTCTTTTTCCCTCCTCTTGGTTTTCTCCCAATGGGTTTTCCAAGAGAGGTTTTTAATGAGGCCAGCCCACACACTCTTTATCATTGCCTCTTGATGAAACCAAGCCCACTCCATTCACTCAACATTCTCGCCACTTTGAAGCTGAAGAGTTACTTGCCTTAGTCTTTGAACACTTAATGATCAGCTTTGATTCATTAAAGTATTATCTATTTTCTATGTATTTTAGTTCTAAGTATCTGAAACTCTATAAGTACTTGTATTCTCTTTCCCTTCAGACTCATCAAACCTTTCTTATTCTCAATCATCTTTGAAACTGTTTGATCAAAGTTCGATTAGTGTATTCGGAAATTTCCTTGCATTAAGAACACCCTTGATAGTCTAAGAGTAATTCCGCAACTCTTAGAAGTTTCATTCAATCCATTTTCGTGGTTACACATCCATCTTGACCGATCCATTCCACTTCTCACTCGCCAATCATCATCAAACCGGTACATCCGAGGGTTTCATCGCTTCAAGGACTTCACCTAACATTTGGAGAGCATTCAGGGACGTGATCCTCCCCTAGGATCACATCATGAGGAGGAGCAGTTCCAGAACCAAGATGGGGTGACTTACCAGCTAGAAGAGATCAGCTAGATTTAGAATCAAGGGGGTTACAACAAAGGCTTCATCAACTACAAGAACAACCACAACCTATCTTACAAGAGCAACAATGTAGGCAAGCTCCAGGACCAAGTCTACCCTCCACACCAGAACAAACGATTCATCCCTTATACTCAGAACCAAGGTTTTGCTCCCAAGCAACCTCAACAAGGAACTTATCCACATCAGGTTCTAGAATTGAATCCACCACCTGGTTTTGCACATCAGCAACCCCAGAATGCTCCTGACATTGACTTAAAGAACATGTTGCAACAGATTCTCCAAGGACAAGCAATGGGTGCAATAGAGCAGACCAAGAGACTTGCTGACCTGAAGAACCACATGGACTGCTCCTACAATGATCTTAATAATAAATTTGAGACTCTGAATTCAAGGCTGAAGTATCTTGAGAACCGGAGTTCATCCTCTTCTAGCAAGTCTACAGGACAACTACCAGGCAAGCCTGTCCAAAATCCAAAGGACTCTGCAAATGTCTATGACATCTCATCAAGACCAGCACTTCATCTGCCTTTCAAGAAGAGAGATGCTTCATTCACTGAGGATAGTGATGCTCAAGGTGTGGAGGATGTTGTTCAGAACCCAACTGAAGTTGAGAAACTAAGGGAAGAGGGCAACCTCGATGGTCCCACTCGACCATCAAGTCGAGCTCAATCCAGAATTGCTGAGAAATCTGTACTTAAGGTTCAACTCGACCACGCTACTCAAGCACCAGGTCGAGTAAAGCCCACTGAGCTCCACCGTTCTTAGTTTTCCAACTTAGATCTGATCCTCTCATGTCCTTACCCATAGAGATTCAAGAAACAAATCCTAGGAGAATATGCATCTCTTATTGATAGGAGTGTGGAACATGCTGAAAGTCTTATGCCACTCAGAGATGTATTAAATCTCATCCCTCTAGACCAGACGTGTTTAAGGAGTGACGTTATGCAGAAGAACTAGCAGCTCATAACCATGAATGCAAAGCAATCACTGAGAAGGAGATCATCATCCAAGAGAAGCTTTGAAGATCCAGGATCTTTCACTTTGCCATGTTCTTTGGGACAAATAGTCTTCAGAAACTCACTCTGTGACTTTGGAGCTTCAGTAAGTATCATGCCATTATCTGTGGCTATGAGGTTGGGATATGAAGACTATAAGCCAAGTAAGCTTTCCATAGTCTTAGCTGATAGGACTATAAGACGTCCCCATGCAATGCTTGAGAATTTTCCACTCCGAATTGGGCATGTTGAAGTACCTACTGACTTCATAGTGATGGAAATAGATGATGAACCAAGAGATCCTCTCATTCTTGGAAGACCCTTCTTATCATTAGCTGGTGCACTGTTTGACACAAGGAATGGGAAGATCAATGTCCACCTTGGAAGCGACATGGTTATGAAGTTTGACATCAATGGGGACACCAAGAAAGCTACTATAAATGGTCAGCTGTTCTACATTGAAGAGATCGATGATTTGGTTGAGGAATAGATGGAAGAAGCTGATAATGATGAAACTTCTAAAGAGTTACGCGACATTACTACTAAACATCTAGATTGGACTCTGAATATAGACTACTTGACTGATGAGGAGGATATCTACATGAGAGATCAAGCACTTGAGACCCAGTTAGAGGATCCAACAAGGGAAAGTGCTAAGTTTGATGAAATGTTGATTGATCAAGGGTCAACTATAGAAAGAATTACATTTAAAGGAGCTGCAGGTGGGACTCGACCATGTAACACGATGTGCAACATGAGTCAGTCCTTCACTAGATCAGAAAGTGTCGGCTCGACCTCTACGCTCGAGTCTGTTCAAGCCTCACAAGTTGAAATTATCGAGGGTCTAGAAAGAGTTGTGGCTGATCTCACTAGTCAGGTTGAAGTATTGAAAGTACAAGTGCAAGAGCTCAGAGGCAAGTGCAAGTGCAATGTGAGTAGCCCCTCTCCCAGCAAGGTCACCAGGAAGATCATTGGACCAGGGTTGAGTAAAGCTTTCATCAACGCCACCAGAGCATCATCTTACTACCAACCACAAAGGACTCAAGAGGGGACCTCAGAGCCTCTCTACGATCCCCCACCAGCCTAGCAAGAGTATAAAAATTCAAGCTATGTGACTTAAAATAAGCTCACTTGGGAGAAAATCCCATGACTATCCTTGTATATATCATTTCTCTTTATATTTTCTCTTTTCGATTTTGATATCTTTATATTTTTTTTAGAAGGGAGCCTAGGGACAATAATCAAATCAAAAGAAGAAGTTGTAGTCACAGAAGAGCACTCGATGTCACCACTCGAGCATGGAAATCAAGTGGTATTCATAGCAGTTCGACCCGTTAACTCAAACTCACCACTCGAGCAACCTGGTAGAGACAATCAGGTTTTATCCAGAAACTCAGCTTTAATTCCTGACCACTCGATTTATCTTATCCAAAACCCTATCCACTCGATTTTAAAAGCACCCGACACGACTCTCTGTCTTCAGCCTCATTTTTGCAATTTTCAATCTCTCTCTAAGCAATTCTCTCTCAAATATTTTTGATGTTTTTCATCAAATCTAACAACAATTTTTTATCTCAACTCACAAATCTAGATCACCCAAGTAAGTATCTTTAAACCTTAGCCTTGATTTAGCAAAAATCTGGGTTGATTGATGATTTTGAAATTTTCTGGGTTCATGCATGTTCATATAATTTATGGGCTGAGATTTTGCAGATTTATGTTGTTAAGATGGATTATTGATAAATTAAGGTGATATAACTTGAATTAAAACTCGGTTTCAAGTTAAATCAGATGTTTGGGATTTGTGAATTTAAAGTTCTTTAAATCGGATTGAACCATTGTTTGATAATGTTAGGATTTTCAAATTCACAACTCCATAAACTTGTTTTGTACATATGGTTTAAACTATTGAATTGATTTGAACAAGTTTATTAAAATTCTGGGAAATTTAATCATATGATTAAACTGATTTAAATTAATTACCCTATTAAAAATCAATTATTTGTTTGATGTTTGAACACCATTGCTAAAGATGTTCAAGTTTAAATCGAATAATTGCTTATTGAATTTGTGTTTGAAAACTGAAATTGAATCTACTTGGTTTTGTCAACTCGACCTGATGCACTCGAGCTAGCGCGTCGTATAGATCAATTTTTAGGAAATTTTGGTCCTGCTCGACCTAACTAGTCAAGTCGAGTGGTCGAGTAGAATGAGGATGAGGATGAATTGCCAAAAGCTGCTAAGAAGGACATGCTTATTGACCTCATAGAGAGAATGCAGTTCATGGGAACAAGGTACCCTCATAAGGAGACAATGCGAGAGTTAGACGTCAGCAGAGAAGTGGAGTACTTGTTTGAGCAAGCTGGCTTAGTAGGGTTAATGAAGCATCAGTTCAAAGCTTACAAGGAGGAGACATGTCACTTTCTTCCTACATTGGGGATAAAACTCGTTGAGGATGAATCCCAATTAGAATCTGATTGAAGCTTGGGGTACATCCATTTCAAGATCAGAGGCACAGAGCACACCCTCACCTTTAAGCAGATAGACAGACTGTATAGATTCAAAGAGGGGACAAAAAAACGGATCAGGAGTTTGATAAGGAAGAGGTTGTGGCTCTGTGGAGAATCTTGGTAGGCAAGGGGACCTATTCGTCGTCCTGGTTGAAAAGCACTGAGATCAGAAACCTAGCAGTGAGATACCTCCACAAGTCATTTGCTAGTACTCTCTTCACTCAGAAGATAACATGAACAATCATCCAAGGGGAAACTTCAAATGCTGGATCTGGATCTTAAAAACATTCTCGTGTTTTCATCTGAGAAGCACATAAGGCAGAAGAGCACGATGCAAGGGAACAAGTGCGATATGAACCTAACCGTTATCATTCCAAGGTTCACTCAAGGTGAGAACATAGACTTCATCCCTCATTTTCAATATATCTACAACCCAGGTGAAGCTCAGCATGTGGCTCAAGGGTCTGAAGATGAAGCTCTGGGAGAACCAGAGTATATCTACTTTAAAGAAGAGAGAACGACCCTGAAAGAGGCCAACAAAAAGATAGGCCTGCTCTTGAAGTGGAACAAGTGGCACGATAAAACGATTAAGGTGGTAGTGGGCTCAGTAATAGAACTAAGTGGGACAGTCAAAGACCTACAAAGAAAACATAGTACTTCCTCCAGAGAGAAGAACCACATGGGGCTGATTGCTTTCGAAAGGAGCAAGTCCTTCTGGATGACTTTAAGCAGACATACTCCTAAGTCACCACCAAGGAGGTCACTAGTTGAGAATGGGAAAAAGAAGATACGTCCAGAGTTTCTAGTCAAGCATTTAGAGTCAAAAGTACCCGAATCGACCCTCGCACTCGACCATCATGTCGAGTTGAGTATCCGAGCAAGAGACAACAACACTCAACCTGAGTCATCGAGTCAACCTGTCGAGCGACCAATGTACACCCAGGAAAGCATGGATGCATTTGCTAATGCTTTCTTCTCCACAGGATGAGGTACCAAGTCTATCACTCATTTGTGTTGATACCGGATCCGCACCAACGATCCACTCTCTCCAATCACAACACGTGTCAACCACTTCAGCATGTCAAAGTAAAGGCTGAGTTAGTTTTGAATGAGAAAGGATGGGCGAACCATACAAGACGTTACAACATTAAAGGCTCAGTGGAACAAACTGGGGTCCGACCAGTAGTGAAGCCTCGTAGAAGCAAGGAGCCAGCGAAGCAAGGAGTTTCCGCTAAGCGAGGTGAATCTGCGAGTTGAAGGAGGAAATCATTCAAAGTATGAGACATTACAACATTAAACACTACATCAAAACCGGCGGATGAAAGGAGAATTATAGAATTTATTAGTATTTATTCTTAGCATTTAATCCTTAATTCATGTATAAATATATACTCACATCATCATGTATAGGGGTCATTTTTTTTGCTACTTGAAATCAATATATACACTTTTATATTTTTTCCTTTAGCAAATATATTTTCTATTTCAGTTCATTTTCATAAACAAATTCTATTTTATTTCTTTAAACAATTCAATATCTTATTGGTGTGTTATTAGCAACCACATTTTGGTGCCGTCTGTAGGAAGAATCAGACATTGAAGCTACAATTCTAACATTTCAGAATAGTTCTCCTCATCAAATTCATCATGGTTGGTGGTAATGGTGGAGACCAAACTGGTGTTAAAAATGATCCTGCCATTATCGCTACCATCCAGGAGTCTCTCTCAGGAATCACTCAGACCATGACCAATCTGTCAACAAAACTCGGTACCATCAAGAGAGAGAGATGACCTCTTTGAGAAATGGTCAGGTAAATTTGACTAACAATCAAGCAACTCTATTTTTTCATTTAGATTCGATATCTGTTGGCCCTTCCTCTAGAAGTCGTAGTGCTCGTGTACTTTAAAGAACCACGAGGAGTTCCAACTTCAAACTCTTGTGAATTCTCTCCAAAGTGCCAACATGCAGCACAGAAGCAATTCTTGCCAATGATGCGGTTGATGATGGAGTCAACCCTACAGGTGCAGCAGATGTAGTCAATAACAATAACAACAATGAAATCCCAGCCGAGATATGAAATACTTGGGGACATGCCATCATCTCAGATTTTTACCAAGTAAATCGTGCTCCCGACGACATGAAGTTAAATTTTCACCAAGCGACCAGTTCAGCTCCCAAAGTAGACAAAGTGACCGAAGAAACTCGACGGTCACTATTTACAGTGCGAATAGCGAACTTTCAGATCAAGGAGGCGCGAAGAGTCAACCTACCAACGTACGATGGGACGACCGACCCGAAGAGCCATTTGGCTGCTTTTTGCATTGCAGCTTGGCAAATCGAGCTTCATGGCAAATCGAGCTTGATGCGCATCAACAAAATATTTTTCGTCAAGCCTTCTTATGGTTTACGCAGCTTGAATCTGCTATGATCGATAGTTTTGATCAACTGTCATCGGCCTTTATCATGCAGTATTTAGTATTGATAGAAAAAGGAAACACGGATAGTGACCTTTGGAATTTGCTCAGGGTCCTCATGAACTTTTGAGAAAACATATTGCCAAATTTAAGGACATTCTATCAAAAGTCCCAGGAATTTCCCAGACAGCTGCGTTGGCAGCTTTGCGGAATAGATTATGGCATGAGTCAAGATTTCATCTGGAGCTTACAGTTAACAAGCCAACTACCATCCAAGACGCTATTTTCCGAGCAAACAACTGGATCGAGGCTGAGGAAGAAAAGGCAGCATTCGAGAAGAAGTACCGAACCGTAAAACCCATAGTTGTTCCCCCAACAAAAAAGTCAGAACAAAAACTTGGTACGATCAAATACCACTCATCACTTTCACAAGCGAAACATCAATGTCACTTGGCACGATCAAATCAAAGATTGTCAAATTCACTGTTTTTGATCAATATCATTTTTTGCACCCCTTGGATTTACCAAATGAAAGTCGTACATTCAACCTATCACCAGTGTGTGAAGTTCTACCTCCTAGCAGAGTAGGAACAATTAACGGATATTAAGAGATATTAAGTTCTTGCTACCTGTCAAGCCATAGGCTAAAAAGTCAATAACAATTAACGAGCTTTAGGGTGCCGAAGGACTCAACGTTTCCCAGTGGTGTTCTCTACCGAGGTTTCGATAGATGTTTTTATTGATCCAGAACACCCCGAGTGCGTAGTGAAAATCAGTTCGGGATTTGAGTCAAAGCTGCGAGATGAGCTAGTCCAGTTACTATCAAAACATAAAAGTTCTTTTGCATGGTCTATCGAGGACAAGCCAGGAATAGAACCTACAATTATCTCCCATGAATTGCATGTTGATCAAAACTACAAGCTGATTAAGCAAAAAATGAGAAAGCTCGGTCCTGACAAAGCCAAAGCAGTAAATGACGAAGTGGATAGACTTCTCAAAGCCGGTTCTATTCATGAAGTCAAGTACCCAGATTGGCTTGCTAATCTTGTGGTAGTTAAGAAGAAAAATGGAAAGTGGAGGGTTTGCGTTGATTTTACTGATATCAACAAGGCTTGCCCAAAGGATAGTTTTCCTTTGCCACACATTGACCGCCTAGTCGAATCAACTGCAGGGCATGAACTCTTAATTTTATGGATGCTTTTTTCTAGCTATAACCAGATCCTAATGAATCCGGATGATCAAGGAAAAACTTCATTCATTACCGATAAAGGAATTTATTACTATGTAGTAATGCCAGTTTCTCTGATCTAATAATACCTCTAACGAGAAAGAATCAAAGTCTCTGTAAGATGAAACTTAAGGGGAGAATTTCATGCGGTGAGGTTCTAAATATTGTCCGTTCTTAAGCGAATCCTACAAAACTTGTCCTTAGGAACTAAATCAGAACATGTATAAGGTCAAAATCATCATATCATAGGGTCATCATTTCCTACACAGTTTTGACTCAATAAAACAAACGACGCCATAAAAAGACATTAAAATGACTCAAAAGAAATAAAAGTTTGTCAGTAACGGTTAAACGTCCCCCCTAGACTTAAATCACATTGTCCCCAGTGTAGAAAAATATAAAAAGACGGGAAAAATAAAATAAATGTATAAAGGGTAAAGATAGAACGAGTGAACCTCAACTTCTCAGGAGGTTTTGGTGCTCAGTGGTGGACGAATCAGGATGTCCGGGATCTCAAGTTCTCCTCTGTAACTGCACAATGAGGATGAGCTGTTCTACGAGCTCCTGCTCTAACTTCATGCGTCGTGCTCTCTCTTCCTCAAGGGAGGACGGGACTGTGTCACTTCCCAGAGGATGGTGTAGGACACACTGAGAAGCAAAAGAGCCTATTGCCTTCTTCTTCATGAACTTACCAAGGGTGAGTGGTAGTCGGTTTTCTTCGCGGCATGAGTGAAACTCATTTGGCAAAGGGTACCAGCTTGTGACTCCATCACTAAGGCGCGGAATGGTGGAGCAAGGTAGCAGAGTGGTGTGGATCATGCTGGGAGGAATGTGGTACATGTATCAAATTGGTCGGGGTCGATACGTGCTCCTTCAAGTACCTTCATCTTCTCAAGTTTCTCAAGGTCCAAGTGGTTATCGTTTAAGGTGTAGGTCCAGTCCGCGAGGTTAACTCCAGCAGTCTCAAGGATCGTACTGATGAGTCCTCCAAAGCTAATGGTAGCTTTCTTGTTTCTGTTTATGAAAGCATTTTGCTTGATCTTTACAAGTCTCTTGGCTAAGAGTGATGTATAGTTGATTCTCCTTGGGAACTCAATAAACAGTGTGCTCAAGATAATGATTTCATCCTTAATCACATTGTTGGTGGCTGTCCGAGAAAAGATGGTGTTGGCAAGGTGCTTGTGAACATATCTAATGGCCGGGTGTCAAAGTGAGGATGCCTTAGCCTTCCCACTATCAAAATTGTCTCATCCAAAGCTATGCCAAATTGCATTGGTGTCAACTGTCCCGAAGTCTGTTGCATCTTGGTACTCAAATCCAAGTGCTTTTCCAAGATCAAGAATGGAGATGTTGTGATGCTCACCATTGATTGTGAAAAAGAGCTTCCCGTCTTGCGCAAGTGGAGCATGTGTGCGTGGATAGGCTAGTGTAACCGTGGCAAGGAATTTTCTTGCTTCTTCTTCATAAATATCTTGGCGAGTAGATACTAGGAAATTGTTGAGTCCTAGGGCATTCAACATCCATTCAACATCACTTGCTAGTCCAGGAGCAAGCAAGGATGCGTAATCAACTCTCAAGGTGGGTGTAAGGTTGAACCCTTTGAGTAGTGTGAAGTAGTCAACATTCTCATTCATCTTTCGCCCTATAAGCATCATAGGAATCTCTTTCTTCTTTTCTTGTCGGATTAGGCGATGTGAGAGTCCTTCTCAGAGATGTTGTGGAACCAATGATATGACTGTGCTTTTATCATCGATGTCATCATGGTGCTCTTTACTATCGTTTCTTGAGTTGTCATCTTCATCTATTACCTTCTTCCCTTTGTTCTCATGAATTGCTCTGTCATGTACACTCTTGGTTTTCCTCTCATCAATCCCATCATCAAGTGGAGTGTATAAACGAGGTGGTCTCTCCAATCTCGGTGTGCGAGAGTTTCTTCTTGTAGCTCTAGTATCCAATGTTTTGGTGCAGTGAGTTCTCGGGATTGGTTAGACTTGGCACGGATGTGAGGCACATTCGATGGAGATTTCCATCATTCACAGCTTATGTCAACGGATGGAAAACTTTTGAGATGGCTCAGAATCAAAAATTTGATTTAACGAAAGCTAAGGTAAGAACCTCGGTCAATCAGCTCATGACCGGGGCTGGCCTTCTTTACAACCTCGGTCACAAAGCTTGTGACCGGGGTCCGGCCCTTCTGTTTTGATTTTTCTTCGGTTTTCCATGTTGTATCTCTTCTGTTTGTTTTCCTTACCTGGTGCAGTAGCATGGTGGTTTATCTAGACAATAAAGCTTAAGATAAACACTTACCTGATAGTCGTAGAGATTGGGTGGTTCTGTGGGCTCGTTAAACGTCACAGTCTGAATACGGTTCCGTGTAGGGTTCTGTCAAAAATCTCGATATCTAGCCCGTTAATGGCTATTTTTCTTCGGAGCAATGTTTCCTAAATGTCCTCATATCATTAAACATTCAATCTTAGATCATTTGATCAAATGTAATTTAAATCGTGCCACATTTTGGTGAGTATCACGCTCGCGGTACAACGATGCGTGGTCTGCAGCATGGTCCGCGATGTTGAATTTGTTGTACAATTTGTGGTTGAATACCTGATCGTAGATCATTTGATCGAGTAAATGTTTAAAATACTCGTACCTTTATGAAATTCGTAGCCGCAGGATGGTGCCGGCTATGATCATGATGTTGAAATGTGGCCATCTTTGAATCAGAGCTTCGTTGTCCAAAATTTCTTCGACCATAATCTTCAAAATATCCAGCTTCCAGGTGAATATAAGAATATGGCTCATTTGGTCGAGTAGTTTTTGTTTTTGTCACTCCTTTGTGAATTTCACGGTCTGGATCAGTTTTGGTACTCAAATATTGAGAATCCTCCAATCTAGACTTCATTTTCCAAAAGTGCCTCGATCATTACTCCTGATGAGGACATCAGTACAAGCTCAGCTGGATCAAAAGAAGAAGCTGTACACATAGCAACCATGGAACAAGCACCAAGAACAAGAGCTGGAACAAGGCGTGTGAGAGAGGAATTTATCAAGTCCATGAACAGCCTCATCATTAATGGAGTGCAAGAAGACGTGCAAGAATTACACAAGAGTCATACGATACCTTTCTTGCCGGTTCTTCAAGGAAACAAGGAATTTGCTATTTTTACTATCACCAAGCAAATTCAAGAGGCCCAAAGAAATCACTAAATGGGTATGTGCTCCATTTGTGCTCTTTTTCCCTTCACCAATTTTTGTCCCAATCGGTTTTTTTGGTAAGGTTTTTAACGAGGCAAATGGATAGCATTATCATCGGCCAATTTAGTTGATTTTCCGTAAGCCCAACAACACATTCTCGGCCAAAGAGTTCAAGAGACAGTTTCGAATTCTCAAACTCTGATTTTAATGTTTTCTCCTTCTCTCTCCTTCATGCAGACTATCACTTGTCTTGTAATTATGTTGTGATGGACAATTTTCGAATCAAGCCTGATTTTTAGAAAAGAAACTTGAGAGTTTTCTCTTCGATATTTCTGGAAAGGAAATATTCTGTCTTCTAAACTTCTTGTGTGTGAATCCTTGAAGCTTAGAGTGTATTAGACTTATCATAGATCCTTTCACAGATCTGTGTGGCGTCTCTCAATCCACTATCACGTCCGTTCATCCCTTTGAATCTGTTGAGAGTGACCTTAGTCCAGCAACAGCCTCACCATCA
Source organism: Cardamine occulta (assembly GCA_028015245.1). Lineage (NCBI taxonomy): Eukaryota > Viridiplantae > Streptophyta > Magnoliopsida > Brassicales > Brassicaceae > Cardamine > Cardamine occulta. Next base: position 9,373,550 of record CM051374.1, read on the forward strand.
AAGCACTTCACCATCCATTCAATCGGAACTGTTGAGAGTGACCTTAGTCCAACAACAATTCCTCCATCAATCTATCATTTGGGTTCCTATATCATCTGGTATCAGAGCTTAAACGCTCCTAATCAGGTTTATCTATTCCTTTTTACTTCAGTTTAATTTGTTTTATGTGTGTCTGTTCATCTCCTTAATTTCGGAAGTTAAGTTGTTTTCGTTTGTAATATTGTCTGAATTTTCATAAATAATTTGTGTGTGATAAAATCGTGAGACCAGTTGCATCTCAACTTAGGACAAATCTAAAATTTGTTAAAATTGGTTTCGGAATTTTTGGATGTGTTTTGATATTTTTTCGAAACTGAATTTCGAGTACAGTCGCTGTTAGGATTAACAGATCCTTCATCAAAAGTTGCGATTGTGTTTATTGTGTTTTCCAGTTTCCTTTGCATTTGATCTATTTTGTTTGAGTTGAGAGACAGGAAGAACTCGAGACATGGAAGATCAGGGAGCTAATGATTTGGTTCAAGCTCTTGCTGCTATTCAAACTCAGCTACAGACCCTAGGAGAGCGCATAACTCGAATTGAGCAACCGCCACCACCAGCACGAAGAGCTCGTATCAGAAATTTCCACCCACACCGAGTAAATCTAGAAGATGTTGATGAGTTTGACTCGGAAGAAGAGCCACCAGACCCTGAACCAAGGCAGAGAAGGCAATTGTGCCGTGACAGAGAAGGCGAAGTAGATGCACGACACAGAAATAATGACATCAAGCTCACTGCACCCACTTTTGCTGGAAAAGTTAATCCTGATGCTTATCTTGACTGGGAAAGGCGTATGGAGTATATCTTCATTACAATTATTCTGATCAAAGAAAGGTGTCTCTAGCTGCTACTCAACTTAGTGAAAATGCCTTAGCATGGTGGGACAGAGACGTGTTCGAGAGAAGAAGGCATAGACATGGACAAATTACTACTTGGGCAGATATGAGATTTGCTATGAGGAAGAGATACGTCCCTGCATACTACTATAGAGAGCTGCAAAAGAAATTCAGAAAGCTCACTCAAGGATCCAGATCCGTAGAAGAATATTTTGACGAGTTTGAAACACTTCGAAACAGATTGGAGAGTGAAGATTCTGATGAAACCCTAATGGCGCAGTTCATTGATGGTCTTCATGATCGTATTGCTAGAAAGGTGGAGAGACAGACTTACCATGATTTAAACGAGTTGCTGTACTTAGCTACTCAGGCTGAGCAACACATTAAAAGGAAAACGATGTCAACAAGCCGTAGCAAACCTGTTTGGAACCAGCAACCGCAAAAAGTTTTAGACAAAGGAAAGAATATTGAAGCGGATTCTAGATTCAAAAAGTCTGCACCAGAACCGTCTAAATTCAATAAACCGGAACAAGGTAATACTCAAACTCAACGAACTAGAGATATAACTTGTTTCAAATGTCAGGGAAAAGGACATTACGCAAGGGACTGCCCAAATCAGAGAGTTATGATTCTCAAAGCAAATGGAGAGTATGAATCTCAAGACGAGGCAGAATACGAGCAAGAAGAGTCTGAAGAAGATATTGTGGATTATGCTGACACCGGAGAATTGTTAGTTACGAAAAGAGTACTCAGCGCTCTTTTTGAACCAAAAACTATTCAAAGAGAGAATATTTTTCATTCTCTCTGCACAATTAACTCCAAGGTATGTAGCTTAATTATTGACGCAGGTTCTTGTACTAACGTGGCCAGCAAATATTTAGTTCATAAGTTAGGAATTCCAAAGACCAAGCACCCTCGACCTTATCGACTCAAATGGCTGAATGATGACACCGAGCTTAAAATTTCCGAGCAAGTTACAATTCCATTCAGTATTGGTAAGTATGCGGATCAAGTTTTGTGTGACGTAGTGCCTATGCAAGCTGGACATTTGCTGATAGGGCGTCCGTGGCAATTTGATAAAGAAGCATTACACAATGGGCAGACCAATCATTATACCTTCTCGCACAACAAGAAGCATAGTTTGGCGCCATTGACACCTCAAGAAACATTTGAAATGCAACAAACCATGTCCAAAGGAAAAAAGCTAAGTAAAACCAATCTTTATATCACACCTAATACTGTTTTGAAATCTCTTGAATTAAAAGAAGAGGTGCTACTAATGATCTTCAAGGAAGGTTTGTTTTCACGTCAAGAAGAACAAGAATTACCACCAGCTGTTCTAGAGCTACTTAACAGATTTTCTAATATATTTCCTGAAGAAATTCCACCAGAGGTGCCACCAACAAGAGGAATCAAACATCAAATTGATCTAGTCCCTGGAGCCCCGTTGCCAAATAGAGCGGCCTATAGGGTTAATCCGGCAGAAGCAAAGGAGTTGGAAAAACAAGTTCAAGACTTGATGTCTAAAGGTTATATCCGAGAGAGTCTAAGTCCATGTGCTGTTCCTGTGCTTCTAGTGCGATGAGATCCTAACCAGCAGCCGACTTGAGGAAGCTAAGGAAATAGAGGAGCAGCTTGAACCAGAGCTTAAGGGAGCTAAGGAGATGGAGGAGCAGCTTGAACCAGAGCTTAAAGAAGCTAAAGGAGAAGCCATAAAGCAACATGGACTTGAGGAAGCCAACGACAAAGATCTACATGTGCCCCTTGGTCCGATGACTCGATCCAAGCAAGCAAGATTCCATCAAGCATTCTACACTCTCTTACACCATATCCAGGGCCGACTTGAGTTTGCTAATCCAGTCACCTTGATTGTGATTCACGCCGCTTAAGCATTCATCAAGAGAGGTGTGTGGACTTGTACTCTTTTTCCCTCCTCTTGGTTTTATCCCAATGGGTTTTCCAAGAGAGGTTTTTAATGAGGCCAGCCCACACACTCTTTATCATTTCCTCTTGATGAAATCCAAGCCCACTCCATTCACTCCATTCTCGCCACTTTGAAGCTGAAGAGTTACTTGTCTTAAGTCTTTTGTACACTTAATGATCAGCTTTGACTCATTAAGTAATTGCTATTTTCTATATTTTAGTTCTAAGTATCTGAAACTCTATAAGTACTTGTATTCTCTTTCTCTTCAGATTTATCAAACCTTTCTTATTCTCAATCATCTTTGAAACTGTTTGATCATGTTCGATTAGTGTATTCGAAATCTCCTTGCACTCATTAACGCCCTTGAAAGTCTAAGAGTGATTCCGCAACTCTTAGAAGTTTCATTCAATCCATTTTCGTGGTTACTCATCCATCTGAACCGATCTGTTCCCTTCTCACTCGCCAATCATCATCAAACCGGTTCATCGGAGGCTTTCCTTGCTTCAAAGACTTCACCTATCATTTGGAGGACATTCAGGGACGTGATCCTCCCCCAGGATCACATCAAGTGGTATCAGAGCAGACTCCATCTCAGGTTGTGTCTTTTCAAACCGATTATACCCTTTCATATTCTTCATAACCTTTGAATTGATTTATCTGTTGATTGTCGGAATTTTCATAAATCTTTGGTAATAGATAAAATCGTCAAATCAGTTTTCAAAGAACATATTATGAGTCTAGTTTATGTGAAAATTGATTTCGGAATTTTTGGACACGATTTGATATTTTAATCTGACCGATCATCTTCAAGTGATTTTGAAAAGAGAATTTCTGCGACTTTTCAGTGTTTTAATTTTCATAAATCCGTTTTAATTGCTAAAATAGTGAGATCGGTTGGATTTGTCTTTAAAACGAGTCAGGTATTTTAGAAAATTGTTTCTAGAATTTTTGAACGTGTTTGGGTATTTTATTCGAATCGATCAAACCAAACTGTCTCTTGGAATTCCAAGCAAGCTTATCTTGTATTGTTGTTGTGTTATCTGTTGGGCATTTTACTTGTTATTTTGTTTCAATCTGATCAGGTACCATGGCAGAAAGCAGCAATGGTGAAGAAGAATCCGCAAACTCCAACAAGCAACTTCTTGACTCCTTTAAGGCAATGATGAACGAGAGTATAGCAACCATGAGGGCAGAGATGAGAGCTGAATTTGACAGATCCATCAACGACCGATTTAGGAGGCAATCACAACCTTCTGAGGCTGAGCAGTACTATAGTCACTCCTCTAGAACACACCATTCAAGGAGAAGACGGCCAAGAGAGGAACAACCCCTTAGGATCAATCAAACTCAAACCCGAGATCCTTTAGCCGGCCTAAAAATCGAGATTCCATCTTTCCATGGAACCAATAATCCGGAAGAATATCTAGAGTGGGAGAAAAAGATTGAGATCGTCTTTGACTGCAGAGAATTCACTCAAGACCACATGGTTCGGATAGCTCCAACCGCATTCAAGGATTATGCCTTAAGTTGGTGGGATCAGCTAGTAACTTCAAGGAGAAGGGTTGGAGATCTTCCTATTGAAACTTGGAATCAAATGAAGATTATTATGAGGAAGAGATTTATACCTAGTCATTATCATAGAGAGTTGCATCTAAGGCTGAGGAATCTATCTCAAGGAAGTAAGTCTGTGGAAGAATACTACAAGGAGATGGAAACTTTGTTGCTTAGAGCTGATATCCGAGAAGATGGTGAAGCTACTATGGCCAGATTTATGGGCGGCCTTAATAGGGAAATTATGGATCGGCTGGAAGTACACCATTATGTGGAAATGGAAGAGCTTCTGCATAAAGCTAACATGTTTGAGAAACAGCTTAAGAGAAGGAACCCTAGACCCGGTTATGTTTCCACAAGAGTCAGCCAAACCCGAGACGACAAACCTATCAAGGACCACCAGCCAATTTCCAAGCCTAGGACAGAAGAGCCACGTCTTAAGGGCATTGATAAGGGTTCAAGCACCAAGACCAGGGAAATACAATGCTTCAAATGTAAGGGTTTTGGTCATTATTCGAACGCCTGCTCCAATAAACGAACCATAGTCATTCGAGCCAATGGAGAGCTAGAATCGGAAGAAGAACATTCCGAAGCTGAGTCTATAGAAGAGCATGTTGCAATGCCAACGGTAGGACAACTCTTAGTCACAAGGAGGACTTTGAATCTGCATGCTACTTTCGAGAAAAATGAGCAACGGGAGAATCTATTCCATACTCGATGTCTAGTAAAAGAAAAGGTTTGTAGCTTAGTGATCGATGGAGGAAGTTGCACTAACGTCGCGAGTGAGTCCATGGTGGAAAAACTTGGGCTAACGGTCATTAAGAGAGCTAAGCCTTACAAACTACAATGGCTTAATGATGAGGGAGAGTTGGAAGTTAAGCATCAAGTCTTAGTTCCTTTGTCTATCGGAAAATATGAAGATGAAGTCCTATGTGATATCTTGCCGATGGATGCTGGGCATATACTTCTTGGAAGACCTTGGCAATCTGATCGTAAAGTCATGCATGATGGATTCACCAACCGGTATACCTTTGAGTTCAAAGGCAAGAGGAACATTCTCGCATCGTTAACACCGCAAGAGGTTCATCTAGACCAGATCGCTTTGAAGAAAAACAAGATCACTTCCGAATCCAAGCGCAAACAACCGACCAATCTTATGATCAAGCCTCAACAAGGAAGTTATCCGCCATCCCTACTTTTTGTGTTTAAAGAATGTCTTAAAACTAACCAAACGGTGCAGGAAATCCCTAGCAAAATTCAGTTTCTTTTACAGAAGTTTCAAGACGTTTTCCGGAAGAACCTCACCAAGGCCTACCGCCAATCCGTGGTACTGACCACCAGATCGATTTCACCCCCGGCGCTTCTCTTCCCACCAAACCCGCCTACAGAACCAATCCTCTAGAGACTAAGGAGCTTCAACAGCAAGTCACCGAGCTCATGGAGAAAGGACATAGCCGAGAGAGGATGAGCCCATGTGCCGTGCCCGTTTTGCTCGTCCGTAAGAAAGCTGGAAGCTGGAGGAGGTGGGTCGATTGTGCGATCAACAATATCACTGTAAAGTATCGACATCCTATACCTAGATTAGATGATATGCTTGATGAATTGCATGGTTCTAGCATTTTTTCTAAGGTAGATCTTAAAAGCGGATATCATCAAATTAGGATGAAAGAAGGGGATGAATGGAAAACCGCATTTAAAACTAAACATGGTCTATATGAATGGTTAGTCATGCCTTTTGGATTAACCAACGCACCTAGTACTTTCATGAGACTAATGAATCATGTTCTTAGAGCATTCATAGGTCATTTTGTGGTTGTATATTTCGATGATATCCTAATCTATAGCCGTAGCTTGGATGATCATGTGGAGCATCTTAGAAAAGTTTTGGAAGTACTTAGGAAAGAAACCTTGTATGCTAATCTTAAGAAATGTACCTTTGGAACAGATAACCTTGTCTTCTTAGGTTTTGTTGTGAGTACAGATGGCATTAAGGTTGATGAGGAAAAGATCCAAGCGATCAAAGAATGGCCGAGTCCTAGAAATGTCGTAAGTGAGAAGCTTTCATGGCCTTGCCGGTTTTTATCGGAGATTCGTCAAAGGCGTTAGCACTCTAGCAGCTCCACTCACTGAAGTTGTCAAAAAGAATGTTGGGTTTAAGTGGGAGCAAGCGCAAGAAGATGCTTTCCAAGCTTTGAAAGACAAGCTCACACACTCTCGGTGCTATCTCTTCCTAACGTTGATAAAACAGTGGAACTTGAAGGTGATGCCTCAGGATTTGGTATTGGTGCTGTACTTATGCAGGAAATGAAGCCCATAGCCTACTTTAGTGAAAAACTTGGAGGATCCACGCTCAATTACCCCACTTACGATAAAGAGCTCTATGCACTTGTTCGTGCCTTGCAAACATGGCAACATTATCTTTGGCCCAAGGAATTTGTTATCCACACGGATCATGAGTCTCTAAAGCATCTCAAAGGACAACAAAAGCTGAATAAAAGACACGCAAGGTGGGTGGAATTCATTGAAACTTTCCCGTATGTAATCAAATACAAGAAAGGTAAAGAGAATGTAGTAGCCGATGCTCTTTCTCGGAGGTATGTTCTCTTGAACTCTTTAGAAGTTAAGCTACTAGGGTTCGAGCATATCAAGACTTTATATGCTTCTGATCCTGATTTTAAGGACATCTATGCTTCTTGTGAGAAGTTCGGTAGCGGCAAATATTTTCAATGTGACGGCTTTCTCTTTTATGAATATAGATTGTGTGTACCTAACTCCTCTTTAAGAGATTTGTTTGTGAAGGAAGCTCACGCAGGTGGTCTCATGGGACATTTTGGCGTAGCTAAGACCTTGAGTGTGATGCAAGAACATTTCTTTTGGCCACACATGCGGAGAGATGTAGAGAAAGCTTGTGAAAGATGTAAAACTTGCAAACAAGCTAAGTCTAAAATCCAGTCTCACGGTTTGTATACCCCTTTACCCATTCCTTTGCATCTGTGGCATGACATCTCTATGGATTTTATTGTTGGATTACCTAGGACTAAGACCGGAAAGGACTCTGTTTTTGTGGTAGTAGATAGGTTCTCGAAAATGGCACATTTTATCCCTTGTCATAAAACTGATGATGCAATGAATATAGCCGGATTGTTCTTTAGGGAAATTGTTAGGTTGCATGGTATGCCTAGGACCATTGTATCGGATAGAGACACTAAGTTCCTTAGCTATTTTTGGAAAACGCTTTGGTCTAAGTTAGGAACTAAGCTTTGTTTCTCTACGACTTGTCACCCACAATCTGATGGTCAAACCGAAGTAGTTAATAGGACTTTATCTACTTTGTTGCGTGCATTGATTAAAAAGAATCTAAAGACTTGGGAAGAGTGTTTACCTCATGTAGAGTTTACTTATAACCATGCTAGGCATTCTGCATCTAAGTTTTCTCCATTTGAAATTGTCTATGGTTTTAATCCTATATCACCTTTGGATCTAATGCCTTTACCTGTGAGTGAAAGAGTTAGCTTAGATGGAAGAAAGAAAGCAGAACTTGTCAAGCAGATTCATGAGAAAGCTCGGATCAATTTGGAGAGCAAGACCAAACTCTATGCCAAGTATGCTAACAAAGGCGAAAGGAAAAGATTTTCGAAGAAGGCGATTTGGTTTGGATACATTTGAGAAAGGAAAGATTTCCACTAAAAGAAAGTCCAAGCTGATGCCCCGAATCGACGGGTCCTTTCAAAGTCATCAAGAAACTTAACGACAATGCCTACCAGCTGGACCTCCAAGGTAAGTACAACGTAAGTTCAAGCTTCAACATAACTGATCTGGTTCCTTTTTTATGAGATGAAACGGATTTGAGGTCAAATCCTTTTCAAGTGGGAGAGGATGATGAGATCCTAACCAGCAGCCGACTTGAGGAAGCTAAGGAAATAGAGGAGCAGCTTGAACCAGAGCTTAAGGGAGCTAAGGAGATGGAGGAGCAGCTTGAACCAGAGCTTAAGGAAGCTAAAGGAGAAGCCATAAAGCAACATGGACTTGAGGAAGCCAACGACAAAGATCTACATGTGCCCCTTGGTCCGATGACTCGATCCAAGCAAGCAAGATTCCATCAAGCATTCTACACTCTCTTACACCATATCCAGGGCCGACTTGAGTTTGCTAATCCAGTCACCTTGATTGTGATTCACGCCGCTTAAGCATTCATCAAGAGGGTGTGTGGACTTGTACTCTTTTTCCTCCTCTTGGTTTTATCCCAATGGGTTTTCCAAGAGAGGTTTTTAATGAGGCCAGCCCACACACTCTTTATCATTTCCTCTTGATGAAATCCAAGCCCACTCCATTCACTCCATTCTCGCCACTTTGAAGCTGAAGAGTTACTTGTCTTAAGTCTTTTGTACACTTAATGATCAGCTTTGACTCATTAAGTAATTGCTATTTTCTATATTTTAGTTCTAAGTATCTGAAACTCTATAAGTACTTGTATTCTCTTTCTCTTCAGATTTATCAAACCTTTCTTATTCTCAATCATCTTTGAAACTGTTTGATCATGTTCGATTAGTGTATTCGAAATCTCCTTGCACTACTTAACGCCCTTGAAAGTCTAAGAGTGATTCCGCAACTCTTAGAAGTTTCATTCAATCCATTTTCGTGGTTACTCATCCATCTGAACCGATCTGTTCCCCTTCTCACTCGCCAATCATCATCAAACCGGTTCATCGGAGGCTTTCCTTGCTTCAAAGACTTCACCTATCATTTGGAGGACATTCAGGGACGTGATCCTCCCCCAGGATCACATCATAGTGCCAAAAAAAGATGAAACATGGAGGATGTGCGTTGATTGTAGAGCCATCAACAACATCACCGTCAAATACCGACATCCCATCCCGAGGCTGGACGATATGCTAGATGAGCTTCATGGAGCAACTATCTTCTCAAAAATCGATTTAAGAAGCGGATATCATCAAGTGAGGATGAAGGAAGGAGATGAATGGAAAACGGCGTTTAAAACCAAGAGAGGTTTGTACAAGTGGCTGGTTATGCCATTTGGACTCACTAATGCGCCAAGTACATTCATGAGACTAATGAACCATGTCTTACGGGCCTACATCTGTAAGTTCGTAGTAGTTTATTTTGACGACATTTTGATTTATAGCTCTAACCTTGCAGATCACTTGAATCATCTTGAACAGGTCCTTGAAACACTAAAGGCTGAAAACCTCTATGCAAATCTAAAGAAATGCACGTTTTGCACTGATCAAGTTGTCTTTTTAGGATTTGTTGTGAGTTCACAGGGTTTAAAGGTCGATGAAGAGAAGATCAAGGCGATACAAGACTGGCCGACTCCAACTACTATCGGACATGTGAGGAGCTTCCATGGTCTGGCTAGTTTCTATCGGAGATTTGTAAAGGATTTTAGTACCCTTGCTGCACCCCTAACCTCGGTGATCAAAAAGAATGTGGAGTTAAAATGGGGGCCAGCACAAGATGAGGCATTCGCCAAGCTTAAAGACAGCCTCACACATGCGCCTGTTTTGGTACTTCCTAACTTTGACAAAAATTTTGAGATTGAATGTGATGCTTCTGGTACAGGCATAGGAGCTGTTCTTACTCAAGGAGGCAAACCAGTAGCATATTTCAGTGAAAAACTCAGTGGAGCATCTCTTAATTATCCCGTCTACGATAAGGAGCTCTATGCTTTGGTAAGATATCTTGAAACTTGGCAACATTATTTATTGTCTAAAGAGTTTGTTATTCATACAGATCACGAAACACTCAAACATCTAAGAGGATAAACTACACTAAAGAAGAGACATGTTAAGTGGCTTGAGTTTGTAGAAATTTTTCCTTACGTGATTAAATATAAGAAAGGGAAGGAGAACATTGTAGCTGATGCACTATCAAAGAGACACGCCCTAATCAGTACAAGGGAGGCTAAGATTATGGGATTTGAACATATCAAGAGCTCATACGAAACTGATCCAGATTTTCAAGAAATTTTCCAAGAAACAAGCAAGGCTGCTCGCGGATCATTTTATCAACATAATGGGTTTTTGTTCAAAGATAAAAGGCTGTGCATTCCTCAAGGGTCAATGAGAGAGCTGCTGGTTGGAGAAGCTCACGGAGGAGGCCTCATGGGACATTTTGGACGAGACAAGACTTTGAGTATTTTAATGGAGCATTTCTACTGGCCGCATATGAAAAGAGATGTGGAGAGATTCTACGCCAAGTGCATCACTTGCCTAAAGGCCAAATCCAGGTCACATCCTCATGGTTTATATATGCCTTTGCCTATTCCTAACCTGCTTTGGGTAGACATTTCTATAGATTTTGTTTTAAGTCTGCCAAAAATCAACCACAAGGATTCCATCTTTGTAGTTGTAGACAGGTTCTCAAAAATGGCTCATTTTATTCCGTGCAACAAGACAAATGACGCTACTCAAACTGCTGATCTCTTTTTCAAAGAAGTAGTGCGTTTACATGGAGTGCCGAGGACCATTGTATCCGATCGCGACACTAAGTTTCTAAGCCATTTCTGGAAAACGTTGTGGGGAAAGTTGGGAACCAAGCTGCTTTTCTCAACCACTTGTCACCCCCAAACAGATGGCCAAACTGAGGTAGTAAATCGTACTCTATCTACTTTGCTGAGAGCAACGGTTGGTAAGAATTTACGAAATTGGTTATCATGCTTACCTTTCATTGAATTTGCTTATAATCATGCTAAGCATTCTGGTACTAAATTTTCTCCTTTTGAGATTGTTTATGGATTTAATCCAGAAACTCCAATTGATCTAATGTCCCTGCCCCGAGCTGTTTATTCTAATGAAGGAGAAGCCAGAGCAGATTTTGTGAAGAAGCTTCATCAAAAGGTCACAAAAAATCTGGAAGAGAAATACAAACAACATGCTGATAAGCACCGAAAGGAGGTCACATTCGAACCAGGAGATTGGGTTTGGTTGCATATGAGGCATGAGAGAGTTCTGGAGAAAAGAAAATCCAAGCTCGCACCAAGAGGCGATGGACCATTTCAAGTGCTAGAAAAGATCAATGATAATGCTTACAAGCTTGATCTACCAGGTCAGTTCACTATTTCTCATTCTTTCAATGTTACTAATTTAGCTCCTTTCCATGCAGATTTACCTGTTCTGAGGTCTGAACCTTTTCAAGAGGGAGGAGATGATAAGGACATCAATACAAGCTCAGCTGGATCAAAGGAAGAAGTTGTACACATAGCAACCATGGAACAAGCACCAAGAACAAGAGCTTGAACAAGGCGTGTGAGAGAGGAATTTATCAAGTCCATGAACAGCCTCATCATTAATGGAGTGCAAGAAGACGTGCAAGAATTACACAAGAGTCATACGATACCTTTCTTGTCGGTTCTTCAAGGAAACAAGGAATTTGCTATTTTTACTATCACCGAGCAAATTCAAGAGGCCCAAAGAAATCACTAAATGGGTATGTGCTCCATTTATGCTCTTTTTCCCTTCACCAATTTTTGTCCCAATGGGTTTTGTTGGTAAGCTTTTTAACGAGGCAAATGGATCGCATTATAATCGGCCCATTTAGTTGATTTTCCGCAAGCCCAACAACACATTCTTGACAGTTTCGAATTCTCAAACTCTGATTTTAATGTTTTCTCCTTCTCTCTCCTTCATGCAGACTATCACTTGTCTTGTAATTATGTTGTGATGGACAATTTTCGAATCAAGCCTGATTTTTAGAAAAAAAACTTGAGAGTTTTCTCTTTGATATTTCTGGGAAGGAAATATTATTTCTTCTAAACTTCTTGTGTGTGAATCCTTGAAGCTTAGAGTGTATTAGACTTATAAGAGATCCTTTCACAGATCTGTGTGGCGTCTCTTAATCCACTATCACGTCCGCTCATCCCTTTGAATCTGTTGAGAGTGACCTTAGTCCAGCAACAGCCTCACCATCAAACCACTTCACCATCCATTCAATCGGAACTGTTGAGAGTGACCTTAGTCCAGCAACAATTCCTCCATCAATCTATCATTTAGGATCTGATTCATTTGGGTTCCTATATCAACTCCTGAAATACTCCATATGACATAGAGTATCCAATCCACGATCATTTGATCGAGTGAATTCGGATTTTGTCAACAAAACATGAATGACTCGGTCGCGGCTTAGTGATAACACCATATTTTATATGTTTTTAGCATCCTTTTATCATCTCTTTAGCTTAGTTTCATCCTTTATTCACATCATAATGTGTCAGTTTCTTCCACTTAGCTCATTTAGGCATCTGTACATAAGCATTGCATGCATGTAGCATATATGCAGTCTTATCAGGTACTTTTAGAGCTTTGGGAGCATGGATGAGCTTTGAGAAAAGACTTAGAACATGGAGAGGCTTGCTGGACGTGAACAGATGATCTGAATATGGGCAGAAGACTCGACTAGAAGCCACTCGACCAAGCCACTCAACCAGACCGGTCGAGTGGAATCTCCCTTCCCTTTAAAACTCGGAAATAATGTTTACCCTTGTTTTGTCACTTAGTATAAATACTCCTGATTAGGTTAATGTCAGTGTCGCCATTTTGTTTTGTTAGTATAACCCTAGTTTAGCTCTGTCTCTCTCTCTTGTTCTTCATCTGTTCTTCATTGTTCTCAGATTTTCGGATTTTGTAACTCTCATAACTTTTTATTAAATTAGTATTTACATTTTATTTCTTTATCAAAGTTGTTCATCGGTTCATTATCTATCTGATATGTCAATTTTAGAGTTTTTTGGGTTTGAACCTTTGATGATGAATTTATTGTGTGAGTAGTTTTCTTAGGGTTTTTAGGGATGGATTAGGTTAATATTGCTCTATATTGTTATGGGTTTCTTTGATTGATCATCAATTCGTTTTTATTCCCTCTTGGGTGAGTGTCTTTAATGCTTGGTCTTTTCTGATCAAGAAGAACATGATCTTAGATAATTTCCACAGCAAAAGTGTGATGAAATCATCAGATCTCCTTTTTCCAGAGATCTAGATACAATAGCATGAGATCTAAGTATCAAATATAGATTTACATCATATCTTAGGCTCTCATTTTTTATGAATCTTAATTGACTTTAATAGACTGATTCTTTATGCCTGATCCTTTCACAAATCTATGTCTCATTTAGTGTTGGATATTGAGGCTCTCTGTCACGATAGTGGATTGAGCTGGATATGATGTCTGTTGTCAAAGGAATCCCCTATGGATGAGTTTTTATAGATACCCATGATGATATAGAGTATTTATGAGCCAGTGAATCCGTCCCTAAGGTCCCTATAGTTTTCATATAGCTTAAATCTCTCTTAACATCATTTAATTTGTAGTTTCAAGTCTTTAAAGTTTCACTCGAACACTCTACTCGATCAGACTAGTCGAGTCGTTAGTTCACCTTTGCTTTTTTTCTTGTTTAGTTCCATGATTTGCTAAAGTGTAATAGACTTTAGTATCTCTAGCTCATATTAGGGTATGGTAGAATTCATTTAGGTTGTTAGCAAACCAATCCCCCATATTTACTTAAATAGCTTGCTTAGATAACATCCTAGTTGCTGTGTACTACACCCAGCCTGGTTCGACATTTCACACTCACACCCCCCCCCCACACTACAATTGATAAAAACTGTATTTTATCTCTTGCCTAGTTTGATTGTTTCCTTTCATTCTCTGCATAGATTAAATACTAGTTTCAATTTGGCGTTGTTGCCATGTTGGATGTTTAGTCTGCTCAATTAGGATTTCAAAGCTATCTAGATCAAGTTTGTCACTTTTATTGTCCATTTACTGATTTCGTTTGAATTTTCTATTTCTGTTGCATCAGGTACCATTCACTCGACCTTACCGATCGAGTAACTCGAATGAGTACCTTTCTTCTGAATGCAAATGAGGTCAAAGGGAAATCACAACCTCACCCAGTATTTAGACCACATCGATTGCATCACTCCATGCACACCTCAGCCAATACCAGTCCAAGACACACCAATTGCTATGGAAGCTCCTCCACCAAGAGTTATTGAAGCAGGAGATGCTCCCGGTACACATTCTCAGAGACAAAGCATTGTGGCTCCTCCAATAATCAACAACAACTTTAAGATAAAGAGTGGTCTAATTTCTATGGTTCAAAGCCATAAGTTTCATGGTCTTCCCATGGAAAATCCTCTTGAGCACTTGGATCAGTTTGACAGGCTGTGTGAGCTGACAAAGATAAATGGTATCACTGAGGATGGTTTCAAGCTGCGCCTCTTTCCCTTCTCTTTAGGTGACAAGGAACACCAATGGGAAAGAGCTTTGCCACAAGGATCAATCACCACCTGGGATGATTGTAAGAAAGCTTTCTTATCCAAGTTCTTCTCTAACTCATAAACTGCCAGATTCAAAAATGACATATCAAGCTTTACTCAGAAGAATGGTGAAACTTTCTTTGAGGCATGAGAGAGGTTTAAGCTCTACACCACTCAATTCCCACACCATGGCTTCACTAAGGAGACTTTGTTCAGCACTTTATACAGAGGAGCCCTTCCCAAGATCAGAATATTACTTGACACTGCCATCAATGGTAATTTCCTGAACAAGGATGTAGATTTTGGTTGGGAACTGGTAGAAAATCTTGCTCACTCGGATGGAAACTATAATGAGGATTACGACAGGTCTATTCTAGGGTCCTCAACATCTGATGAGAAGACTAAGAAAGAGATTCAATCTCTTAATGAGAAGCTATCTAAACTCATTCTAGCTCAGCAGAAAGCAGTCCACTTTGTTGGTGAATCAGATGGTTGCCAAGCTCAAGATGGGGAGGACGATCACGGTGGCTTCAACAGGGGTTATATCAACTAGAAAAACAACCCCAATCTCTCTTATAGAAGCACTAACGTGGCAAATCCTCAAGACCATGTCTATCCTAATCAGCAACAAGGACAGAACAAGCCATTTGTTCAGATACCACCACACCAGGGAACCTTCCAACAACAAGCTGCACCTGCCAACCACCCACCAGGGTTTGGTCCTAGGCCATCCCAGTCTTCTGATGGTGAATTAAAGATGCTACTACTTCAACTCCTACATGGACAAAATGCGGCAACTCAAGATACCACTAAGAAGTTCTCTGAGCTTAGGAACCATATTGACTGCTTATATGATGATCTTAACCACAAGATTGAGATATTTAACTCAAGGATAAAGTTTGTAGAGACTAACACTGCCTCATCATCTGTCAAAACTACAGGCCAGGTACCAGGCAAAGCTGTGCAAAACCCAACAGATTCTGCCACCATCTATGCAGCCTCTTCAGCAACAGCTCTTCATCTTCCATACGAAAAGCGATTCTCACATATCACTGGCGACAGTGATAATCAAGACGGGGAGGGTGTTTATCAAGCTACTGCTGAAAATTCTCCATCTTCTGAGCCACTCGAGCAATCCACTCAACTGAGTAGTCGAGTCGAGTCACCTACTGAGAAGGAGAAATGAATTGCTAACCTACATGCAATGGTCACAAGCCCTTTTCCAAAAAAATTCAAAGCAGAGATAGAGAAAGGCTATGAGATTGTATTGGTGGAAGAGCTACTGGAGTTAGAATTTGAAATGTCTTGGGAGGATGCTGTAAAAGCACTGGGGCCATTTAAGAGTGGTTTAAGAGAAAGAACTCTGAAAAAGATTTAAGATAAGAGGAAGAGGGCTGCTCAAAGCCATGAGTGTAAAATGGTCACCAAACAGGAAATCTTGGTACAAGAAAAGCTTGAAGACCGTGGATCGTTCACTCTACCATGTTCTATTAACAAGCTTATGTTCAGAAATTCCCTATGTGATGTTGGAGCTTCAATGAGTATCATGCCACTGTCAGTAGCAGAGAAGCTTGAATATCAAGAATTCATGCCCAATATGCTATCTCTTATCTTGGCTGACATGACTATTAGGCTTCCCCATGGTCTATTGGAGGACATACCGGTGAGAATTGGCAACATTGAAGTCCTTATTGTTATGAAGATGGATGAGGAGCCTGTGGATCCTTTGATATTAGGAAGACCTTTCTTAGCATCAGCTGGTTCTGTGATCGATACCAAGAATGAGAAAATAGTTCTCCATGCTGGTGATGACTTGGTGATGAGATTTGACACCTCTCCCAAAATGAAGAACTCTACTTTTGAAGGACAACTCTTCTTTATTGACGAAGTTGAAGATGAAGCTGAGGGTGAACAAGTTCCAAATACTCTGTCTGGACCCCAAAGTTGGTGGAATCATAAGGATTCCTACTCTGAAGCGGCAATGCATGAATATGATGTATTTGATAAAGACAAGGCATCTGATGAAGAAAGCACCGCGCAGTCCACTCGACTGCTCACTCGACTGATTATCAGATAGCACACACAATCCCCTACGAATCCACTTGGTTCGATTTGGTACTTGAACCAAGAATATATTGGTATAGGGAAGAGCAACTCAACCTATCCACTCTCAACACCAGTAGCAGACAAAGGTATGATTCTATCTCTGCAAAGTGTTTTGGTTAAGCTTGCAATAAAGGTGGAGATTTTGGAAAGAGAAATGCTTAAACTCAAGAGCAAAGAGACTCATCAGGCTCCTAAAGGACCTGGCCACTTGGGATGACTCAAAGGTTCTATAATGCTATAAGGGCATCCTTTTACACCCAACCAAAGGTCAACATAGCCTCTCAAGGATCTTCCACCAGCCTGAACAGCAAGAAAGTCAAGCTACGAGACTTAAAATATGCTCACTTGGGAGGAAGTCCCATGACTATCTCTGTATATATTTCCCTAGGTTTATCTTCAAGTTTTTATGAATTTTTTTTATTTTTGATGTTTCTTTTTAGTGTTGTAAGTTTCAGGGAACAAAAGAAAGCTGAGTATGTGTCAAGATGGTGTTTCAAAAGCTCAACAGAAGCAGAAACCAACCTACTCGACTATGCCACTCGATCTACTGGTTGAGTGGTCCAGGTTTTTCTTAAAAACTCAACTTTTAAACTCATCTCTCTCTCTCTTTCACTCTCATTCGCGATTTCATCTCTCTAAAGCTCAAAAGTTTTCAAAATTTTCTCTAAATTTTTCAAAGATTTTTTTCAAAACTTTCATCAATCATCATCATGTCGAACCTATCTCATGTTTCCGAAACCAATGAGTAAGTTTTCATAACTTAAAAACCTAAAATTTAACAAAAATTTGGTTTAAGCAAAATTTTGGAATTTTTCAAAAATTTTGTTACATGTTGCTTATAATCGGTTAGATAGGATTGGGTTTGATGTTGATACAATATAGCATTGATTTCTATGGTTGGAATTGATTGGGATTGTGAATTTTTGTCCTTGATGTTTAAATTGAAAATTTTCGGAACTTTGATAGAAAATAGAACAAATTTCACTAGATTTGAGAACCCATGTTGGTTTTTGTTGTTGAATTTAAACAAATTTAAGCAATTTTAGTACAACCATAGTTAACAATGCTTGATCTTTGAAAAATCTTTGAATTTTTGTGTTGAAATTGTTTAAATGGTGTTTATGTTTGAAAATCTGATATTAATGGGTGATTGTTTAGTTACTCGAACCAATGACTCGATTGAATCAGGTCGGATACAAAAATTATTTGGAAATTTTTGCCGACTCGACCTGACTGATCAAGTGGTTCCAAATTTTTGCTAAACTTTCATTTACTTTTGATTTCAGGTACTCAGGCAACACCAAAACAAGGACAACTAGGAGCAGAGCTTTAGCGTTGACATCACAAGCTGAAAGTGGCTTCTCAAGGTCCAGAAGGGACATTTCTAGGGGCAAGAGAGAGCAAGAAGAAGATTCAGTGAGGAGGAATGCTTAAGAAGAAGACAGTTTTGAGGGATCAGAAGACGAGCAAAATGACTATTCAGAAGAAGCTCAGCTCATTGCCATCTTGAAGAGCGCAAAGTTCTTTGGCACCAGATACCCACATCGCCACACAATGCAATCTCTAGGGATTTGTAGAGGCTTAGAGTACAACCTCCCCCTCAGTGTGATTGATAGAGAATTCGGTTTCAAGAGAGGATCGGGCCAGGCACAAGACTATTTGAAAGAAGATTTGACTGAGTTGTGGGTACAGCTTGGAGGAATGGGCAAATTCTCATCCTCTAGAGCCAAGAGTAGCGAGATTCGGCATCCAGCCATCAGATATCTCCACAAGACTTTTGCCAACACTCTTTTCGCAAGAAGGGCAACTGGGACAGTGAATGAAGGAGAGCTTAAGATGCTGGATAAATCTCTCCATGATTATCTAGTCTATGCGTCCCAGAAGAGTAGAGCCAAGGGGATTGAGATGCTTGGAGATAGAGCCGATACAGGAAACTCTATTGTTTTGGTGAGGCAGCTGCTATGTTACAGGAACAATGCCATCAAGAACAACAAGATGGTAAACAAAGCTGAGTTGGCTGTGGGAGGCATTGTGACCCCTTTTCTTCTTGCTGCTGGAGTTGAGATCACCTCCAAGCCAATTCCATCTCTGTTGTTGAATATGGATTACCTGAGAGCCTCGCAGTCTATAGATGCAAGCATGGCTGAGGAGAAGTACATCTATAACTTCACTCAGCCGCGATCTGGTAGCTTCTGCTACCTTATGGAGGTTTGGTAGAAATCTATGCAATGAATGGAGAAAAGAGCATTACCTTTAACCCACCAGTGGAAGATCTTTATGATCCTGAAGCTGAAGCTCCAAACTCTGATGATAAGATCCTCCAGAAGTATGTTGAGATTCACCAAATCCCTGACGCATATTATTTCGATGACACAGAGTGCAAGTCTCTAAGGGAAGCCAACCACAAGATTGGTATGCTCCAGAAATAGAACAAATGGCAAGACAAGGCATTCAAAGCCTTGAAGAGCACAATGAAAGGGCTTACCAAGAGGTTGGTAGCAGCTGAGACAAGACAGAGGAGGCCTAGCTTGGTTCCTACCTACCTGAGGAGAACCAACTCTCTTAGGAGCACCTCCAGGAGATTCCACCATGCTTCACCCTCAAGGAGATCCTCTATGGATCAAATGCACAAAAGAGGCGCTCAGACCATTCTATAGAGCATGTGGGGCATGATTCACCAGACTTCAACACTCCTCAGCATCACACCGATCAAGTTGAGCATCAAGAGGATATCACTCGACCAGAAGGATCGAGTAGACTACTCGAGTCATCATCCGGACTTGAGCAGACCGCAGCACTCGACCAACCTGGGTCGAGTGGCCCATATGAGACCCACTCCGGAGCTGAGCTGATGCAAGTCGATCCACCCTCCCTCACCATGGTGCCATACTACACTCTAGAGAGCATGGAGGCCAACACAGATGCCTTCTTCACTCCACCAGAATGAGGTACCACCCCATATCACTCACATTGTAACTACCATTGCATTTCTCTTTTGCTTTTGTTTGTAATCTCTAAAACTTTCTCTTGAATTTTTATTACACAAGGGACTGTGTAATGTAAGTTTGGGGGAGGGTCTGAGAGATACATTTGACATATTTATTTTTTTCTTATTCAAATTTTGCATCATCTATGTGCATATAAAAACCATAAAAATTTGAAAAGTTTTGAAAATTATTTCAGAAAAATAGAATGTCATGTAGTTTCATTTGTATTTTATGATTGAGTATAGTAGCATTTTATCTAGGATTGTAAATTTGCATAGGGGATGATGATGAATTAAAACCAATTAAGCTTAATAACCAAACATATAACTTCAGTGCCATAGTTCATAAGTTGTCTAATGCATTCACCTGAGTTTGAAATATAAGACTGCACCCTACTTGGAATCTGATTTTTGCATCATTGCTTGTTTTTGGCTTGCTGTGATTTGTCATTCTATCCCTATATATTAGAACCTTTATTTGAATATTAAGTATCATGTCTACTTGTTGCATTTGAACTCATGGATACCATATACATACTTGGATCTTCTTTTTCCCTTTTACCACTCTTGTTGATCCAAGTAGCTGCTTCCATCTTTGGAGCAATTCCCCAAAGCACCTAACCTTACCTTCTTTCAAACCATGAATCAATTCTGAGTGTGAGGCCTATTTTCGGATTGAACTTAAGAGAAAGTGTTAGGTTTAGGCCGACAAGCATAGGTTCCCATGTAGTTTCTGGTTCACATTTTTTGGACCAGACTAGGGCTAAGGAGTTTGAAATAGGTGTTGGTTTATGTTTGAGAGAGAAAAGAAAAGAAAATAAGAGTGAGAAAAATGAAAAGAAAAGAACAGAGAGTGCTAAAAATGTTTCTATGGAGAGGATAGTGTAAGAATATATGTCTAGTAAAGGATTTGGGAAGTCTATATATGATATGAGAAGGCTCTGTGAAGAGAAAAAGAAAAAAACTTTAGTGTATGAAAATTCACTCAATCACTCTACTCGACCAAGTGGTCGAGTCAGAGCCTAGCAGTTAAGAAAAATCCCCAAATCCGCTAGAAGTAAAAAAAATAATAAAAAGAAAATCCTCTCCTTAGAAGAAAACATGAAAAGAATTGATCCTAGGCTGAGAAAATAATGAATGCCTTTAGTGAAAAGAAAAGGAGTTTAGAATTAGGATCAGTTATATGTTTAGAGTGAGGAGAAGTCAGTTGTGTATTCATGGGTAGATGGGAATCTATTCTTGTATGCATCAGTTGGCTTTTACCTTTAGCATACTCCTGTAGTTCAATCCTTTCACAAGAGATCCATGTTACATGAGCTTAAACCAGAGGAAGAAGATATCATTTTTATCTCTTAAAACCTGTCCCTCAAACCAAATGAGTTCACTTGTTACGTTTAGCATGATTAATTGGTTACAAGTAATTAATGTTGAAGGGATAGTTTACTTTGAATGCTTGCGGAGGCTGAGTCTTGATATTTTCATTATCTATATGATATGTCGATTTCAGAGTTTTATGGGTTTGAACCTTTGATGATGAATTTATTGTGTGAGTAGTTTTCTTAGGGTTTTTAGGGATGGATTAGGTTAGTATTCTATATTGTTATGGGTTTCTTTGATTGATCATCAATTCATTTTTATTCCCTCTTGGGTTAGTGTTTTTAATGCTTGTTCTTTTCTGATCAAGAAGAACATGATCTTAGATGATTTCCACAACAAAAGTGTGATAAAATCATCAGATCTGCTGTTTCCAGGGATCGAGATACAATTGCATGAGATCTAAATATACAATATATATTTACATCATATCTTAGGCTCTCATTTGTTATGAATCTTAATTGAGTTTAACAGACTGATTCTTTATGCAGGATCCTTTCACAAATCTATGGCAGATATGCACAATGTATGTAATGCTTATGCAAAATGTCCTAAGTACTCTAAGATAATGAATATGATGCAAAGTGGTATAAACAATGGATGAAACTACACTAAAATGATGATATACGAAGGCTAAAAACATGTAAAATAAAGTGATATCAATTGTTTGATTTGATGAGCTTGTTGATTTAATTTTTGTGCTGAATTAAATTAATTAATTAATTGCTAATTAATTAATTATTTGTTGTGAATTAAATTGCCAACAATTGCTGAAATTAATTATGTGAAATAAATTGCTGAAATTAATTATGTGAAATAAATTGCTGAAAAATTGTTGAAATTAAATATATGGAGTTATTGCTGAATTTTTGCTAAACTAAATTAATTAATTAATTATTGATAATTAATCAATTGATGAAGTTGTTGTTGTGTTGGTTGCTGAATCATATAAGCATATTTATTATGCTAGGAAACTATTTGTTAGCATGTGTGCATAGTTGTGAGACGGGTTGATCGACTCACTCAATATTTATTAAATATTGATGCATCTCTTCGTAATGATGCAGTAAAAGGTTAGCTTGCTGGAGCTTGTGAGACCAAGGATGTGGAAAGAGGATGACATACCGGCAGTTGTTGTTTATTTATTTTATTGCTGGTATTGTTTTTATGGTGATGAATTTTCATGATCTTGTAGGTTGTTAGTTGATAATTATGCTGATACAATATGCGAATTTATTGAGCTAATTAAATTAATATGATTTTTGTGAATTGTTTAAGTTAGTTTGTGTTGAGGGATTTTAATATTTATGAGAATATTATTATCGAAAACAAAAAATGGGTTGGGTTGTTTTAATTCTGATACCAATTTTTATTAGGATATTTTTCTTTTTATTTAGAATTTCAATTTAATTGAATTAGAAAACTTTTTAGTGTTTCTATTTCTATATTTCCTTTTACTATGGAGTTTGCTTTTACATTTTATTTTATATAATATATAGAGATGAAGTCAGCTTGGTTGTGGAACTCATCCAAAAAATTGAGAGGCTTGGAGGTTTTTATTGGGTTAGACCGGGGGAAAGAAAATGTATTTTTGTTTGAGAGTTATACTTGTTTCTCTTTAGTTTACACTTTTGAAGTGTTAGAACCAAAAAAAATAGGCTAATTTGCTAAACAATCTAAATCTAGATATTGTATAGGAAAATGACCACGCAGCAGAAAATTAAGGTAAATAACTATGGTCCCACGTTCACAGTAAAAACAAATGACTAAAGCATCCTTCCAATTGATTCTGAAAAAGTGTTATTTTTAAAAATGGCATGAACAAAACAGAAAAATGCAGCATCTTAAAAAGTTTGGACAAATCTATTGTACTTTTTGAAAAGAACATGTTTCAAACAAAATAGCATCACATATTGAAAATTTTTGTTAGCATGACAAAAAGAAGAAGTCCAAGAAGGAAAACATAAATCACAACGGTTTTGTTAACAAATAACATGAAATCTAGAGAGGTTATTTTTAAAGATGGCATGAACAAAAAAAAAGAATGGATCATCTGAAAAAATACTTTGGAGTTTGGAAAAAAACTATTGTACTTTTTAAAAATAACATGTTTCAAAAAATAATAGCCAGGCATATTGAAAAATGGTGTTAGCATGACAAAAAAGAAGAAGTCTACCATATATCTGGAATAAAAAAGAAAAACAGTAATAACAACGGTTTTTATAATAACATGAAATATAGATAAATGACATGAAATCTAGATGAATGAAAAATTAGACGAAGGACTCAAATATCATTTCATTTTGTCCCCTGACAAGATACGGTAGCGCATAGTTATTTTGTTAATTAAATTTACTTTTTAGGTTCTGCAGTGCTATTACCCAACAAAAATTAGCTCTTACTGCTCAACTCTTGACTGTTGACTCTTACTCTTCTAACAAACTATTTGTGGTTAGGATGATACACTACAGGGGGATGCATGTTCGGTTGATATAGCTGGTGAAATTCATACCGATTTATAACAGTTTATAAATCTTAATTATGAATTTAATTACCAGGATTCATGAAAATAATTAATTAAATCTAGACTACAAGAGTTTTGAATGTACCTGGATATTCTGTAACGGAAAGATTAACAAGACTGATTTGAGGGTATTTAAGCACTCCAAGTGTTGTGCCTCTATCGGTATCCACACGCACACAAACTGGATCAGACAGAGAATGCTAGTTCCTTTGAGATCTAATCTTAAAAACTCTCGTTACACGAGCTGGTTTCTATTAGGTTTTTATGATCTCTAAGACTATAACTTTGTGATAATAATCATATATATAATGATAGAGTTTTCTCTCCTCTAAAGCTGTCCACATCAGCACCAAATAATTAACTGTCAATTTAAATTTATCTAACACTTATTTTTAATTAATATATCATTTAAAATTTGAATATATATATATATATATATATATATATTATATAAGTATTTGAAATAATAGAAATAATGTGAGTTTTTATATGACTAAAAATGAAACTAATAAATGAAGAGAAAAAGTAATGATGTGTAATTAATCTTAAATATAATTATGTGTTGTTGTTTGAAACATATTAAAATGAAAGAAAATGAAAAATCTAAAACAAATATACAAGATATAAAAATAATAACTACATTGAAAAGTTAAAAAGAATGTTTAAAAGTATACCAAAAAAGATTACTAATAAAGTTTATAGAATAAAAATAGGAAATAATTTGTTATGAAATATGCACTTTTTAAAAAATGTATCACTATGATGAGAAAATTCAAAATTAAAGATGAATAAAAATAAAGAAATATACTATATAAAATTAGTCATGTTTGAAGGAAATACTATATTGTATATTTTTAAAATGTTTTCTCTGAATGCTAAAATATCACGTGTTATTTTGAGACATTAGTGATTATTTTTATAAATGTTTCTAATTTTTTTCTAAAATAACTTTAAAATTATTTAGATTATTCGATCATAAAAAATATTAATAAACTAGAAGAATATGAAGAATGAAGGAAGATAATCAATGTGTACTAAAAATATGAAAGAATGAATGAAGAGAATAAATGTGTTACAATCAAATATAGATTTATAATATAGTTTAATTTATAAAATAATTTAAAATAAACTTAAATTATTTTAAGAATAAAAATAGGAAATAATTTACTATGAAATATACACTTTTTTAAAAAAAATGTATCACTATGAAGAGCTATTATATGACTCAAATGAAACAAATAAATGAAGAGAAAAGGTAATGATGTGTAATTTATCTTAAATATAATTATGTGTTGTTGTTTGAAACATACTAAAATAAAAGAAAATGAAAAATCTAAAACAAATATACAACATTAAAAATAATACCTACATTGAAAAGTTAAAAATGATGCTTAAAAGTTTACCAAAAACATTACTAACAAAGTTTTTAGAATAAAAATAGAAAACAATTTACTCTGAAATATACACTTTTAAAAAAATGTAATCACTATGATGAGAAAATTTAAAATTAAAGATGAATAAAATAAATAAATAAATATACTGTATAAAATTAGTCATGTTTCAAGGAAATAATATATTATATATTTTTAAAATGTTTTTCTCTGAGTGCTAAAATATCACATGTTATTTTGAGACATTAGTGATTATTTTATAAATGTTTCTAATTGTTTTCTAAAATAACTTTTAAAAATTATTTAGATGATTCGATCATAAAAAAATATTAATAAACTAAAAGAATATGAAGAATGAAGGAAGAAAATCAATGTGTACTAAAAAAAATAGGAAAGAATAAATGAAGAGGATAAATGTGTTACAATCAAATCTAGATTTATAATATAGTTGAATTTATAAAATAATTTAAAATAAATAACATATTTTTTTTACTTTTAGTGTTTAGAAATTATAGATATGTATTTATAGTTATTTATAAATAATAAAAATAATAATTTAATTTTATAGACAGAAAATAACTGTATATAAATTTATAAATGTTTACATAATGTTATATTGTTTTTTTTTTACAGTGTTATAAAAATGAAATCCTGCGCAATGTGCGGGTACATTTTTTAGTTCTCATAATTATTATGTTAAGTCTATCTATTTTATTAAACCATATATATATATATGTGTATCACATACCTAGGAGGCACACATTTTGATGCGGACATCAACCCAATAGCTGAACCACCTAGTGGAAACACAAGTGAGGAGCGTGCGGAAGTAGCAAGTACAAAGACAAAGACTCATGAAGGCCCCATGACATGAGCAAAAGCCAAGGAGTTGAGCTTATGGCCGAGCAATGAGCTTGAAGCGGATCAAGACCATATCAAGATTCCGGAGATAGATGGACCCATTACAAGAGCCAAGAATAAGAAGCTATGGGAGGAATTCAACATCTCCATACAAGCCCTACTCGACACAGCTGAAGATGTCCCGGCCAACGGACCAGCCATAGACCAAACTGCGATGACTCTTGGCCAAGTAAGGTACGATTTGTGTTTAATTATTTCTGTGTCCTTGCAGGTGATATGGCCTCGGCCTAGTGGCTCTAGTAAGGCCATATTGAGTCTAGTTCGAGTCCCAGTAGAGTCTTTTATTTTATTTTTTTTTATTTTGTGTCTTTAGTTACACTTTCCTTATAAGGGAACTGCATATAGTTCTCATTGAAAGTGTGTGTCAGCTTAGTCTTTAAATTTAAGAAGTCTTGTTGTTTTGAGTCGCAACCCTAGGGTTGTAGCCGACTGGACTATTTATAAAGTCACATGACCGTGTACTTTATAAAGAAACCAAATTCTCTTGAAAGTTGCTGAAACTTTTGTCTCAGATCTTGTCTTTGTGTGTGATTCACAAAGCCACGATTTCTCAAGCTGTATCAAGGAGTCTCTCATCCTCCTTGTGATGCTTATCAATCCATCATCACGTCCCCTCATCAGATTTCATAAGAGGAGCTTCGAGCTGCTTGTCTAATCTTCCATCTGACCGGTTTGCGAGTTGTTGAGCTTCGAGCTAACTTCGTTTCCACTTAGATCCGGACCAAAGACTCCCCATCTGATTCTTATATCATCTGGTATTCAGAGCCTTCTTAATATCCTATCCCTTAGGTTATTTCGTTCCTCTCTTTATTTTCGTTTCTATTTCAATTCCTTCATAAAAATCATAAAAATCAATTTTCGTCTGTTTTGTTGTTTGAATTTTATAAAATCAAAAAAAAATCATAAAAATATTTCGTCTTTTTTTTTGGATTCTCATCTCGCATTATCATTCAGGAAAATTGTCGTCATTAATTTAGAAATTCGTTTGATATTTTAGTTCATTAAAAAAATACAAAAAAAAAAAGAAAAGTACCTCTAGGGTTCATCTGTTTGCATCGATTGCTTGTCTTAGTAACTGCTGTTAGGTTGAGTGTTTTATCTTGCATTGTGTTCACTTAAATCGTTGTTTCATCTATCAGTGGAGTTGAGTTTGAGTCACTTGTGTGTTATTGAGTTTGCATCATCTAAGAGTTGCTGTTTAGCGATTAGATCAGGTTTGTAGCTTGTTCTTGTTCTATCTGCGATTCTGTCCTTGATTCCTAGTTGTGTCAGTCTTGTTTTTGTTTCTGTTTTGTATCATATCATCTGTCTGCATCTAGTACCTGTTAGGATTCGTATCATCTGTTTGCACCTGTCTAGCAAATTTTAGGTATCGTGCATCATAAGTCATCACCATCGCATATCACTTCTGAATTGCTTGTGGTTTTTTTGTATCGGTCTACTCTTCCTTTTTTTTGGTCCTTTGTTTCGTCTGTGTCAGGGAGCAAACACGCCATAGTGTCCTTAGCACCTTGTGCACGAAGCAGAGCTGAAGTGGAAGTTTTCCATTTAGCAGCCGCACAACAAAAAGGAAAATCAATAAGAGGGTGTTTTCCTTTTCTCTTACTTGTAATCTTTCTTATTTGTGTTTCTTTGATCTGTGTCTCTTGATTGTATTAAGGAGACATGGCTGAAGGAGGACCTGAACGTCAAGACGCTATCATGGAGATGTTGCAAGCCTTAAGCGCTGACATGAGGACCATGAACCAACAAGTCGGTGAACTTCGCCAAAATTTTGACAACCGTCTCAACCAGTTAGAGCAACCTCAACGACAACAAGCAGCACCAAATCAATGAGCGCGGGGAGCTCAGAAACTGCCGCCAGACCATCTTGACCCTGAAGAAGAAGTACTCTCAGAATCTGATGAAGAGTCACTCGACCCACTTGCGCCACAACACCGCAGAATTGATCCATTTCGGCGACACCAACCGAGAGAGGTAGGTCTTAGAGAGACTAATCATGATATTAAACTAACTCCACCTTCCTTTGCAGGAAAAACAGATTCCGAAGGTTACTTGGACTGGGAAAAAAGACTTGAGTACATCTTCGAATGCTATGGATACCGGTAGCACAAAAAGGTCGCTTTAGCCGCGGCTCAACTCACGGGAAACGCCTTAGCATGGTGGGACAGAACAGTGGCCGAATGGAGACGACGTCATTTTGCAACTGTGACTACTTGGGCTGACATGAAATGCCTCATGAGGTTGAGGTATGTCTCTGAATATTTTCATCGTGACTTGCAAAAACGTTTCCGCAAATTAACGCAGGGACAACGGAGCGTGGAAGACTACTTCGAGGAATTTGAGAAATTAATGAACTCGCTCGAGCTGGAGGATTCAGAGGAGGCTATGATGGCTCAGTTCATAGATGGATTACAAGATAGGATCCAACGAAAGGTAGAGCGGGCCAAGTACAGCAGCCTAAACGAGCTTCTACATCTAGCCGTTCAAATCGAGCAACAAATCAAGAAGAAGACAAGCCTCATCACTCGACCAAGAAATTCTCCACAAACATGGCAGAATGACACATCAAAGGTTCAAGACAAGGGCAAGGCCATAGATATAGACTCACGGTTCAAATCGAGACAATCCGAGCCCTAACGAAATTTCCGTGAAGGTCAAGGTAAGTCCTCTAACCAAACTAATCGTACTCGTGACATAACTTGTTTTAAGTGTCAGGGGCGAGGTCACATGGTAAAAGAATGTCCGAACCGGAGAGTAATGATCCTATCCAACATCGGAGAATATGAGTCACAAGACGAGGCTGGAGACGAGTCCGAGAAACATGGAGAAGACGCCGAGTATCCGGACATGGGAGAATCACTCATGATACGGTGAGTACTCAATGTTCAGATAGGACCTGAAGAAACCGAGCAAAGAGAGAATCTCTTTCATACACGCTGCACCATCAACGGCAAGGTTTACAATTTAATTATTGATGGAGGTTCTTGTACTAACGTGGCTAGCAAGCTTCTTGTTGAGAAATTAGGTCTTGTGAGAGCCAAGCATCCCCGGCCGTATAAACTGCGATGGCTCAATGACAAAGCCGAGATGAAGATCACCGAACAGGTAACAGTCCCATTTAGTGTTGGTAAATATCATGATCAAGCTACTTGTGATGTAGTGCCCATGCGAGCTGGACACCTCCTCTTAGGGAGACCATGGCAATTTGACCGAGAAACTCAACATGACGGACGTACCAATCACTACTCGGTCACACGCAATAACAGTAAGTATACACTCGCACCCCTTAGTCCATCACAAGTGTATGCACTTCAGGTTAAAATGGCTAAGGAAGGAGAGGTAAGTAAATCAAGCCTTTACGTAAGCTATGGATTGATTGGTAAGACCCTTGGTACCAAGGGCGCCTTGCTACTAATGTTCTACCAAGAATGTCTAAGTGCAGATACAGGTGAACTAAGCATACCCAAGGAGGTTCAGTCCCTACTTCAAGACTACTCGGACGTGTTCCCTGAAGATCTACCGCCAGGCTTACCCCCGCTAAGAGGCATAGAACATCAAATCGACTTGGTTCCGGGATCAGCTCTTCCGAACAAACCTGCATACCGAATGAATCCAGAAGAAAGCAATGAACTAGAAAAACAAATCAGCGACTTACTAGACCAAGGATACATCTGGGAAAGTCTCACTCCATGTGCTGTGCCCGTTCTGCTGGTACCAAAGAAAGAAGACACTTGGAGAATGTGTGTGGACTGCCGTGCAATCAACAACATAACAATCAAGTACCGACACCCAATCCCATGCCTCGACGACATGCTAGATGAACTCAGCAGTTATGTCCTCTTCTCAAAGGTGGATCTCAAAAGCGGTTATCATCAAGTACGAATACGCGAAGGCGATGAATGGAAGACTGCGTTCAAAACCAAACAGGGACTATATGAGTGGCTTGTCATGCCTTTCGGCCTCACCAATGCCCCTAGTACATTCATGCGTTTTATGAACTAGGTTCTTCGTTCTTATATTGGTAAATTTGTCGTTGTTTATTTTGATGACATATTAATTTACAGCAAGAACTTGAGAGACCACTTAGAATACCTAGAGCTTGTATTTAAATCACTTCGGAAGGAAAGCTTATACGCTAACCTAAAGAAGTGTGTCTTTTGTACTAACAAACTTATCTTTTTAGGCTTTGTTATTAGTGAGCAAGGGTTACAGGTAGATGAAAAAAAGATCAAAGCTGTCCGAGACTGGCCCACACCTACTACCATCGGACATGTCCAGAGTTTTCATGGTCTAGCTAGATTTTACAGGCGATTCGTGAAGGACTTCAGCACTCTAGCTGCACTGCTCACAGCCGTGGTAAAAAAAAACCAGCCCTTCGCATGGGGACCTGCTCAAGAGCAAGCCTTCAACGCCTTGAAGGAAAAGCTGACACAAGCACTGGTTCTTTCTCTACCTAACTTTGATGATATTTTTGAAATCAAATGTGATGCTTCAGGTATAGGAATTGGAGCTGTGCTTCACCAAAGCAAGAAGCCCATGGCATTTTTCAGTGAGAAACTCAATGGAGCCGCACTCAACTACCCGACCTATGATAAAGAATTATATGCTCTCGTATCGTGCCTTACAAATGTGGCAACACTACTTGCTGTCCAAGGAGTTCATCATTCACACCGACCACGAGACTCTTAAGCACTTACGGGATCAAACAACACTTAAAAGGAGGCATGCAAGATGGCTTGAGTTCATAGAGACATTTCCTTACGTCATCAAGTATAAGAAAGGCACGGACAATGTGTTAGCTGATGCCCTCTCCCGACGCTACACGCTCATCACCACATTAGAAGCTTGTGGTAAGGGTGACTTTCATTCATTTTACTTGCATGATAGGTTACAGGCCAAGATCATGGGATTCGAGCACCTCAAAGATTAATATGCAACGGACCCTGACTTCTCCGAAGCTTATGAAGCTTGTGGTAAGGGTGACTTCCATTCATTTTACTTGCATGATAGGTTTCTTTTCAGGGACAAAAGATTATGCATACCTCGAGGATCCATGCGAGACTTGCTACTCAAGGAAGCTCACAGAGGCGGCCTTATGGACAAAACACTAGCCGTAGTGGCGGAGCACTTCTACTGGCCCCATCTCAAGAAAGACGTCGAGAAAACTTGTGCAAGATGCGTCACTTGCCATAAAGCAAAATCCAGGTCCCATCCTCACGGTTTATACTTGCCTTTACACCCTAACGCTCCGTGGGAAGATATTTCCATGGATTTTGTTTTAGGATTACCACAGGTTAAGCATAAGGACTCGATCTTCGTAGTGGTCGATAGGTTCTCAAACATGGCACATTTTATACCATGGAACAAGACCAACGACGCGTCTCAAATTGCCGATCTATTCTTCAAGGAATCGCTAAAACTACATGCTATCCCTAGAACTATTGTTTCTGATCGTGATGTTAAATTTTTAGGGCACTTTTGGAGAACTTTATGGAAGAAAGTTGGTACAAAGCTCCTGTTTTCGACAACTTATCATCCGCAAACGGATGGACAAATGGAAGTGGTAAACCGTACTCTTTCTACGTTACTTCGACCCACACTTGGTAGAAATTTAAAAACATGGCTCGATTGTTTACCATTTGTTGAGTTTGCCTATAACCATGCTAGGCACTCTACTACTAACCTCTCCCCCTTTGAGATTGTCTATGGTTTTAGGCCCTTAGCCCCGCTGGATCTGTCCCCGATCCCACAAACCGAACAAATCAACATGGATGGCCAAAACCGAGGTGAGTTCGTGCAGAGAATGCATGAACAAGTCCGAGCCAAAATTCTCAAGAAGAATGAAAAGATCAAGGAACATCAGGACAAAGGTCGCAAACAAGAAATTTTTGAGCCCGGAGAATGGGTGTGGATCCATATGCGCATGGAGAGATTTCCTAGGAAGAGAAGTTCCAAGCTAGCACCCCGAGGCGATGGACCATTTCGAGTGCTCGCGAGGATCAACAACAATGCCTATAAGCTAGAACTTCCAGGTGAGTTCAATATTTCCCATACTTTTAATGTTGTTGATCTGTCACCTTATATTTCAGAGGAACAAGTTTTGAGGGCAAAACCTTCTCAAGAGGGTGGGAATGATGTGGACATCAACCTAATAGCTGAACTACCTAGTGGAGACACAAGTGAGGAGCATGCGGAAGTAGCAAGTACAAAGACAAAGACTCATGAAGGCCCCATGACACGAGCAAAAGCCAAGGAGTTGAGCTTAGGGCCGAGCAATGAGCTTGAAGCGGATCAAGACCATATCAAGATTCTGGAGATATATGGACCCATTACAAGAGCCAAGAATAAGAAGCTAGGGGACGAATTCAACATCTCCATACAAGCTCTACTTGACACAGCTGAAGATGTCCCGGACAACGGACCAGCCATAGACCAAACTGCGATGACTTCTCGGCCAAGTCAGGTATGATTTGTGTTTAATTATTTCTGTCTCCTTGCAGGTGATATGGCCTCGGTCTAGTGGCTCTAGTAAGCCCACATTGAGTCTAGTTCGAGTCCCAGTAGAGTCTTTTATTTTATTTCTTTTTATTTTGTGTCTTTAGTTACACTTTCCTTATAAGGAAACTGCATGTAGCTCTCATTGAAAGTGTGTGTCAGCTGAGTCTTTAAATTTCGGAAGTCTTATTGTTTTGAGTCGCAACCCTAGGGTTGTAGCCGACTGGACTATTTATAAAGTCCCATGGCCGTGTACTTTGTTTTTTTACCCTACATCAATAAAGAAACCAAATTCTCTTGAAAGTTGCTAAAACTTTTGTCTCAGATCTTGTCTTTGTGTGTGATTCACAAAGCCACAATTTCTCAAGCTGTATCAAGTAGTGTCTCATCCTCCTTGTGGTTTTTATCAATCTATCATCACGTCCCCTCATCAGATTTCACAAGAAGAGCTTCGAGCTGCTTGCCTAATCTTCCATCTGACCAGTTTGCGAGTTGTAGCGGAGGAGGAGCTTCGAGCTAACTTCGTTTCCACTTAGATCCGGACCAAAGACTCTCCATCTGAGTCTTATATCACATTTAAATCCACTAAGATGGTTTTACCGACATTAACCTATTAATGCATGTGATGGACTTTTTCAATTCTCAATTACACTTGGCACATGTATATATTTAAGTATTTGTATACTAATTTATTTTATATATTATATACAGTAAACCTTTATATTGGGACAATGATATTTTATTAATTTATAGTGATATTAATATATAGTATAAAAATAATTATTATTAATTTATAAAGATTTTTATTAGAAAATAAAAATGTATAAATTAAAACAATTTGATTTAAATAAAATTAATTTTTTGGATGTTATAAATTTTAATAGTTTTGGACTTGAAAGTTTAAAATTTGAAAGAAAAATCAAATTATTTTGATAATAAATAACAAAGATTATAGATGAATTCACTTGTAGAAATGATTAATATAAATTTGAATTTATGATTAATGAGCTCAATTGTTGTATTTAAACAGTTATACGACTAGTGAAATAAAAATTATATATATTTCGAATTAAATAATTCTTATTTTTATGATAATTTTATATATGTTATAACAATAAGATAGTTTAGAATACAACAGAATAAGTTTTATATAAGAAAAGTTAGTGATGAGTTCTAACAAAAATTCATTAAAAATTTCTAAAAGTATATTATATATATATATATACTTTTATATGAAATTTATATGATTATTAATTTATATTATTAATGGGACCATATATTTACATAGAGATTCTAAAAAAAATTATTATCTTATTATATTATCGAATTTTATTTATTTTTACACCGGCCTGATTTGGGACCAACAAATTTTATTATTTTATAGTATTTATATATTTATCGAGTATTGATTTATAGAGGTTTTACTGTATAAAAATAAATCATTAACCCATTTCATTAAAATTGGTCTAATCTAAATTAGATCTACTTGTATTTTAATCCAGTCAGCTTAGGTGTGTGACCCTATAGGATCATATGATATTAGTAATAGGTTCTAACCCCATAAATTATAAGCGGCTTCTAACAAAACATTATAACCACCTAATATCATATGATTGTTAAACCTTGTAACATCCGTGTCTCAGAAAAGGAAAATTTGAATTTATTTTGGGAATTTATAGTGGAATTGGTTAACTCCAGTTTTGGGGTTAAGGAGCAGGTTTGTGATTTTAAATAATTAACCGGAGGAATTTTAATTAATTTCGGAGTAATTTGTAATTCCAGTCAGAATTAAGTGAACCAGAGATTAATTACATGCGGAACGTTTGGTTAAATGGATAAATTCAAAAGTTAGGCTTGGTCTTCATCATAGGGGTGTTTCCGATCAATTTAAAAGTTTGAGGGAAGATTGTAAATCCTCAATATTTTGGGGGCAAGGCTGTAAAATATAGGGAACTAACGGGAAAAAAAAACCTACGCTTCTTTTCTCCTTAAGTCATCGCCTCCATCCTTTGTTAGTTTTTGGTCTCCTCCATCGTGACCAAAGAAAGTTGTGTGGCTTGGTTGTTGGAGAGATAAGAGGAGAGGGAGAGGGAGAGCCTTGGCGTAGAGAGACATGGGAAGAGTGAGGGCTGAGGGTGAGTGACGAAGAAAGAGAAGCAGAAAGAGAAAGAGACAGAGAGGCGGTGGTGTCTAGGACGAGAGAGAAAGCTCGACTCTCCATTCCTCTTTGTTGTTTGTGGTATTGGTGGATATCAACGAAGTCTTGGGCCATGTTGATAAAATCGGCGTCATGTTGTTCCTAGTTGATCCGTGGCGTTGTCACGGAGAGATCGCGATTCGAGAGTGTCGTGATGAGGAGTGGTGACGCGGGAGTCGTTCTGACGAGATGATGATCGGAGGGTGTTTAGCTTGGCGTTCAGGTGGTGTGGATGGTACGATCCGTTTGTGTCGAGTCTCGATGGGGCTTGACGGACGGTGGTGTGCGGCGTGATTGGATCACGTGTGATCTGGATCGGTGGATCGCTGGGAGTTGTGTGCCGGTGGTGAGTGATGTGTTTCCGGTGGTGATCGATGGTAGTGGGTGGCGGTTGAGATCGCCGGCGTTGACGTCGGCTTCGTGGTTACAGAGAATCGGAGAAGGTGACTTATAGTATTAGGTCATGTAATTAGTTAGGTAATTAAGTATTATTTAAATATTTTATTAATTTATTATAAAATTATGTTAGTAATAATTTATTAATATTTAGGCAGTGTGTTCGGAAATCTACACCAGGGTGTAGATTTCTGAGAAGTTCCAGAAAATTGTGGAATTTGTTTCGAAATTTCGGCATCGGGCTAAGGTGAGCGCATGACCGTAGGATTAATTTTGGAATACTGAGTAGATTAATATGTTTTACTGTGTAGACCAGTGGATCAGACTCATGTTATTGATTTGATGTTTTACATATTTTTGTACTGCATTATATTTGTGTATTAAGTCCATGTTAGTGCGGGAGGACTGCTCCACTCAGTGTTTGATTTTCCAAATGCTGATGCATCACTGTTTGTTGATGCAGTTAAAAGAAAAAATATGATCGTGGAATCATGGCGAGGAGAAGAGAATGATTTAGGACTCGGTTCTATGAAGTTTTGATTCTCGTATTTTATGTTTAATTTCTGAATATTGAATTAATGATAGTTTAATATTAGATAATCTAAATTTATTGAATTAATTGGTGATTTTCCTATATTGTAGAATTTTAATTGGAATTTGGAGATATTAATAAGTATAAGTACATTATTATCTATTAAAAAACATAAAAAAAACAAGTGTGGTCTTTTCAAACCTCGACATTACAACTTTATTAAAGTAAAATACAAATAATTTTAGGACATTCCCAACAATCTTCCACTTTTACTGGAATCATCCATTCCTATAATTCCTTCGTCTCTATATCTCGATCTTAGCATAAGGCAAGAAACAATATCATCCTTATCAAGCCAGATCACATTTATCGAACTCTGATTTATACTGATTAAACAAACAACTGACATTCACCTCGTTTGAGCACGGCCATGCATTTTTAGTATCTCGATCTTAGCATAAGGCAACAAACAGTTTCATCCTTATCAAGCGAGATCACATTTATCAAACTCTGGTTTATACTGATTAAACAAACGACTGACATTCACCTCGTTTGAGCACGATCATGCATTTTTTAGTATCACATCTTCAACAGGCCCATAGATATTTTATCTCCCATTATATAGGAGGGACAAATCCCATCTCGTTTCACCCATGTTCCTTACACAATTCATAAAACAGCCAATCACTGTGTTTATAATCAACTTTTATGGCTGCCGTTTGATAGAGTCAAAGTGAATTATTCCATATATAATAAATCATGACGAACTCAGGTCAAAGGACTATACTCTATAGTTGTGATGAGAAACTCTTATGACACTCATATAACAATCTTGTAGAGTTCTCATAGCGGGTCAGTCCAATACTTTGTTCTCCAACACATATCAAAACAAATTTCATTACTTTGAAACATAATAAACTCTATGTTTACCTGAGCAATAATTCATACACATGTGCAAACCCCTAAACACTTTAGGATTATAGATGTTCACGTAGTGGGCCTTTTTCCAAGTCCAAATTGGATGGATATCTTATTTCCATTACGTGTGTGTGTTATACATATACCCACATACATTTTTTATATGACAATTGATCATATTAAAATATACATCAATTCATAGGAAAAACTTTCCACAAAAATCAAGATCACATCTTCAAGATTTAGTAGTCTTAGTAGTAATATGACTTTTATACTTATGCTACTACAAAAATGTTTGTTCGAATATGATCAATATTTGCATCATCTTTTTATTTCAAAGATAAATCTAAATTGTGATATAAATCACATAGATCCATCTTTGAACTCATCCACAATAAATTCCTCACTTTCTTTATAAATTAAGAACACATCTCTAGTTCTTCTCAAGTACTTAAAGATGGTCTTAATTGTAATCCAATAACTCTCATTGAACCAGATTGGCATTCACTAGTCATGCCCAAAGCACATGCAACTTTTGCATCATTACAAATCATGACATACATGAGAAATCACATGGCTAAACAATACTAGACTCTTCTCATCCACTCTTGCTCATCGTTTGTTAAGGACACTGAGTCTTGCTAAGAGTTATGCCATAGAGTTGATAGAAAACCTATCTTAGAATCAATCTTGGAATCATATACGGTAAACATGAGCAAGACCTTATCTTTATAAGCGTCTTTACTTATCTTAATAAGTTCATTTGATCTATCTTTATAGATCACTATTCCAAAATAGGACGTTTTCCTCATGTCTTTTATTAAAAATTAACTTTTTTACCAAGTCATAATAGACTAAAGCAAAAAACTTTATTTCTAATAAACAATATGTCATCTACATATAATGCCAAAGTGTATCTGATCTCTCACTAGTCTTCTTGAAAATGCATGATTCCCCTTTTGGATTCCATGGCCTTTAACCATTTACTAGAATAGGATCCGTCATTGCTTCCTCGTATAATGTAGGTTTATCATTTTATATAATCAATAGATTATTTTGATCCATAACTCTATCTCCAAATCAATTAGGTTTGTGACGGCTCCTATCGGACCAACATACCTTAGGTTTTACAGGTCTGAATTCTACGACTCTTCGTAGATTCAGTTAATGTTCTCTCTAAAAGTTTGAACATCCTCCTGTAATTCTCGAACTATTTCGAATAGTACTTTACTCCCACTATTTTCTTTTTAAAGAAAGTTTGTTTTCAGAAAGGCATTATTCTGAGCAACAAACACTTTGTTCTTAGTGGGATTGTAAAAGTAGTAACCTTTAGTATCTTTGGGATAACCTACGAAGTAGCAATTGTGTACAAGCTTATCAATAAAAAATCGTTTCACATAAGCTTCACAACCCCAAATTTCAGAAAAAGACATTTTAGGAATTTTTCCAACCCACATCTCATATGGTGTCTTCTAACTGAACTGATGGATATATTTTTAGCATAAACACATACGTTTCTAGAGCATATCTCAATATCTGTCAAAGGATAATGGAAGATCTTAGTGACTCATCATCTATCAAACCATATCTAATAAAATTTGATTTCCTCTTTTAATCACACCATTCAATTTTGGTGTTCCTAGAGGAATGAGCTGTGAAACATTTTTTCTAAGATGATCACTAACAACTCAGTTTAAATTTCCTCCTCAATGATCTAATCAAAGAGCATAAATTTTACCAAGTTGATTTATAATTCATTCTGAAACTCTTTAAACTTTTCAAGAGATTCAGATTTCAATACAATTCGAGGAAGTTTGATCCATGCAATTTTTCCTTCTTAAGGACACACTTCACAATGGAAAGGACTTTTGAGGATTTGATATTATGGTCGGGAAAAAATAATGAAATTAATATGATTTTCAGGAATTTGAGCATTCTCAACTATTGAGAAACGCACACTAACTCAAAACAATTTTCCTCAAATGAGTGTAGTGATCCAAGATCTTTATTTTACTAAAATCCAAGTGAGCTTTGGCTCACCGCTTGAATGTTCAGCTATTTAGGTAAGCAATGTCTTTGCTAATTATATCCAATATAATTCTTGGTTGTGGATGACATCTTATGTCTTATCCAATCCTATATCTCTAAGCCCAAAACCGTTTGATAACTTAGTCAAGTAAACCAATCTTTTACGTATATGGTAACCATTACCATCTGCCTCGCTCATGTAATCGTGGACACCCTACTTGGTAGACCCATCACACAACGAAACAAGCCTTGACAGTTGATAAGATTGGGAAGATATCAAAATAAATGATATTAATTGAGGAACTATATATTGTCCAAATTATACTTAAAAACAAATTATATAATATAAATTATTTAAGCATAATTAAATCATACATATCTAATATGTTTTAATTGGATAATATTTACAGTTTTTGATAATTGAAATAAATTTAATCAAATTAAATTTACAAATTCTAATCCAATTAGAATTATCAATTTTCTAGAATATACTATTTTAGTAAAATTATATAAATCTTAATCAAATTAAAACTCAATAAGTTTTACTTAGAAAAATTCTAACCTTAAAATCTAGCACGATTCAAATACTTATCCCAATCAAATTAGGAATTATAGTTAACTCTAATTTTATACAACGTTGAATAAATTAATAAATTTTATTAGATTGTTGTAGAACAATTCAAACATAATCATATCTCCATTATCTTATAATGACATTTGACTACAAAAATATTACAATTAAAATGATTATCCATATTATATTTTATGCAAAAATATATTCAATATATATTTTAAAATATAACTTATACATATCTAATATGTATTTGATCGGATAACACAAAATTTTTAAACTGAACTAATCCTAATCAAATTAGGATCATATCAAATTTTAACCTATTGTTAAATTACACATAAGATCTCCTCAATTAGTATGTTGACTTTCTTTTCCAATTTGATAAGAAAAAGTCACGTGCTAATGTATATATTATTTACATAAGTCCTTTTACTTAATAAGTAAATAACTAGCTACACAAGGAATCATTACGATTCAATACTCTTATTAATGATTACCGATCCAATCGTAATATTTGAAACGTGCAGAGATCATTTCTAAATAACTATAATCAAATTATATTATTAAAAAGCTTCAAAACTATCTCAATTTTCATGAACATGCATAACAAATTAAATCCGTTAATTCCATACATGCTCAAACAAAACAAAATCATCTTATATATCACATATATATATGAACTAAATATAATTTCAATATTATACACGTTGTCTCTGAATCTAGCGGAATCTGACATAATTTTTTTAAATGAATAAATTAAATAAACTTATGAAAATATTAACTAAACAATTTAAATTTTCATCAAGATTAATTAAATAAAATAGTAAAATATTAAATATT
Organism: Cardamine occulta; assembly: GCA_028015245.1. Classification (NCBI taxonomy): domain Eukaryota; kingdom Viridiplantae; phylum Streptophyta; class Magnoliopsida; order Brassicales; family Brassicaceae; genus Cardamine; species Cardamine occulta. The sequence goes on from CM051374.1 coordinate 9,413,456, forward strand.
AAAAATTAAATTAAAATGCATAAAATTTTTGGATACCCAAAAATATTTATGAATTATTTTATTTTCCGTTATAATACACAAAAAAATAAATTGCATATATTGTATATCCACGAGCGGACATAAAGTTTTTGTTAGACCTGGGCAAAATACCAAAAGAGTTATAAATTCATATATCCTAGGAATCAAAACAGCACTTGATTACCAAAAACAACCAACGGAGAAGATCCCTGGGGAAATTCCAATGGCAATCCTTGGGTGGCCATGACTGCCGATGAGCCAGAACCGGCGGCCAGTGAAGAAACTTCTCGAAAATGCAACAAACCCTACTAACCCTTTTTCGCCTAGCAGAGCAAAACTCAATTGATGATTGTATTTTATTCCATTGTTATCATTGGAAATTTCTTCTTCTTCTTATCTAATGGCTTTAAACCAATGATAGTACAACCTGGTCCTGTTGTTGATTTCCTATTTGCTAACATAAATTTATCTTATTTGTTTAAAAAACAATAAATATCAGATCTCTTTCAGGGAACAGATGTTTGAGTTGAAGAACATGGATTCATCCAATGGACTTACAAGAGAAGAAAGTATTCTTCATGAAGACTTCCGTGATACCAAGAATGGTACAAAGGCGCTTAACACTTTCCAAAGAATCATGCATAAGAAGGTGAATGTTCTGTCCAAAGCTCTTAAAGATAGCAACTACAATGATGAACCTCTCCAAGAGTTCCATGACCACATCGATCCAATATTTTATCGACACGGTAAGTTTTCAATACATTTTATGTTTAAGGACTTTGACTTGGGGTTGTTTATGGCATTGCAAGCACATTTGAGGACAAATCTTTTTCAACGGAGTGGTGGATGATGCGATCCTAGGAGGCTCTAAGGACAAAGAACATGGAGTTGGCAACATCAAGTAAGCAATGGACGAACATGGAGCAAAATGAGCATGGAAAGGAGCAAAACAGCATGGAAAGCATGCATTGGACTTATGGAGTATTTTTGGAACAAAATCTTTCATCAAACATTGCAAATATCACTACACCTAGTGAAGACTCAAGCGGATCATTTGGACCTTAGGCTTTGTGTTAAGGCTACACAGGTCAAGAGACAAGTCCAAGAAGACTAGAGCTTTGGCCATATGATCCACTCACACTTTTTTTTCCTTGGTTCGGTTGTCCCAATGGATTTTCCAAACAAGGTTTTTAATGCGGTTTGTGGCTCATATGGTCATCTATGCCAACTTCTAGTTTGATCCATGACAAGGCCTGTATCTCATCATCTTTGGCGTGCCCCATATCTACATATTTCTTATCTTTCTATCTTTGTATTTGAATTCAAACTCGTGTGTTTACTTTGCATGGTCCGAGTATGAGTTTCCGAAGCATGTCTCGAAACTCGTCTCTCTTTATTGTCTTGTCTCTTCTCCTTCTCGTCACCAACTCTTTATATTGTGGCTGAGACTTATGTATTTCTTATCTATCTTTTAATCAAAAATCTTTACAAAATATAGATCATTGTTTCTCGACTTTGTGTGATTCGATTTTGAAAACTCTTAGTCTTATCAGGTGGACTTTCCGCATCCATTTGTGGCAAAAATCGATCAATCCTCATGCAAGGTGCTCGTTAATCAGGTCTTGCACCATCTCGCAATCATCTTAATCTCCCAGTGTCGATTTTGGGTCATGATCCTTCAAGATGATCGCATCACTACCACTACATATATAAGTCTTCTTCTTTCTATCAGAAAACTCTTCAGCTTTATAGAAAAAAAAACTCTAGCATCACAAAAATAAAATAAAACTAATTTGGTTTCATGGCTTATTACCACGATTTATATCGACTTAACACCACGATAACCGGATGGCATGTTCATGTGAAGGTCTTGAGGGTCTTCCGAGTTCATGTTCGTCCTCTTGTAGAGTCGTTGGGTCTTATTCTCGTGGATGAAAAGGTTAGTTTGAATTTATTGTATACTTCCAATATTTTAAAGTAAGCAGATCTATTATTCTGGATAGAATAACTTTTGTATATATAGATTGATTTTGTTTTTAGAAAAGTGATGAGATCCTAACCAGCAGCCGACTTGAGGAAGCTAAGGAAATAGAGGAGCAGCTTGAACCAGAGCTTAAGGGAGCTAAGGAGATGGAGGAGCAGCTTGAACCAGAGCTTAAGGAAGCTAAAGGAGAAGCCACAAAGCAACATGGACTTGAGGAAGCCAACGACAAAGATCTACATGTGCCCCTTGGTCCGATGACTCGATCCAAGCAAGCAAGATTCCATCAAGCATTCTACACTCTCTTACACCATATCCAGGGCCGACTTGAGTTTGCTAATCCAGTCACCTTGATTGTGATTCACGCCGCTTAAGCATTCATCAAGAGAGGTGTGTGGACTTGTACTCTTTTTCCCTCCTCTTGGTTTTATCCCAATGGGTTTTCCAAGAGAGGTTTTTAATGAGGCCAGCCCACACACTCTTTATCATTTCCTCTTGATGAAATCCAAGCCCACTCCATTCACTCCATTCTCGCCACTTTGAAGCTGAAGAGTTACTTGTCTTAAGTCTTTTGTACACTTAATGATCAGCTTTGACTCATTAAGTAATTGCTATTTTCTATATTTTAGTTCTAAGTATCTGAAACTCTATAAGTACTTGTATTCTCTTTCTCTTCAGATTTATCAAACCTTTCTTATTCTCAATCATCTTTGAAACTGTTTGATCATGTTCGATTAGTGTATTCGGAAATCTCCTTGCACTACGAACGCCCTTGAAAGTCTAAGAGTGATTCCGCAACTCTTAGAAGTTTCATTCAATCCATTTTCGTGGTTACTCATCCATCTGAACCGATCTGTTCCCCTTCTCACTCGCCAATCATCATCAAACCGGTTCATCGGAGGCTTTCCTTGCTTCAAAGACTTCACCTATCATTTGGAGGACATTCAGGGACGTGATCCTCCCCCAGGATCACATCAAGTGGTATCAGAGCAGACTCCATCTCAGGTTGTGTCTTTTCAAACCGATTATACCCTTTCATATTCTTCATAACCTTTGAATTGATTTATCTGTTGATTGTCGGAATTTTCATAAATCTTTGGTAATAGATAAAATCGTCAAATCAGTTTTCAAAGAACATATTATGAGTCTAGTTTATGTGAAAATTGATTTCGGAATTTTTGGACACGATTTGATATTTTAATCTGACCGATCATCTTCAAGTGATTTTGAAAAGAGAATTTCTGCGACTTTTCAGTGTTTTAATTTTCATAAATCCGTTTTAATTGCTAAAATAGTGAGATCGGTTGGATTTGTCTTTAAAACGAGTCAGGTATTTTAGAAAATTGTTTCTAGAATTTTTGAACGTGTTTGGGTATTTTATTCGAATCGATCAAACCAAACTGTCTCTTGGAATTCCAAGCAAGCTTATCTTGTATTGTTGTTGTGTTATCTGTTGGGCATTTTACTTGTTATTTTGTTTCAATCTGATCAGGTACCATGGCAGAAAGCAGCAATGGTGAAGAAGAATCCGCAAACTCCAACAAGCAACTTCTTGACTCCTTTAAGGCAATGATGAACGAGAGTATAGCAACCATGAGGGCAGAGATGAGAGCTGAATTTGACAGATCCATCAACGACCGATTTAGGAGGCAATCACAACCTTCTGAGGCTGAGCAGTACTATAGTCACTCCTCTAGAACACACCATTCAAGGAGAAGACGGCCAAGAGAGGAACAACCCCTTAGGATCAATCAAACTCAAACCCGAGATCCTTTAGCCGGCCTAAAAATCGAGATTCCATCTTTCCATGGAACCAATAATCCGGAAGAATATCTAGAGTGGGAGAAAAAGATTGAGATCGTCTTTGACTGCAGAGAATTCACTCAAGACCACATGGTTCGGATAGCTCCAACCGCATTCAAGGATTATGCCTTAAGTTGGTGGGATCAGCTAGTAACTTCAAGGAGAAGGGTTGGAGATCTTCCTATTGAAACTTGGAATCAAATGAAGATTATTATGAGGAAGAGATTTATACCTAGTCATTATCATAGAGAGTTGCATCTAAGGCTGAGGAATCTATCTCAAGGAAGTAAGTCTGTGGAAGAATACTACAAGGAGATGGAAACTTTGTTGCTTAGAGCTGATATCCGAGAAGATGGTGAAGCTACTATGGCCAGATTTATGGGCGGCCTTAATAGGGAAATTATGGATCGGCTGGAAGTACACCATTATGTGGAAATGGAAGAGCTTCTGCATAAAGCTAACATGTTTGAGAAACAGCTTAAGAGAAGGAACCCTAGACCCGGTTATGTTTCCACAAGAGTCAGCCAAACCCGAGACGACAAACCTATCAAGGACCACCAGCCAATTTCCAAGCCTAGGACAGAAGAGCCACGTCTTAAGGGCATTGATAAGGGTTCAAGCACCAAGACCAGGGAAATACAATGCTTCAAATGTAAGGATTTTGGTCATTATTCGAACGCCTGCTCCAATAAACGAACTATAGTCATTCGAGCCAATGGAGAGCTAGAATCGGAAGAAGAACATTCCGAAGCTGAGTCTATAGAAGAGCATGTTGCAATGCCAACGGTAGGACAACTCTTAGTCACAAGGAGGACTTTGAATCTGCATGCTACTTTCGAGAAAAATGAGCAACGGGAGAATCTATTCCATACTCGATGTCTAGTAAAAGAAAAGGTTTGTAGCTTAGTGATCGATGGAGGAAGTTGCACTAACGTCGCGAGTGAGTCCATGGTGGAAAAACTTGGGCTAACGGTCATTAAGAGAGCTAAGCCTTACAAACTACAATGGCTTAATGATGAGGGAGAGTTGGAAGTTAAGCATCAAGTCTTAGTTCCTTTGTCTATCAGAAAATATGAAGATGAAGTCCTATGTGATATCTTGCCGATGGATGCTGGGCATATACTTCTTGGAAGACCTTGGCAATCTGATCGTAAAGTCATGCACGATGGATTCACCAACCGGTATACCTTTGAGTTCAAAGGCAAGAGGAACATTCTCGTACCGTTTAACACCGCAAGAGGTTCATCTAGACCAGATCGCTTTGAAGAAAAACAAGATCACTTCCGAATCCAAGCGCAAACAACCGACCAATCTTATGATCAAGCCTCAACAAGGAAGTTATCCGCCATCCCTACTTTTTGTGTTTAAAGAATGTCTTAAAACTAACCAAACGGTGCAGGAAATCCCTAGCAAAATTCAGTTTCTTTTACAGGAGTTTCAAGACGTTTTCCCGGAAGAACCTCCACAAGGTCTACCGCCAATCCGTGGTATTGAACACCAGATCGATTTAACCCCCGGAGCTTCTCTTCCCAACAAACCCGCCTACAGAACCAATCCTCTAGAGACTAAGGAGCTTCAACAGCAAGTCACCGAGCTCATGGAGAAAGGACATATCCGAGAGAGTATGAGCCCATGTGCCGTGCCCGTTTTGCTCGTCCCTAAGAAAGATGGAAGCTGGAGGGTGTGTGTTGATTGCCGTGCGATCAACAATATCACTGTAAAGTATCGACATCCTATACCTAGATTAGATGATATGCTTGATGAATTGCATGGTTCTAGCATTTTTTCTAAAGTAGATCTTAAAAGCGGATATCATCAAATTAGGATGAAAGAAGGGGATGAATGGAAAACCGCATTTAAAACTAAACATGGTCTATATGAATGGTTAGTCATGCCTTTTGGATTAACCAACGCACCTAGTACTTTCATGAGACTAATGAATCATGTTCTTAGAGCATTCATAGGTCATTTTGTGGTTGTATATTTCGATGATATCCTAATCTATAGCCGTAGCTTGGATGATCATGTGGAGCATCTTAGAAAAGTTTTGGAAGTACTTAGGAAAGAAACCTTGTATGCTAATCTTAAGAAATGTACCTTTGGAACAGATAACCTTGTCTTCTTAGGTTTTGTTGTGAGTACAGATGGCATTAAGGTTGATGAGGAAAAGATCCAAGCGATCAAAGAATGGCCGAGTCCTAGAAATGTCAGCGAAGTGAGAAGCTTTCATGGCCTTGCCGGTTTTTATCGGAGATTCGTCAAAGACTTTAGCACTCTAGCAGCTCCACTCACTGAAGTTATCAAAAAGAATGTTGGATTTAAGTGGGAGCAAGCTCAAGAAGATGCTTTCCAAGCTTTGAAAGACAAGCTCACACACTCTCCGGTGCTATCTCTTCCTAACTTTGATAAAACATTTGAAATTGAATGTGATGCCTCAGGATTTGGTATTGGTGCTGTACTTATGCAGGAAATGAAGCCCATAGCCTACTTTAGTGAAAAACTTGGAGGATCCACGCTCAATTACCCCACTTACGATAAAGAGCTCTATGCACTTGTTCGTGCCTTGCAAACATGGCAACATTATCTTTGGCCCAAGGAATTTGTTATCCACACGGATCATGAGTCTCTAAAGCATCTCAAAGGACAACAAAAGCTGAATAAAAGACACGCAAGGTGGGTGGAATTCATTGAAACTTTCCCGTATGTAATCAAATACAAGAAAGGTAAAGAGAATGTAGTAGCCGATGCTCTTTCTCGGAGGTATGTTCTCTTGAACTCTTTAGAAGTTAAGCTACTAGGGTTCGAGCATATCAAGACTTTATATGCTTCTGATCCTGATTTTAAGGACATCTATGCTTCTTGTGAGAAGTTCGTGGCAAATATTTTCAATGTGACGCTTTCTTTTATGAAAATAGATTGTGTGTACCTAACTCCTCTTTAAGAGATTTGTTTGTGAAGGAAGCTCACGAGGTGGTCTCATGGGACATTTTGGCGTAGCTAAGACCTTGAGTGTGATGCAAGAACATTTCTTTTGGCCACACATGCGGAGAGATGTAGAGAAAGCTTGTGAAAGATGTACAACTTGCAAACAAGCTAAGTCTAAAATCCAGTCTCACGGTTTGTATACGCCTTTACCCATTCCTTTGCATCTGTGGCATGACATCTCTCTGGATTTTATTGTTGGATTACCTAGGACTAAGACCGAAAGGACTCTGTTTTTGTGGTAGTAGATAGGTTCTCGAAAATGGCACATTTTATCCCTTGTCATCAAACTGATGATGCAATGAATACAGCCGGATTGTTCTTTAGGGCAATTGTTAGGTTGCACGGTATGCCTAGGACCATTGTATCGGATAGAGACACTAAGTTCCTTAGCTATTTGTGGAAAACGCTTTGGTCTAAGTTAGGAACTAAGCTTTGTTTCTCTCGACTTGTCACCCACAATCTGATGGTCAAACCGAAGTAGTTAATAGGACTTTATCTACTTTGTTGCGTGCATTGATTAAAAAGAATCTAAAGACTTGGGAAGAGTGTTTACCTCATGTAGAGTTTGCTTATAACCATGCTAGGCATTCTGCATCTAAGTTTTCTCCATTTGAAATTGTCTATGGTTTTAATCCTATATCACCTTTGGATCTAATGCCTTTACCTGTGAGTGAAAGAGTTAGCTTAGATGGAAGAAAGAAAGCAGAACTTGTCAAGCAGATTCATGAGAAAGCTCGGATCAATTTGGAGAGCAAGACCAAACTCTATGCCAAGTATGCTAACAAAGGCCGAAAGGAAAAGATTTTCGAAGAAGGCGATTTGGTTTGGATACATTTGAGAAAGGAAAGATTTCCCAACGAAAGAAAGTCCAAGCTGATGCCCCGAATCGACGGTCCTTTCAAAGTCATCAAGAAACTTAACGACAATGCCTACCAGCTGGACCTCCAAGGTAAGTACAACGTAAGTTCAAGCTTCAACATAACTGATCTGGTTCCTTTTTGATATGATCCTTCCCAAGAATCGGCACTTTCGGATTGGTAGAAAGATGAAACGATAGATAATCTTCGAGGGACTCGAAGTGGTGGATCGAATGGTCGCACAGAGGTTGCGGAAGGCCTCTGATATTCCGGTTGTCTCCTAGGATATGACGCACCTAGACGAGACGATCGCTTGACTCCTTGGATTTGACACACCAAGACGAATCAAGAGAACTTGATTGGATATTACACACCAATCGAAAAGTTCACAAGGAACAAAAGAGAATCACTCTCAAGGTTTTGAAAATAAAAAGTTGGATATTTTATTCATATGAGTTTACATGAATATAAAGAAAAGAAAACTTAGAAACTAAGCTAAGTCATTATTGTCTTGAAATAAAGAGAAATAAAAGAAAAGAAATAAAGATAGTGAGTTGAATGTGATTTCAACCCTTGGACTCCCATGCATGCATCTTGAAATGATCCTTGGACTTCTCCATGCTTCTTTGGCCGAGATATCCTTTTTCTGGGGCTTATTGGGCTTGTTAGACTTTGTAGAAATACCTCCTAGATGCCAAACATAAGCCTAGAAGCTTGCAAACCAATTAGGCCTTGAACTCTTCATGCTTAGAACCAGATTAACCCGTTTTGGTAAATGGGCTGTAACTTTGTGGTCCGACATTCATTGCTTCTGTTTTTGGGCTTCTTGGAAAGCTAAGAGATCCAGTAAGATTATCCAATTGGTTTTACGTCGAGATCGTACCTGAGTCGGGCTGTGCATCATGATCTTTGGCTCAGTCGGGCAATAGGGCCTAAAGCAGATCCATGGAATTGTAAAATTCATATCTCCCAAGTCTGAACTCATTTTGATGGAAATCCAATTCGACGTGATTCTGGAATGGATCAAGATTCCAGGAAAATTTAGCTCGTAGCTTAACTCCTTCTGGTTTGCTCGAAAATAATTATTCAACGCACCCATGTCTGAATCGCGTAAGCTGGGAATCACTTGACTTGGAAGTTGAATAACTTCTTCACCTGAACTCGGATTAGACCGCTTCAACTTTGAGGGGTGCTCTAGATGAGGGGAGAATATATTCCAAGTGGTCTTTGGGCTGGAGAAGTTGAGCTTGGACGTCCTTTCACTGAACAAGACACATGGGTTTTCTCGCCTAGCACTCGGTTCGATCGGTCCGGATCAATGTTTAGACCTTGATCTTGTGACTTCTCCAATGTTTGAAATTGATATGATCGTGATTATATTTGATGCTTTCCAGGATCATATCAATCCCCTCCACTTGAAAAAGATTTGTCCTCAAATCTTGATTCCGGGATCAAATGGATGGCTCAAACATTTCTTGAGTTTAAGACACCTAAGCTTTGGTAGCTTAATCACTCTGCTAGATATCAAAACTTGTATAGCACGCCTTGCCTTGTGCATCCTCTGCTCAGATATTACTCCACAATCATCTAGAATTCCAAGCTCTATAGCTTTTCGACCATCTTTCACTTTGTCCACTATAGGACCATGGCATCGAACCTCTACTCCAATACCTTTCCTCGGTGAGTGTAGATGATGATTCCTGAAATCCCATCAAATTAATACCCTTAAGAATCATATAATGATAAAAAGAGAACAGTTCTGAAACTCCATTTTCCAAGACCAGCTCGAAACTTCCATGCTTCCGCTGCGCCACTCTTATTTTAGAATTCTTGTTGCGGCTAAAATCAAGATAATCTCCCTTGTTGACAAGTAGATCCAAACCTTGAGTTTGCTCACCATTGCCTTGGATCACAAAATCAAATATCATAGCTTTGCTCTCGGGTTTGCAAAACGCTGCATCGCTAAAAACAAAATCAACATGTTCGACTTCTTGAATCTCACATTCATATTGATCCGACAATAGCATCTTATCTCCATCGACTTCTTCCAGCAACTCAAAATCCAAAATATAAGGATCAAGTGTAGGAGACAAGCTATACCTCTCTGTGAATTCATCAGCTGAATCATCTATGCTCCCTAGACTTTGCTTCATGGCTTCCCCTTTTTCTCCGACGAGGACAATGAATCAAAAACAACTTCGCTTCTTCTCCTTGTACATTCTGACCAGCTTCCTCTAAATCAAGAGAATCCTCCTGAACAAAGCCAAATTCTTTTTTCGACAAAAGTTGTAGGTGGTGTTGTAGCCTTTGAATCTATCTTCTTGTTGCTTGCTTTATCTTTAACAACCACTTTAGAATTTAGAGAAGATCCATAATCATAAGGACTGATGTATGGCTCTTTCCTAAATTCAGTTGGTGAAAATCTCCTCTTAATAAGCCTCTTCTCAACTAGAATAGCCTGATGCAACATATCTTCCAACTCCACAAAATGTTGCACTTCCACTCGTAATTGAATTTTTCGATTCAAGCCATTAAGAAACCTCGCCATTGTAACTTTTTGATCTTCTACAATGTTTGCCCTGATCATAAGAGTTTCTAACTCTTGAAAATATTCCTCCACACTTTGATTTCCTTGAGACAACCTATGGAGTTTTTGGTGTACCTCTCGATGATAAGGACTAGGCTCAAAACATTTCCTCGAAAAATTAGAGAAAATTTGTGGTTGCCTTCCTTGCGTCTCCTTTTGCCTTCTACCCCAACTCTTATTGTCAACTGGGTCTATACTTCTCAATAAACCAAATTTAGACATGATCGAAATAATTTTTTTTTTTTTTTTTTTCGATTTTTTTCTTTTTTTCTTTTTTTTTTTTTAGAAGATGGAAGGGTAGAAGATGAAAGAAATGAAATGAAAAGGTGAGAAAGATGAGAAGATGTATAGAACAAAAATACCAATACCGGAAGTGTGCTCTGATACCACTTGATATGATCCTTCCCAAGAATCGGCACTTTCGGATTGGTAGAAAGATGAAACGATGGATAATCTTCGAGGGACTCGAAGTGGTGGATCGAATGGTCGCACAGAGGTTGCGGAAGGCCTCTGATATTCCGGTTGTCTCCTAGGATATGACGCACCTAGACGAGACGATCGCTTGACTCCTTGGATTTGACACACCAAAAGATAATCAAGAGAACTTGATTGGATATTACACACCAATCGAAAAGTTCACAAGGAACAAAAGAGAATCACTCTCAAGGTTTTGAAAATAAAAAGTTGGATATTTTATTCATATGAGTTTACATGAATATAAAGAAAAGAAAACTTAGAAACTAAGCTAAGTCATTATTGTCTTGAAATAAAGAGAAATAAAAGAAAAGAAATAAAGATAGTGAGTTGAATGTGATTTCAACCCTTGGACTCCCATGCATGCATCTTGAAATGATCCTTGGACTTCTCCATGCTTCTTTGGCCGAGATATCCTTTTTCTGGGGCTTATTGGGCTTGTTGGACTTTGTAGAAATACCTCCTAGATGCCAAACATAAGCCTAGAAGCTTGCAAACCAATTAGGCCTTGAACTCTTCATGCTTAGAACCAGATTGACCCGTTTTGGTAAATGGGCTGTAACTTTGTGGTCCGACATTCATTGCTTCTGTTTTTGGGCTTCTTGGAACGCTAAGAGATCCAGTAAGATTATCCAATTGGTTTTACGTCGAGATCGTACCTGAGTTGGGCTGTGCATCATGATCTTTGGCTCAGTCGGGCAATAGGGCCTAAAGCAGATCCATGGAATTGTAAAATTCATATCTCCCAAGTCTGAACTCATTTTGATGGAAATCCAATTCGACGTGATTCTGGAATGGATCAAGATTCCAGGAAAATTTAGCTCGTAGCTTAACTCCTTCTGGTTTGCTCGAAAATAATTATTCAACGCACCCATGTCTGAATCGCGTAAGCTGGGAATCACTTGACTTGGAAGTTGAATAACTTCTTCACCTGAACTCGGATTAGACCGCTTCAACTTTGAGGGGTGCTCTAGATGAGGGGAGAATATATTCCAAGTGGTCTTTGGGCTGGAGAAGTTGAGCTTGGACGTCCTTTCACTGAACAAGACACATGGGTTTTCTCGCCTAGCACTCGGTTCGATCGGTCCGGATCAATGTTTAGACCTTGATCTTGTGACTTCTCCAATGTTTGAAATTGATATGATCGTGATTATATTTGATGCTTTCCAGGATCATATCACTTTTTGCGCAGATGAAACGGATTTGAGGTCAAATCCTTTTCAAGTGGGAGAGGATGATGAGATCCTAACCAGCAGCCGACTTGAGGAAGCTAAGGAAATAGAGGAGCAGCTTAAACCAGAGCTTAAGGGAGCTAAGGAGATGGAGGAGCAGCTTGAACCAGAGCTTAAGGAAGCTAAAGGAGAAGCCACAAAGCAACATGGACTTGAGGAAGCCAATGACAAAGATCTACATGTGCCCCTTGGTCCGATGACTCGATCCAAGCAAGCAAGATTCCATCAAGCATTCTACACTCTCTTACACCATATCCAGGGCCGACTTGAGTTTGCTACTCCAGTCCCCTTGATTGTCATTCACGCCGCCTAAGCATTCACCAAGCGAGGTCTGTGCACTTGTACTCTTTTTTCCCTCCTCTTGGTTTTATCCCAATGGGTTTTCCAAGAGAGGTTTTTAATGAGGCCAGCCCACACACTCTTTATCATTTCCTCTTGATGAAATCCAAGCCCACTCCATTCACTCCATTCTCGCCACTTTGAAGCTGAAGAGTTACTTGTCTTAAGTCTTTTGTACACTTAATGATCAGCTTTGACTCATTAAGTAATTGCTATTTTCTATATTTTAGTTCTAAGTATCTGAAACTCTATAAGTACTTGTATTCTCTTTCTCTTCAGATTTATCAAACCTTTCTTATTCTCAATCATCTTTGAAACTGTTTGATCATGTTCGATTAGTGTATTCGGAAATCTCCTTGCACTACGAACGCCCTTGAAAGTCTAAGAGTGATTCCGCAACTCTTAGAAGTTTCATTCAATCCATTTTCGTGGTTACTCATCCATCTGAACCGATCTGTTCCCCTTCTCACTCGCCAATCATCATCAAACCGGTTCATCGGAGGCTTTCCTTGCTTCAAAGACTTCACCTATCATTTGGAGGACATTCAGGGACGTGATCCTCCCCCAGGATCACATCAAAAAGTATATCTATTTTTGATTAGTTTGTGTTAACTTTAATCCTGGCTTACTAATTTGGTTATAAGATTTAAGCTAGATCTTTCACGATATATTTGATTTCGAGCTCTCTAATGTGGTGTTATCAATTGTGATTTGAGATTTCCGTTAGGTATTTCATATGTATTTGTTTTAATGAGTTTTTGGAATTGTCTTCTTTTACAAGGGTGAGAAAGTTGAGGCTTTTATTGAAGAATCTTATTCCAAGTATTACTTGGAATTCATCGAAGAGGATCGCTGGTACACTGTCATGAAATTCAGCGTTTTACCAAACGACGGACCAATCAAACTTACTAAGAGTCTATTCAAGATCGGTTTCCTACGTGACACTATTGTGAAAGATTGTGATCCTGTTCATGAGTGTGCCTATGCCTCTTTCACCCCTTTCTGTGCCTTGCTTAGTGAGACATATGATCGTAGATTTTTGGTTGGTGGGTTATTTTCTAACAATTTTAATGTGTGTTCCATTATATGTGAATTTTGTCACTTGCTAATAGTTTATTCTTTGCCTTATGTTAGAATTGGTCGGGTATGTTCACAATGCTGGGGAACTAACTCACGTTGATAAGGATTCTGTCGAGTTAAGCGGCTATCGCTTCCCATTCGTTTTAAAAGACAGAGTATGCTATTTGTATTCACTTTATTTGGATTATTTATCCCTTTTGGTTATTTTCTTATGAGTTTTTTTTCCTAGGGGCTACTATGTTAAATGTTAAGCGCAAGGTCAATCAGCACTTGATTTCCGCAATAGGTACATGGATTCCACTCCTTTCTGTCGTATGTGTTTTGCGATGGTGGAAAGTGTTACAGCTCTTGGTAGGTTCACAACATTTAAGGGTTTATAGCGACTATCCAATTTCAAAAGTGCTCTTCAATCCCGACATTCCCGACGTTGCTGATATGTTAAAACTGAAAGTCTTATTATACTCATATTAGTTTTATAATTAACACTGTATATTGTATTCGTTCTTACAAACTGTGTTCACTTTTTGGTCAGCGCTCTGGAGAATGAAGCTGATTCTGCTCATGTTGTTACAAACTGATGTCTACGAGTTGCTTCGCTATGTTTAATTATTTCGGAAACAATATATGTGATTCCTTTTTTTTCTCTATTTTCCCAAGGTCTGTAATATTTAGAACCTTTGAATATGCAACATGGATTTGTCTTTTTTTTTTTGAGCTTATGAATTATCTGGTTATGGAATTATTAAACATTCCGGTTTGGAGTTATTAACTAATTATTTGTTAATTATAACATTTTGAAAATTAATCATTTCAGTATGTACAGATTGTTAATATATGTCCATCACTACAAGAAAACAGCCGGAATAAGACGGAAAAATCCGTCGGAAATCCGTCGGAAAACGCAAAATCTGTCGGAAATCCGTCGGTTTTTGCCGTCTGTACTATGTCGTCAGAATTAAAACCGCGTTGGAAATCCATCTGAATTTCCGACAGATTTCCGACAGAATCTAGTTTCTGGACATCCATCGCTAATCCGTCGGAAATCCGTCAGAATCTCGTACGTTGGTTGTCCGTCGGATTCCTGTCGGAATATTTCCGATGGATTCCTAACGGAATTCCGATGTTTTTAAACCGACGGTGACCGATAGATTACCGACGTAGTTCCGACTGATCTAAACACTGACGGAATTCCGATGTTTTTGAACCGAAGGAGACCAATAGATACCCGACGTAGTACCGACGGAAAAAACCGACATATTTCCGATGGATCTAAAAATCGACGGATTTCTGACGGAATTTGAAGTTTTTTTTTAATATAATAATTTGAAAAATCAATAAATGTATTAATTTTAAGAAAATTAAATTGTAAAAAAAGAAATGAAAAATAAAATTGAATTGTATTGAAAATTAAAATTGAATATTATTAAAAAATTTTAATAATTCAAAAAAAAAAACAGAAAATTGTTTTTAATCCGAAAATGAAACTAAACGCCCGGTCGAGGTGGTGGATATTGCGAAAAGAATTCGTTCATCCGTTGGATCATCGCTTGTTGATCAGCTTCATATTTCTGCCTTGCGCCTCTTTAAGGCGTTGCATATCCGCCTTCATCTCCTCCATTTCAGCGTCTCTCTGTGCGAGCTTCGCCCTAAGATCATCGCTAGGATCTCCGTAAAAGCGTGAAGTAGCCGAGTAAGATGTTGAATCATCCAGAAGACCAAAGATCCGACCTTTGGTCTTCGGAGTACACTGCAGAAATGAAAAGTTGAATAAATATTTGAAATTAAATAAAAATTGATTAAAATTTTAAAATTTACTTACCTCGTAGATGAATTCGTTGATCTTCTCGATTGGGACTTCGGTGAGAGGCGGGGTTCCTTCAATGATTGGTTGAGTAATAAGATACTCATCACCCATCTTCTTGACGTTGTCAACGATCTCCCGAGCTACACCATCTTGGATTTCATTGGTGTTCTTGTTAGTGTGTGCAACTTCGATCAATCTGAGGGCAGAAGGTTGGACACCATCTTTCTGAAACTACAAAATTAACAAATATAGTAAATATTTTGAATATAAAATTGAAAAACAACATATTAATTAAACCAAAAACTTACAAGTTATTTCGCCTTTGTGACCAAACTGGTTGCTCCTAGATTGTGCGTCGCCTTACCCTTTCCTTTGCGATCGCTGTTCCGGCACAAAGAGTGGGTTGTGGAGCTAGCCTTCGTAGTGTTATCACTCCAGTACGCTATCAACCCGTTCCATAGGGCCGGGTTCATAACCAACTCCCTTGGAACAAGATTCCTCGACCACAACCCCTTCCACTCGTTCATCTTCCATAAATACATTATTGCCGCATTTTTGTGGAACTCCCTTCTAACCAAAGCGGTAATGTGACTCTCCCAAGTAAATTCTTGCTGAAAAAAATGAAAATTAAATTAAAATAAACTAATAAACTATTTAAATTCAAAGTAAACAATAAAGAAAATGAAAAACTTACCGCAAATTGCCGAAACCACATTTCCTGCTCTTCTAAGGGCATTTGGGTGTACGTCGGATACGGATGCTGAAGCAATCCATTAAGCATCCAGTTGATAGACTTGGAAATCCCATTTCCCGAATCTTTAAACCTTCAAAACAAATTATTTTGTAGACTTTAAATAGTTTATAAAAAAATATTAAATAAAATTTAATATTTTTAAATAGGAAAATCAGACGTACCATGTGTCTGTCCCAACACAATCCGGATGAAGACGAGTGAATCTCTCTCGTCCAGGTAAAGCAACGAAGTTCTCGACGCTCATTGCCGACGGTGCAGTAGACGGTGGTGTCGATGCAGTAGCGGATGGTATAGGTGATGCGGTGTCCGGAATATGTGTAGACGCCATAGAATGACTCCTCGCAACTCCTCTACCCCTACCGGAACCTCGACGTACTCGGCTCCCAGAACCCTCGTAATATAATCTGTAATCCCTTATAAATTTTTAAAACGAAATTAATTTTTTAAAATTAATTAAAATAAATATAAATGTCTAAAATAATTATAAATTTCTAAAAAATGATTATAAATTCATACAAATGATTATAAATTTCTAAAAATGATTATAAATTTCTAAAATGATTATAAATTTCAAAAAAATGATTATAAATTTTTTAAAATGATTTAAAATTAATAAAAAGTATTATAATTTTATTAAAACAAATTTATAATTTATTCTAATCTAAATAAATAATGTAAAGTAAAAAAAAATTACAAATTCTCCAAAGTTAAAAATTCTCCAAAATAACATAACAAATTCTCCAAATTCTTCAAATTCAATAACATAACAAATTCTCCAAAGTTAAAAAATTAAATCCAACCATAGAAATCCTAGAACTTACACTAGAAAACATAAATCTAACATCCAATAACATAAATTTAACATCCAAAAACCTAAATCTTACATCCAACAACCTAAATCTATCATCAATCTTAAAACCATAGAAATATTTAAATTTTAGAGTTTTGGAAACATACAAATTGGATGGAATTGATGGATTGTTAGACATCTTGATGATTGAGCCAAAAAAAAATAGTCTAATCGGAGCAATAGTCGATAGAGAAATCGGAGGTTTTTTTTCGCGTTTCAGATCTGCAAGGAAGAAGAACACATTATTTATCAAAGAATTCCGACGGAATATCCATCGGAATCTTATAATATTAAATGAAACGCGATGATATAAGACTCGTTATACAAGTCTTATGGTCTGGATCTGAGGTGAAAACAAAGCTAGCTCGAAGCTCCTTCTCCGCAAACAACTCGCAAACCGGTGAAGTGGAAGGTTAGACAAGCAGTTCGAAGCTCCTTTTGTGAAACCAGTTGTGAGGACGTGGTGATGGATTGATAAGCATCACAAGGAGGATGAGAGACTCCCTGATACAGCTTGAGAAATCGTGGCTCTGTGAATCACACACAAAGACAGGATCTGAGACAAAAGTTTGTGACAACTTTTAAGAGAATTTGGTTCTTTATTGATAATAGGGTGTAAAACAAAGATACACGGCCAGGGACTTTATAATTAGTCCAGTCGGCTACAACCCTAGGGTTGCGACTCAAAACAACAGGACTTGTAAAAATAAAAGACTCGAATGACACACACTTTCATTGAGAACTACAAGCAGTCCCCTTATAAGGAAAGGGTAGTTACAGACACAAAATAAAAGGAAATAAAATAAAATAAAAGACTCTACTGGGACTCGAACTAGACTCAATAGGGTCAGATAGAGCCACTAGGCAGAGGCTATTTCACCTGCAAGGAGACAAAAATAATTAAACACAAATCGTACCTGACTTGGCCGAGAAGTCATTGCTGGTCCGTTGTCCGGGACATCTTCATTTGTGTCGAGCAGAGCTTGTATGGATACGTTGAATTCTCCCCTTAGCTTATCCCTCCTAGCTCTTGTGATAGGTCCAGCTACTTCTGGAATATTGATGACATGATCGTCCTCCACTTGATGCACTTGATTCGCTCCATGGTTGTTGTGTGGTCCTATACTCAACTCCTTGGCTTTTGCTCGGGTTATTGGACCTTCCTAAGTCTTTTCTTGAGTCTTTGTTACCTTAGTACGTTCCTCACGTGTGTCTTCATCAGATGGTTCAGTCACTGGATTGATGTCTGCATCATACTCACCCTCTTGAAAAGGTTTTGCCCTCAAAACTTGTTCATCTGAGACATATGGTGAAAGGTCAGCAACAATAAAGCTATGTGAAATGTTGAACTCACCTGGAAGCTCCAGCTTGTAGGCATTGTCGTTGATTCTTTCAAGAACTTTGAATGGTCCATCGCCTCGAGGTGCTAGTTTGGAACTTCTCTTCCGAGGAAACCTCTCTGGTCGCATGTGAATCCATACCAACTCTCCGGGCTCAAAGATGACTTGCTTGCGTCCTTTGTCCCTTTGTGCTTTGATCTTCTCATTCTTCTTGAGAATCTTATCTCGCACTTGTTCATGTAGTTTTTTTATGAATTCGCCTCGGTTCTTGCAATCGACATTGACTTGTTCGGTGTGTGGGATAGGAGTTAAATCAACCGGTGTTAAGGGCCTGAAACCATAGACAATCTCAAAGGGAGAAAGATTAGTAGTAGAGTGCATGGCATGATTATAGGCGAACTCAACAAATGGTAGACAATGAACCCATGTTTTTAAGTTTCTTCCGAGTGTGGCTCTAATTAAAGTGGAAAGAGTTTGGTTTACCACTTCCATTTGTCCATCCGTTTGGGGATGACAAGTAGTCGAGAACAAGAGCCTTGTCCCCAGCTTTCTCAACAAGGTTCTCCAAAAGTGTCCTAAGAATTTGATATCACGGTCAGAGACAATAGTTCTAGGAATACCATGTAATTTTACCACTTCTTTGAAGAACAGATCGGCGATTTGGGAGGCATCATTGGTCTTGTTGCATGGTATGAAATGTACCATCTTCGAGAATCTATCAACCACCACAAAGATGGAATCCTTGTGCTGAACCTGTCGTAACCCTAAGACAAAATCCATGGAAATATCTTCCCAAGGGGCGTTAGGGATAGGTAAAGGTAAATATAATTCGTGAGGAAGAGACCTGGATTTGGCTTTGTGGCAAGTCACACATTTGGCACAAGTCTTCTCGACGTCCTTCTTGAGATGGGGCCAATAGAAATGTTCTGTCACTACAGCCAATGTCTTGTCAACGCCAAAATGACCCATAAGACCGCCTCCGTGAGCTTCCTTGAGTAACAAGTCACGCATGGATTCTCTTGGTATGCATAGTCTTTTATCCCT
This sequence comes from Cardamine occulta, assembly GCA_028015245.1. Taxonomy (NCBI): domain Eukaryota; kingdom Viridiplantae; phylum Streptophyta; class Magnoliopsida; order Brassicales; family Brassicaceae; genus Cardamine; species Cardamine occulta. The sequence goes on from CM051374.1 coordinate 9,432,604, forward strand.
GAAAAGAAATCCATCATGCAAATAGTATGAATGGAAATCACCCTTACCATGCAAATTATGGTTTCGTGGTCATTTACGATCCGTTTCTCTTGAAATATGTTTGTAGTATGGTTTGTTACTCATTTCAATGATAAAATACTAATATATACCTTGTAACATATCATATATATCAAAATCAAAAAAATCCTGACTATCATGTCTACATGTTAGACAATGATACATATCTTAAAATGATGATTTATAACCATAACAACTAAAGTTTTCTAATTTCGTATATTTCATTTGTAACAATGTATTTGTTTATATTTTATCATTGAAATAAGTAACAAAGCACACTACAAATATATTTCAATAGAAACGGATCGTAAACGACCACGAAATCCATCCGACGGATTTCCGACGGGTTTGTGGTTACACGTGTCTCAGTTTAAGGATTGACTGACATTGGCTGGCGAAAAAATGTCATTTCCGACGGATTGAGTGTAATTTGGTTTTGGATGTTTTTTGTATAGTATATTTTATTGTATTTTGGTTTTATTTTTTGGTTATTTTTTATTATTTGGGTTTGTTTATGATTTTTAATGTTTTTATTTATTTATGGTTTTGTGGTTTAATTTTTATAAAATGTAATATTTAAAATACAAAATATAAATACAAAATATAAATAAAAACAAATGTTCATAATGTACTAATCTGAATCAGATAATGATCCTTCAGGAGGAATATCATCTTCGGCCTCATCAAATTCTCCAAGTTCTTCCTCTGATTCTGAATGAACTCTATCATCACTAATTTCCGTTAAATCAACCACAAGGAATGTATCAAAAGAATGCTCAACATGATCCATTGGAACACTTCTAGTTGGTTGTAAAGCATCGTGCTCAGAAACTCCATAAATTTTTCCTCTTGGATTAATTGGAGTCACTGTAATCCAATGATCTAAACACCGTGTTACCCTAGGGTAACAAATATAGCATACCTAAAAAAAATAATGTAATTTATGAAGTCAAATAAAACAAAAATAGAATCCAAAAAACTGACGTAATATAAAATATTTATTAAAATATCCGAATCAGATAATGATCCTTCAGAAGGAATATCGCTAATGATCCACATAAGAACCGCCCGCATCCTAAAATTCTGTTGGCGCGAAACATCAAACACTTCAGCACCGTGACTCCGTAGCATTTGTAACTCATATATCAATGGCTGGAGGAATACATCTAGTGATCTCTTCGGATGCTCAGGGCCGGGAACAAGAACGGAGAGAATTAAAAACTCTCGATGCATGCACATACCAGGGGGCAAATTGTACGGTGTTACGATTACGGGCCACAACGAATACTGCCTTCCATGCTTCCCAAATGGGTTGAAACCATCTATACATAACCCGAGGTACATATTTCTTCTCTCAAACGCAAAATCCGGATACATGGATTGAAAATGTTTCCACGCTTTTGCATCCGACGGATGTGTAATCTCTCCATCTTGACGATGTTCTGCATGCCATCTCATTTGCTTTGCCGTGCGCTCAGATTGATATAACCTCTTCAACCTCCAAGTCAACGGTAAGTACCACATACGTTTAAATGGAATTGGAACTCTCCTACTAGTATCCTAAAACCGTGGTTTACGACAAAATCGACAACTTCTCCTGTCTTCATCTTCTCTCCAATATATCATACAGTTGTCGATGCACACATCTATTACTTGATACGGCAAACCAAGACCACCTACAAGTTTCTGTACATCGTAGTATGATGCCGGTGTAATATTATCTTCAGGCAAAAGATCTTTCACCATATCTGCTATCGCATCAACACATTCCTCTGCCAAATTGAAGTCCGTCTTAATGGTCATCATTCTACTAGCAGATGATAAAGGTGAATGACCTTCTCTACACCCATCATATAATGGCTGCTTCGCTGCGTCTAACATATCAAAAAATCTTCTAGCTTCTACATTTGGTTCTTCAACCCTATCCTCATCTATTACGGTCGATGGCAAATTCTCTCTAAACGCATCATTCATCATCTCAACGGTACCAACACCAAAATCTACTTTCGTTCTATGTTCTCCTAAGCTATCCGCAACATAAGGTTCACTGCTACTACTACCATAATCAAAATTTCTTTCTCCATGTAGATACCAAATCTTGTAACCCGGCATAAATTAATTGCTATACAAGTGATGCCATACTAACTCTATCTTAACATTAAGAGAATTGCGACAAATTGAACATGGACATTTCATCTTACCACTTGTTTTCACTCGCAGTTGATTTCCAGCAACGACCATGAACTTGCATATACCTCGTGCATAACCATCGTCTAATAACTTTGACTCCGGATCAAACATTTCTTCATCCATCCACGATCTTAAATCTCTAGAAGACGACATCTCTCTCTACACGTTTTTTTAGAATTATTGGGTAGAAATTTGTTGTTGTGATTGAATGGAGAAGTATGGTAACATATATATAATAACGCTTGCCGTTGGAAATCCGTCGGAATTTAACGGATATAATAACAGCTATAACAACGGCTATATTAACGTTCAAATTTTCCGACGGATATGAATCCGTCAGAAATTACCAACGGCAAACCGACGGATTTCTGACAGGAACCGACGGATAGTAATCCGTCGGAAAAATCCGACGGTAAACCGACGGATTTCCGACGGAATTAACAATTTAATTTCCATCGGAAATCTGTCGAAAATCTGTCGGTATTTTCCGACGGATATTAATTCCATCGGAAATGCCGTCAGTTTTGCGGTAGATTTCTTGTAGTGCATCTTCAATTATATTATTCTCTATAATAATTTATTTATAACGGATTAACAGTATTTCTTAATTTAGAGGAGATTTCTATTTTAGTGGCAAACTTAAACGTAGATAATCTCTAATGGCCCATTTAATATAGCTCATAATCATGTTCTGTTTGGTTTTAGAAAATATTCGATTTGGTATATCTCAATTCTTTACTTTTAACTTCGGTTGATTGACATTCCATATAACAAATATATAAAATTATTTCCAGCATTAGCCTAGATAAGGTTACTTTACTATTTAATTGTTTATTCTCGAAAATGGTCTTTTTTATTAATTTGATATTTCTTTAAACAGTATCGATCTATTGAATTTTTAAAAGACATTTACGCTATATCCTTAATATATTATCACCGCCTATGTCTTGCTTATAAATACATATATACTTCTCCTTCGTTCTTATGGGGGTTATCATGGTCGCAGATAGAGTTTGCGTATTCGATCTAAGTCCGGCTAGATATGAATGGATTATTAAAGTCAAAGTCTTAGCAATGTGGAGCACATTCCAAACAAGTGATGAAACAATCGTTCAGTTGGTCTTGGTAGATGAAGAGGTATAAGTTTGTCAACACTAAATTATATTTATGATGTTATTTATTATACATCCCATGTAAAATCTCTCTAGCTTAGTTTATTAATATATTTATTTTTTAATACAGGGAATCAAGATTCAGACTTCTCTAAGGGGTTCTGTTGCTGATGATCTTCGTCCAAAGATTTCTGAATATGTTTGGTATGAAATCGAGAATTTCAAAGCCATGGAACAAAATACTTACCACAAAACAACCAAACATCGTTACCGCCTACTTTTCTTGAGTACAACAAGAATGACGAAAATCAAATCAATATTAAACGCAGAATATTGTGAGTTTGTTGATTTTCACGATATGTGACATGGAGTGCAAAAGAACTATTACTTTCTTTTTTTATAAATAAGAACTATTACTTGATGGGTAAAATATTGCTATTTACTAATATATTAATTATTCATACAGTCAAACCTCTATAAATTAATATTCAATAAATTAATAAACACTATAAAATAATAAAATTATCTGGTCCCGAGTCGACCAATGTAAAAATCGACAAAATTCGATAAAATAATAAAATAATAATTTTTTAGAGATCCCTATGTAAATATATGGTCCCAATAATATCATAAATTACTAATTTTATGAATATATACAATATAGCTAAAATAAGTATATGTTATTTTCTTATATTTGAATTTTTTTTTAGAGTTTTTCTAATTTTTCTTACATATTTTTGTTTTAAATCACATTTGTTGGTGTTATGTTTTCTCAAAGTTCAATTTTTTTGTGTGAATAGTTACAAACGCTATAAGTTTATAACCATTTTTAGTGAAGTCATCTAAATTAATTCTCATTGCATCATCAAAATGAGTTTTGTAAAGTCAAATTTAATTTGTGACTATTTTTTCAAAATACAATTTTTCCAAAATTTTTTTTAAAATTGATAGTTTACAGAAATTACTATTATGTTATTTATATTGTTTAAACTTGTGCATTTTTAAAATTTTATCATAAAATATTTTATCATAAATATTTTTTTAAAGAAAAATCTCTAAATTAATAAATATTAATTAATGGATAAATTAATATCACAAGAAATTAATAAAATATCAAAATCCCGTCATTATTAATTTATAGAAGTTTTACTGTATTATGAAAAGCACGAATCAATGACTATTCCTATATATGTCAAAAAATTTAAAAATTCGCTTCTTATTGTTATTTGTTTTCTTCATGCAGACGTTATTGGAGAAATAATAAATGTTTCTCAGCTTGCCTTTCATGATAATTCAATAAATCTTCCTGAAAATAAGTCAAGCAAGCCAAATGAGATAACGAATCTTGGATATCCTAATATCGATCCAAAAAAGGAAGAAGATTGTTCTTTCGATTTGGAAGATAGTCTAGATGATGAATCAGATGATTTAGATGATAAAGATTTTATTGACGATAATTTAGCATATGATTCTGATGGTGTAGATCGTGATTATGAAGAAGGTGATGAGGACCTTTCGATACATATGACTTGATTTTAATGGCTCAACTTTTAGCTAATGCTGTTAGAAACTCTTTTAAGAAAAAAGTTTCGCCTATTGACGTATCAGCTCTTAATCCTTACGTACATGAATGACAGATACGCGTCAAAGTGCTCAAACATTTCCAAAGATCTTTTGGACCACATAACACGGTGAACCAGATTTTAGTTGATAGCAAGGTAAAATTCGGTTGTAAAGTATTATTGATTTATTCGTTAACCTTTTACTTTGGTAACCCATAACTATTTAACCTCTTACTTCGGTAACACGTAATTGTTAATATTGATTTAAATGTTTTCAGGGTCAAAAAATTCATGATATAATTGATCAAGATTTCACTCCTAGGTATAATAGAAAGCTAATCGAGGATCAATGGATAAGTATAACAGGATTTAAATTTTCTGTTGCTTGTGGAACGTTTAGACATGTTCCTCATCGGTTTGTTATTCATCGGGAATCAACCACGGTTGTTAGCCCTATACCTCCAATAACTTCGGGAAATTATTACTCCTTTGCCTCTTTTAAAGACGTGAAAAGTGGTATTTTAGAAATAACCTACTATGTTGGTAAGCAAAATTCTGTCATCCTATAAATTATGATTTTTAAAAAATATTTGTTCCAATTCTAGATTTTATAGGTCAAGTTGTACGGGTTGGTAATGATCGAAAAGAAGGGCCTCCGAACCGCGACTGGGATGCGATCTATTTGTTGACATTGTTACTATTCTTATATTGTTTTAATGCGATTAAGTCCAAACTAATAACAAAAACTTGCACATTTTGTAGAGATTCCAATGATGAGGAAGTCGGTTCTGTGTGAGTAGTTTCATGATTCTCATAACATTGTTAGTATTTTTATATTTTTTATGCAATCAAAACGATGGTCCAGCCAAAGATCTTGTTTCATCATATGTATCGAAATACTTCTACTGTTGTAATATTCTAAAACGTCTATCTCTAAATATATATATTGTAATATTTTTGTGAATCTAGAATTGTTACCATCAACTTCGTGTAACATCCCAATTCTAAAATGTGGGCCAGTTTGAATTGAGGCCTACTAAGGCCAAATTTCTGCTCAACGACAAAGGTTTAAGTTTATTATATGTGTGTGCTCGTGTATGTGTCGATATCGCCGTCTTTGTATGCGACGAAAGGTAGAAAACCAGATTTGAGTAGAGAAGGACTGGAATTGGTGAATATGAGAAAAGAGAAGAAGAGAGAAAGAGATGACGTTGTTGTTGTCGGAGCCTCCCATCATTGACACCGTCAAGAGAAGCTACGGAGAAAGGTAATCAGTGAACTCTTCTCCTCATCGTGCTGATAACTGTGGTGTTGCTTTTCTGTGATAACCAAACCAAATCAAACCAAGTGAATTATTGTGAGCGTATGGAATTATCAACAGAGGGTGATGGTGTTGACATAATGTTGCGTCTTTGACGTCTCTTAATGAATTAAGTGAAAACGGAGAAGCACCCTGGAACAAAGAGAGAGAGAACAAAATCAGATCGAAGTGGTAAGGAGAAGAAAAGAAAGAAGACAGGAAGAGGATGAAGCATAAAGAGGCATATCAGTTTTGTGAGTCTTATTCCCGTCGGATCAGAGGGATATATACCTCAAGGCGTCTCTAGATCGATCATGTTGCCAAGAATCCATAGCCACTAACAGAGCTCGAATCGGAGTTATATTAAAGAAGTTACGTGTGTTGCTTTCTGGTCAAGCAACTGCTGAATCTATCAAAACCCAGAAATCCTAAAAGACAGTTCCGAGATGTCTTCTTCAAGACAACGTTTGGAGGTCGAAACGTTGTATGATCTGGATGAAAATTGGTGAACTTATTCATGGTACTACAGGCTTCTGATTCAACGGTGGGATTGCGTTGGTTGACTGATTTTATTTAAAAACAAAAATGTGAAACTAACTTCTATCTAAAACTCTATTACAATATTGGTTGACTGGTTTTATTTAAAAACAAAATTTTATTTTCTATAGATGCTTCATTATATCTATCTGTGAAATATATTCTTAGTAATTCTGTAAATCATCATAGAAATGAAGGATATAATGGATAAACTTTGATTAATATTTTACATAAAATTCCCAATTGAAATGAAATCTAAATTGAGCATATCAGAAGAAAAGAATGAAACCACACCCTTAATTTTGGTACGATGTTATTTTTGGTTCTTAAATCCACATATTCATCGGTACACTCATCCTCAATGTAAACCGGTAAAACATCTTTTGATTCAAATTAACGGATCTAATAGCATGGCCAAAATTATAAATTACAAAAGTCAAATCTTAAGAAAAGGAAAAGAAAATATCACACATAATGAGTTACACAATGATAAAACAAATTCCAAAACACTTAATCCAAGTAACAATGATAAAATAAATTCCTAAAACACTTAATCCAAGTAAAACATTTTTGCATCTTATAATTTGCATTTCAAGTAAAAACAATGTCTTCTAATAAGATGAAATTAGTCATTGGGCTGGTGGCTTTTGTAGCAAAAAGCCTCGTATGTTTATGATAGCATAAGTTAAAATAATGACACTTTAGAAATGAAACTAAGAAGCCCTAACAAATTATTTATGCCAGATGGTCGTTTGTGAAAAGTTGCTTGCTTCATGCTATTGGTATGATCTTTCCAACATATTTATTTAGAGCATTAGCCTTTGTTTCTGGATTTCGAATATGTTTTGCAATAAATTAAAAAGTGACATTTCTTAAAAAGCTGATCTATAACAATAAACGTTGGAACAAAAAAGACTGAAAACTTATTCTTGAACAGCACTTTTAGGAATTTGTCTCATAGAGTTGCTTTGATCTTTGATTTGCATCGTTCTTCACTTTCATATATATATATATATGTGTATGATATACCTATAAAAACCAGAAGATATTTTTTATTAGAATAAATGAATTAAAAACATTTATTTGACAACAAAATTTCATAAGAGTTTAAAAAAGAAACTAATATTATATCACACAACAAAAGTAGCGCCAAAAGTTTCAATTTTGATCATTAAAATGTAACTAAGATCTAAGCAGCAATGTTCTTTCTTCGATTTCAGACGAAGAGTAGAATTTCAAACTGAAGTGCCAAAGGAATCGAAAACCAATATTTAATGAAACCAATATATGAAATCGAATGTTTAACAAACAAAAAATATTTAATCGAATCATCATGAAAAAATTTATGTTTGTCAAATAAGAATAACTCTTATATAATGAAGAGAATGAGAGTGAAGCTTGTCGTGAAATCTTTATAAAAGTTCTATTTATTGTTAAATTTATTGCGAAATCTTAGGGAATAATTTCATGCTATTAGGAGTAATTGTTATTTGGTTAATATATATTATGAGATTAAATATTTTCAAAATTAAAAGAATGTGAGAATCGGCTAATTGATGGAGAGAATAAAAACGCTTTCCATATTCAAAAAAATTATAACTAATCTGAATATGTATTTCCTAAATTAACAGAATTTTAAAAGATTCAAAATCTTTACACAACATATACAACTATTTATTTTTTATTTATCAAATGAAAAAATTATGATTTTAAACGAATACTTACTACCCCAAATAATGAGATTGCTTTAAAAATTGTAATAATTATAATATATATATATATATATATATATATATTTATTGAAAATTTTAAATTTAGATATGCAAATATGTCATTTGTTATGATTAATAAATTGATACATATAAAAATTTTAAATTATTTAATATATTATTTGTTTTTATAACTTTTTATGTGTATTAAATATATTATAATTATTTAATATATAATAACGATTAGAATCTATATAGTTAAGTATATCTTAGATTTGAATATTTTGTAAACAAAGCGGAGATTTGGATGCTTTTATTTCCAAAGTTTGAGATGTTAAATAAACTTTAAATTTTCCATCTATACTAATTCGGAATTTAATAGTATAGTTTGTTAGGGAAAATATAATTAAATGATAATAATGAATACTATTCATTTAATTACTCGAATCAAATGATATTCTCTTAAATAGTGGGGGTCAAATGGATCCATCCTACTAAGATCTGACGATTTGAACTAACATTTGTGCTAAATTACCAGAAACGGATTGATATTCTAATAATTTTTTCCATATTTAAAAATCTTTGAATTAATTCTACATGATGAATCCGACGGCCAAGATTTAAAATAATTATCCGAATCAAGTTTTTGGATATGAATAATCCGATCAAATGATCTCAAAAGATCTGCGTCCTTCTCTGGTTTGACGAAATTGCCCAAGTTTCTATTTTTGTTTTCTTCTTAGATTGATTTTAAAGCAATGGTATTATATGTAATATTTTTAGAATTCAAAGATTACTTCTAATTAGTGCTTCTCCTTTATATTTAGAAAATAATAAATTTTGATATAATATTATATGAAATAATTATTGTTAAATAGTTTGGATGGAAAACAAATATCAAACATCTAACAAGAGACCAATGAGAACTCAACACATATAATAATTTATAAATATTTCGACCATTTAAAATATGACAAGCGTCAGACTTTTCTCCACTAAACACAAATTCACGCTGTTGACAAATATCAACACCAAATTTGCCACATCATATTCAATATTCATTTAACAACACACATTGCAGTGTTTTATCGGTTGAAAAAACTACCATTGTAGATAATCTAATTAGTGTTAAAAAACGAGAGAGGTTATGGGGAATATCTCTTGTGTTATTGCTTATGTTTATGAATGAATATAATGAGGTTACATCGATCCTTTATATATAGGATTCATACATCACGTATTCCTAATGAGAAAAGGAAAAGTACAACCGCCTAAGTCTTTAAGTCGGCTAAGTGATGGGCCGGGCCGAACTTCATGGACCAGAACTGGATATGACAATTCACTTAGATTCATAACACTCCCCCTTGAATGTCATATCCGTAATAGGGCTCGTAACACGCTTTGGATGTTGCCTCATTAAAACCTTTCTCAGAAAACCCATTGAGACAAAACCGAGATAAGGAAAAAGAGTACAACACGTGAAACTCCTCCTGTTCTGAACCTCACTTAATGTCCTTCAATCTGCGCATTCCAATTTGATGTATAAGCTTCTTAAGTGTTGATGTTGGAAGCGCCTTGGTGAATAGGTCCGCTGAATTATCACTAGATCGTACTTGGTGTACTTGAACTTCTCCGGCCTTTTGCAAATCGTGTGTGAAGAAGAACTTTGGCAAAATGTGCTTCGTCCTATCACCTTTAATGTATCCGTCCTTAAGCTGTGCTATGCAGGCTGCATTGTCCTCATATAGAACCGTTGGCTCTTGCTTTCCTTCGGTCATCCCACAATCAACTCGTATATGTTGTGTCATTAGTCTCAACCAAACACACTCCCGGCTTGCCTTATGTATTGCCAATATCTCGGCATGGTTGGATGATGTAGCCGCAACGGTTTGCTTCATTGATCGCCAAGATATGGCCGTACCACCATGCGTAAAAACATAGCCGGTTTGAGACCTTGCATTGTATGGATCCGAGAGATAACCTGCATCCGCAAATCCAATCAAACTATCTTTGTATTGATTAGTATAAAATAAACTCAAGTCCTTTGTTCCTTGTAGGTAACGCAAAATGTGCTTAATCCCGTTCCAATGCCTTAGTGTCGGACATGATCTAAACCTAGACAATAGGTTTACAGCAAAACATATATCCGGCCTAGTGTGGCTTGCCAAATACATCAATGCTCCAATAGCACTAAGATAAGGTACTTCGGGTCCAAGGACTTTCTCATTTTCTCTCTTTGGACCGAATGGATCTTTATCCAAATCAAGCGATCTCACGACCATGGGGCTAGACAATGGGTGAGATTGATCCATGTTAAATCTCTTGAGTACTTTCTCGGTATAAGTCATTTGATGCACAAGGATTCCATTGTTCACGTACTCAAGTTGTAACCCCAAACAGAACTTTGTTTTTCCTAAGTCCTTCATTTCAAATTCCTTCTTAAGGTATTCAACCGTTTGGGTTATTTCTTTAGAGGTCCCCATAATATTCAGGTCGTCCACATACACAGCAATTATCACGAACCCCTTATCAAATTTCTTTATGAAAATACATGGACTAATGGGGTCGTTTTTATAGCCTTCTTTTACTAGGTACTCGCTTAATCTATTGTACCACATCCGATCCGATTGTTTCAATCCATATAGGGCTTTATTTAACTTTATACAATGTTCTTCCCGGGAACTTTTCTTATCTTTGAGCTCAATACCCTCGGGGACTCTCATATAAATTTCATTATCCAGTGGACCATATAGGTATGCGGTCACTACGTCCATGAGCCACAAATCCAAATTCTTTTTTATAGCCAAACTTATTAAGAACCTAAAAGTTGTAGCATCCACCACAGGGGAGTATGTTTCCTCATAATCTATCCCCGGTCTTTGTGAGAACCCTTGTGCAACAAGTCGTGCCTTGTATCTCACGATTTCACCATTCTCATTTCTCTTTTTCACAAAGACCCATTTGTGTCCAACTGGTTTAACATCATTGGGTGTCCGTATTATCTTTCCAAAGACATCCCTTTTCCTTAATGAATTCAACTCCACGTTTATAGCTTCTTTCCACTTATTCCAATCTTTACTTTGAGTGCACTCGTATATTGACGTGGGTTCTAGATCCTCATTAATATCCATAATCTCAAGTGCTACATTACATGCAAATATATCATTGATATCTACGCTCTTTCTATTCCACTTTATCCCAGACATAACATAATTCATTGAGATCTCATTATTATCATGAACTTCCGGACCATGAAGCTCGGCGTCCCGAGCATCATTGATTGGTACCATCGGCTTAGTTATGTCTGTGGTTCCATTAACCTCGGTTTCTCTATCCACGGGTTTAGCACATTTTCTTACTTTCCGAGAGTTCTTATCCTTGGAACCTATTGGCCGGCCACGTTTTAGGCGTATTTTAGAATGTGTAGCATCTTGATTGTGTCCCTCTTGAACATCAATTATAATAGGTGCATTCTCGGCTGGTATATATGACTTAGTCACTCTATTCGGGTCAGCAAAGGAATCTGGCAATTGGTTAGCTAGCTTTTGCAAATGTATAATCTTTTGGACTTCTAATTCACACTCTTGAGTCCGAGGATCTTGCCATTTTAAGGACGTATGATTCCATGTTATTTCCTTGACCAGCTTATCTTTTTCTCCTCCTTATGTTGGATAGACGGATTCATCAAAATGACAATCCGTAAACCTGGCCTTAAATATATCACCCGTGGTTGGCTCAAGGTATTTAATGATAGTAGGAGAGTCATATCCAACATATATCCCCATCCTCCTTTGAGGTCCCATCTTTGTTCTTTGTGGTGGAGCTATTGGTACATAAACGGCACATCCGAATGTTTTAAGATGGGACACGTTTGACTCTTGACCCATAATCAATTGGGATGGGGAATACTTATGTTCACTAGATGGCCTGATGCGAATTAACTCGGCTGCATGTAAAACCGCATGTCCCCAAGCTGAGACCGGGAGTTTTGATCTCATAAGCAATGGTCTAGCAATCAATTGTATGCGTTTAATGAATGACTCGGCTAAACCGTTTTGTGTATGTACATGTGCTACGGAGTACTCAACACTTACCCCCATGGACATACAATAGTCATTAAATACTTAGGACGTAAACTCACCGGCATTATCAAGCCTTATGGTTTTCAAAGGAATGTCTGGAAAGTGTGCTCTTAACCGGATCAATTGAGCAAGTAATCTTGCAAATGCCAAGTTTCTAGTTGATAGAAGGCAGACATGGGACCATCTCGTGGATGCATCAATAAGAACCATGAAATATCTAAATGTCCCACAAGGTGGGTATATTGGTCATAAATGTCCCTTGGATCCTTTCCAAGAAACCTATATTTTCCTTTGTTATCTTAACTGGTGATGGCCTAGTTATGAGTTTCCCTAGTGAACATGCTTCACACGTGAGATTCTTTGGGATAACTCTTAATGTGTGCCCTTTAGTATTTGCCATTATCTTTCGCATCATGTTAGAACCGGGTGGCCTAGCCGGTTATGCCAAAAAGTGAAGTTCTCGGTAATCTCTTTATTTACCGTGGCATTTGCTTCTATCATGTTGATCTTAGCACAATATAGACCAGTATCAATGGCGGGTATGGTTTCTATGACTTTCTTATGTCCTTGGGCAATTTCATATATTTGAAGGAACTCTTGGTTTCCTTGGCCCATAGTTTCAATGTGAAGACCATTCATACGAATGTCTCTAAAGCTCAACAAGTTTCTCTTGGAGTCGGGTGAGTATAACGCATTAGCAATGTCTAAGTGCGTGCCCTTAGGTAATAAAATATGGGCTTGCCCGTGGCCTTTAATCAAATTTGCTATACCCGCAATAGTGGTCACATTTTCACTCTTAAGCACAAGATCAATGAAATATCTTTTATCTTTTAAAATCGTATGGCTTGATCCACTATCCACTACGAATGCATCCATATCATCATTCATCCTTTAAAGAAAATATCACCCGTTTTATTCATTTAAGTTCATAACTCAATAACAAAATAAAATCCAAAACATAAAAGCAAGCAAATAAAACACAAAGCAAATATGAAAATTAAATGTTGAATCAACATGTTTCTTTTAGAATATCGGAAGTCTCATATTCCATTAAATCATCTTTCTCATGGTCAAAATCCCCTTCATCATTATGTTCCATCATGTGAGTTTCCGGGTTCTTCCCTTTAAGGCTTTCTTGGTAGAGGTCAGTGAGGTGCTTGGGAGTACGACAAGTCTTAGCCCAATGATTGTCCATTCCACATCTATGGCACACTCCTTTGCCGGTCGAGTTTTGTGGTTGTGAAGTATTACCACGGTTATAGTCATTGCGGAAACCGTGACCTCGACCCCTTCCGCGGTTAGAATTGTTTTGAAATCCACGGCCTCGGCCATAAGGATGAAAATTTCCTCGGCCACGTCCTTGCCATCTACCACCACGTCCTCGGCCATAATTATTAAAATTCTTTTGGACGTGGTTAACCTCTTTTTCATTTGTTTCATTTGTGGCCGTATGCGCTTCGGGAAGCGGGGCTGATCCGGGAGGTCTTGTCTCACTATTCCTCATAAGGAGAGTATTATTTTGCTCGGCAAGCAACAAGCAAGAGATCAATTTTAAATATGTCTCAAATCCCCTCTCACGGTATTGTTGTTGTAACAACACATTATTAGTATGAAATGTGGAGAAGGTCTTTTCCAACATATCATGGTCGGTTACCTTCTCACCACACAATTTCAATTGTGAGACTATCTTAAACATTGCCGAGTTATATTCTTCCACAGACTTAAAGTCTTGGAATCTCAAATTTCTCCAATCAAAATTGGCCTTTGGTAATATCACCGTTCTATGGTGATCATATCTTACTTTCAATTCATTCCAAAGGTCCATGGGATTTTCAATAGTGAGATATTGGTCCTTAAGACCCTCCGCAAGATGGTGGCGAATGATGGATATTGTTTTGTATCTATTTCTTTCATTCTCATCATTCCCTTCAACTATGTATTCACCGAGTCCTTTAGACTTTAGGTTTATCTTTGTATCCAATGCCCATTGAAGATAATTGTCTCCGGAGAGATTCAGGGCAGCATAGTCCAAGTTGTTGATTTTCGACATCTGAGATCATGCATATCATTATCACAAAATTCTTAACGTATTATCAAAAATTATCATGCATGCGGATTTATTTAATGATGCAAAATCAACTTATGCGATAATAACCTAACCGGCAACCTAGCAAATTATATGTTCGAGATAATCATCATGCGAGTTCTGGTTATCTATATGCTGATCAGATTTTAATTTGTGACAATTTATGTTAAAGCAAAATTTCACGAAAATAGGGTTTATATGTCCATGCGCAAATTCCATTAGGGTTTATAAGTTCATGTGTAATTTTCCATTAGGGTTTCATAATTCATTAATAAATTAATCTCATCGTGTAATTCATAAAACAAAATCAATCACTTGCATGAGTAAATATCACGAATATATGTTTTAGGGTTTATGTATTATGTGCAATTTACGGATTAGGGTTTTAATAATTCTTTAGTAAAATTCATCTTAACCTTGGTGTAATTATCAAGCAAATCAAACAATTAATCAAACATGAATATTCGTGGTTCTTGACACTCCATCAAACATGCAATCTCGAATCAAATTTTAAATTTCATGGAACCATCGGAACATATGTCCCAAAAAACACCGAGACATATGATCATGTTTTAGGGTTTATGGATTCCTAGTTCAACTAGGTTTACCGATTGAGGGTTTTAGGGTTTTGATTTAGGGTTACCTTAACCTTTGTGATTGTTCTTTTAGTTCGCCAGAATCGTTGATAAAGTATGAACTATCGTCGAACAGCTACTTGTTGTCGCGGCGAGGATCGAGAATCCAGTCGTCGAGCTTCGAGAATCTTCGCGAGCTTCGGTGGTTCGTGATCGACGCTGAGATTAGGGTTTTGTTGTCGGAGGTTTTAGCTTAGGGTTTTTAGAGAATCGTCTTGATAACATGTTAAGAAACGAGAGGTTATGGGGAATATCTCTTGTGTTATTGCTTATGTTTATGAATGAATATAATGAGGTTACATCGATCCTTTATATATAAGATTCATACATCACGTATTCCTAATGAGAAAAGGAAAAAACAACCGCCTAAGTCTTTAAGTAATTAAGTGATGGTAGGGCGAACTTCATGAACCTGGATATGACAATTCACTTAGATTCATAACAATTAGTTCTAGTTGGACATATTCTTCTTTTTAATTGGACATCGTTTTAGTGGTCTAAATAGATGACCAAAATGAGTAATGAAACCGAACAACTGAACCATAATCAATGAAACCGGATAACTGAACCGAACCGAACCGAAATCAATCAAACCGGATGAGTCATTGAGTTTCCTGTCACACATCCGACGTTTCTCTCCTCAATTTTGCTCCCAGAACTGTTTTAATGGCGTCGTTGCTCCTTTAGCCTTCCTCTCTCTTATCTATTCAACCACCATTTTCTTCTACTTCTCTTCATTCTTCGCATCTCCGATTCTGAAAAGAAGAGTTTTCACTCCTCCTTCCCTTATTCGAGATTCATTGTCTGCATCTTCTTCCTCAATTACATCATCTTCTATCTCCAATTCGATTTCCTCAGGCTATCAAAGCATTGGTATGCATCTCGTGAAACAAAAGTTTCAATTTTGAATCAGTTTGTTTCTCCAAGTGTTGGTTAAAATTTAACTGATATAATCCTGTTCTAGGCTCAGTCATTCAGTCTATCTTGGTCATCGGAATCCATGGCTTCTCTGATGAGACCAACTCCAATACTCTCTACACATCATAACCTAACTCACTCTCATCCTCACACTTCAGTCTCATTCCCATTCAAAATTTCAACTCAAAGAAACCCACATAACAATCTTCTCAGATTATGTCGCTCATCACCATCTCTACCACAACAAAAGACCTCACAGAGAAAGAGAACAAGGTACAGAAAACAGTACCCAGGAGAGAACATTGGGATAACAGAGGAAATGAGATTCGTTGCCATGAGATTACGTAACGCCAATGGAAAGAAATTGAATCCTTCTCTTGAAGAAGAAGAAGAAGATGATGATGATGATGATGATGAGTTAAAGGGAGAAACTTGGAGGCCGGGCAAAGAAGGGCTTCTTAAGTACTTAGTTGATAGCAAGCTTGTGTTTGATACTATTGAACGAATTGTTGATGAATCTGAGGATGTTTCTTGTAAGAACCCTTGTCTTTGGTTTATTTCACTTTCAAATTTTGAAATTTTAGTTCTTGAGGCTTAGGCATGGTAAAGTTCTATGGAAAGTTTTGTGATCTGTTACAGATTTGTGGTTTATGGGCTTTGGAAAATGTACAGATGCTTAATTAATTAGAAAATGATTATTTGTAGTTAAAGATTTTGGGGTTATGGAATATTTCTTGTAAGAACCCTTTGTTTGAGTATTTGTTAATGATTTTGGTTAATGGGATGTTTCTTGTAAGAAAACCTTTGTTTGTCTAGAATTTGATCTAATTTCACTTTCAGGAATTCTCGAGGCTTAGGCATGGTAGATTCTGTGGACAGTTTTTTTTATTTCTTAATGATTTGTGGTTTATTGGTTTTGGCAAATGTACAGATGCTTATTTCAGGAGAACAGGATTAGAGAGATTTGAAAATCTTGAGAAGGATCTACAATGGTTTACAGCACAAGATTTGGTTATACCAGAACCAAGTCCGATAGGAGTTTCATATGCAAAGTATTTGGAAGAACAAGCAAGGGAAAGCGCACCTTTGTTCCTGTCTCATTTCTACAATATCTACTTTTCACACATTGCTGGTGGTCAAGTTGTCGTAAGACAGGTAAATTTCTTGAGAATGTAATATCTGATAAGTTTTCATAAAGGATTATAGAAGAGAGTTTTTCACCTGCATATCAGTAACAATTAGTTTGTTAAGAGTGATAAAGATTAGTATAGATATAAGAATTTTATGGGTAAAATGAGAGAGTTATGATTAGAAAGAGAACGAGAATGGTTGAACATGATAAGATTTTCTTTCTTTTGTCATTGAGACTCAACTTACAATCACAGAAGTAAACTAAAGAAAACCGTCACGAAGAAATAATGAGATCCTTAACCGAAACCAACCAACATCAAGCTTGCTCCATCAGTCTGTTCAATATTCTACTTATGCTAATAAAAAAAACTCCTGATAAACTTGTTAACCGACTGTTAGTTAGGAAAAATAGGACAGATTTGTGATTTGTTAATGATTTGGGGTTATGCGTTAGGCAAAATAGGACATGTTTGTTCCAAAATAGAAGAAGAGGATTAGATTTTGTGGGCAAGGAGTTTCAATGAGAATGAGAAGGTGAATGGTTGAATGTGATAAGATTTTTCTTTCTTAATCATTGAGACTGACTTATCAGTCTCCACTGATTTAAACATTCATTATTGCTTGGTCACCCTTCTATATGCGCGGTTTTTTTCCGAATGTAACTGAACAATTGATTCATTAAGGTATCTAAGAAGCTTCTGGAAGGAAAGGAGCTGGAATTTAATAAGTGGGAAGGGGAAGCACAAGACTTGCTTAGAAGTGTTCGTGAGAAGCTCAACGTGCTCGGGGAGGTGAGATTGTCTATAATAATTTTAGCTCTCCATTTCAGTTTCTAAAACTAACTGTCGCTGAATGCTTTTGATCTGATGTGCTGCTTTTGGGAAATGAAGCATTGGACACGGGACGAGAAAAACAAATGTTTGAAGGAAACAGCAAAGGCGTTTAAGTATATGGGGCAGATAGTTCGCTTGATCATCATGTAAAAATCTCAGTTTTAGAGTTAAATGGTTCGCAGCACCTGACCCGTGTTCACTATGGTAACTCTGGAATCACTTTAAGACCTTTCATTTGTCGACTCTCGTCATGGAAATTCGAATATTCCCGGTAGATTGAATTCCTCCAATTTGCTTACCGCAGACAGTATGCTCTAGCTAATTCAGGACAGTGTTGGAATTGATGCTTTTTGTCCACCAACCTCTATGGCTGAATGAGCAAACCTTGTGTTCTTTGTTGGTTTAAGTCTGTGGTCAAGAAAAGCCATCGAATTGCTGACTTGAGAGACTTTTTTTCTTAGCCAAAGATTGTGGCCTTCATTGGAGGATTGGTGATGAGATATTGATGTTGCTTAGTTTTAAATATTTGAATTTTTGGTGATTTGAACACTTATCATTGCTTCTGATTCTCTTCATAACCAATTAGAGCAGATACGACTGACACTAGCTATTTTTGTTGTCTTGTATTTTGGTTGCTATATCTTCCCAAAAGAGTTCACTTTGCATTTTACAGTTTGTCCTTGAGTTAATTTGGCAAATGGTAATGGGGGAAGATTTTACTTGAAAATAACAATATATAAGATGAAAGCAAGCTGTGATTTGCGAATGGTGGTGTTAGCGCATCTCCAACAAGCATACAAAACTTCAAATTTGAGGATTTTTTGCACTCCCAAGAGATCCTTAAAACCTCATTTTTTTGAGGTTTTGAATAGTATAACCTCAAATTTGAAGTGCCCTTTGTAGTCTCTGTAATTTATAAATCTCACAAATAATTATATTAACTTTAATTACTTCAAATATATCTTTATAAATTGAATTTTCACATATAAAATCATATCGGAATCTACATAAAAAATATATAAAGACTCGAAATGCTTTGGTTGATCATATTTGGGAGCATTACATAAATAATTTCATTGAGTAATTTCATATTTTAATGTAATTTTATGATTCATTTTATATATTTTGTTATCATGCGTTATTTTATTTATTATTACTACATGTAATTTTATGTATATTTTTATTTATGAAAGTTATATCATCAAAACTAATTCTTATTAATAGCAAAGACTATAATGTAAAATACAAAAATTTCTATTTCTAAAAAATATTTGAGGTTTTATTGTTGGAGCAATACACTTTCTGGTTTGAAGGGCACTGAAAACGTGTTTGCCTTCTCAAAATGAAAACGAAGAAGTTGAAGAAGAGGTTGTTACCAACTAATGATAGTTAGATAAATTGCTTACACTTTATTTGGTTGCAGATCAATAAGACAAAGAAAAATTATGCTCTGTTTTTTTTTTGAATATTGTTTTATTAGAAGCTTAAAAAGATTAAACATGATCGTAGAATAAAAATTTTCGTAACATTCTCGGAGGGTAGAAGTAAGTTTAAGATGTCACACTCTGATGGTGTGCTGCCTTAGCCAATGTATCTAGTATTTGGTTGCATTGTCTAGATACCGTTGTAAAAAAAGCATTGGAGAAGTGATACGCCCAACTGCAGACATCAGTAAAAAGATGTTTGATTGACGCATCGAAAATGATGTTGTGGTAGCCTCTACACCATAACGATTGCAATACATGTAGTAAAGCCTGGGAAAACGACCAAAATCAATCCAAACTTTTTGCAAAATGTCTTTTTCTACTAAACTTATGTTACCTTGCATTTATCAACCTGAACCATCTAAAAATTCAAATTTTAAACCTGAACCATATGAATTTGAGCCGATTTCAACATCTGCCTAAACGTTGTTACTTAACCATCTAACGGTGTTGAGTCAGACGATTCGTGTCGTACACATGGCATCGAAAACGGTCAAAATCAACCCAGACTATTTACAAATTGCCTTTTTCTATCCAACTTTATTATATTCTATTTAAATCTTAATATTTTCAAATTCTATTCATTTTTACCATTTTGACAATTTTTTTATTAATTTCTGTTTTTCTTTTGTGAATAAGATTTTTAATGAATATTATAATATACATATATAGTTTATATACAAGTCATTGGTTTATTATATTCAGAATAATTATTGATGTAATTTTAAGTGTTAGATTTTGAAGATTAAAAGCTTATGTATTGATTGGTACTATATGCCCTTAGTGAAGGCATGATCGTTTTGGATCCTGCATTTTGAAGGTGGTCTTATACTAGTAGTAAGTTGGATTTATAAAAACAATAAAGAAGGGTTGAACAAAAACTAAATAATAAAGAAACAAAGTATACTGAGAAATATAATAGAAAATATATATATATATATATATAAAGATTAAAAATATGAAAAGGAGAAAATATTAAAAGTTAAATGGAATATAATAAAAATTGGGTAGAAAAAGGCATGTTGCAAATAGTTTGGGTTGATTTTGGCTATTTTCCATACCACGTATACGCTACAAATCGTCTGACTCAGCACCGTTAAATGGCTAAGTAACACCGTTTAGATAGATGTTAAGATCGGCTAAAATTCATATGGTTCATATTTAAAATTTGAATTTTTAGATAGTTCAGGTTGATAAATGTAAGATAGCATAAATTAGATAGAAAATGAGATTATGTAAATAATTTGAGTTAATTTTGGCAGTTTTCCCTAGTAAAGCCTATACCTTCAACTTCAAGAGCGCTCGTACCTTGTTTAATCTTCGAAGAGCCGGAAAGTTGTTATACCCCAAAATGATGTTGTAGATACTAGTTATGCTCTGTTGTTATCATTTATCAGATACTAATCAAATTAAGGATTAACCCATAAATTAGTGGATTAGTATTTTCTTAATCATAAAAGGCCTTCGAAATGGCCTAAACCATTCGACCTCAGACTGTCTCCAATTTTGCTCTTAGAACTTTAATGGCGATGCTTCTTTCTCCTTCATCCCTTTTATCTCTTCAACCACCATTTTCTTCTCCCTCTCTACATTCTTCGCAAGTCGCTTATCTGAGAAAAAGAGTATTCTCTTCTCCTTCCCTGATTCAAAATTCATTGTCGCCGTCTGCTTCTTCATCTTCTTCCTCAATTATATCGTCTTCTACCTCCAATTCGATTCCACAGGTGGTCGTAACCCGAGAACGAGGCAAGAACATACAAATCATCAAAGCATTGGTATTGCATTTTTTCAACCCTCCTCGATCTCAATCTCACGAAACAAAAATTTCAGTTTTTGAATCAATTTGTTAATGCTTTTTTTTTGGCTAATTTCAAGAATTTGGTTACTGCCAAAATTGAAATTATGAAATTAAGTTTCAGGATCATGAAAATTTAGTCAAGTTTTAAAATTCCTTCTTTTACAATGGTTATACTGTGGAATTGAATTTGTGGGTTGTTGTACTGAATCCATAACTATATCTAATAGAGAGTTTTTTGTTCTCTGGTGAAAATGCAGGAGAAATATGGAATATCATATTTAGAGCTTCCCTTAATTCAACATGCACAAGGACCTGATTTTCACCTGCTTGCTTCTGTATTAACTGGTGATTTTCTTATTTCTGATGTAGCTCACTTCAGTGACTTCTTTGCTCTAATAATTTAACTTTTATTTATTATTACTTGCTATATAATTTCATTTCCTTATGTGGGTTGCGTGCTACATTTTGTATGGGTCTATGTTTTTTGACTGCCTAAGTTACTCGAAATTCAAGATTGTGATTTCATTTTGTATAGTTACTGCAGATCCTGGCATTTTGATATGTGTTCTCATGGCGGTTCATCTTATTTTGCTAGATAAGATTTTTGACTGGATCATTATAACATCTCCAGAAGCTGGTTCTGTCTTTCTCGAAGCGTGGAAGTAAGTTCTGATTCTTGCTCTACTCCCTCTTCTTTTTTTTTTTTTTTTTTTGTGAATTTTCAACCGTTTCAGAAAGTACTATGCAATGAGTTTCTCTAATTTTAGGAGTTTCTGGACACCTAAGCTACTCTGAAAACAGTTTGTTAACATGCAATGTGTTTCTTAGTGAGTGCACTCCTCAAGTTGTTATTAATTGTTTTTGTTAGGCAATGAGACTAGCCTAGGTTTTTATCTAGGTATTGAGATATATGTGAGTGCACTCCTCAAGTTGTCATTAATTGTTATTGTTAGGCAATGAGACTAGCCTAGGTTTTTATCTAGGTATTGAGATATATGTGTAACCAACTCTGTAAATGACAAGGTTTACATAAGTTTTCATGAACATTCTGTATTGTCTTTATAAGTTTGAACCCTTGTCCTCTATCCTTTTTCCCTTGAGCTTAACTGCATTGGTCTCAATTCCTTAGGGCAGCTAGCTCCCCAGAAGTGAATGTAGGTGTAGTGGGAGCTGGAACAGCCAGAGTGTTTGAAGAGGCAATGCAAACAGCAGAAGGATCGCTTCATGTCGCCTTTACACCATCAAAAGGTTCCATAACTTTCTTTTTAGAAACAATTTCTTTGCACTCCATTTTAGTCTTATGTTATGATTTATATCTTCAAGAATCAGTTAGTATATGATTGTACATTATCATCATTTTATATGCTTGTTGTCTTGTGACTATGAAACATATATTTCTTTTTGAGATGATGTATTATTAATAATTGCTGCTACATGCCTACATTTGTTCTCCATGGCATTACCTCATCAAGTTTATGTTTTATATATTTATATGCTTGTTTTGTGTGACTATGAAACATATTTTTCTTTTTGAGATTATGTATTATTAATGATTGCTGCTACATGTCTACATTTGTTCTCCATGGCATTACCTCATCAACTTTGATGTTTTATGTATTTAAATCTGTCAAGCCAATATATTTAATAGGTTATAGATTAGTGGTCGAACGTACAATAGTTAACACTCTCGGCTGGTTCATTCTCTTTGTTTTCATTCTTCCAGCAACTGGTAAAGTTTTGGCTTCAGAGCTTCCAGAGAAAGTTGGCAAAAGGTCCTCTGTCTTGTACCCGGCTTCTCTAAAAGCAGGCAATGACATTGGTATGTGTGGTCAGCTTTTCTCAATTGAGTTGAGCTTACTCTGTTATCCATAGAGAAGAAAAAATATTAGGACTGAATCAGAAAAATAAGGCAGATAATTCTTATCATATACAATTTTATTAGGCAGCTGGATAATACCATGTTCAGTATTGCATTTACTTACATATATTCACCAAATTATAAAATCCTTGACGGAGATACACAGTAAAATTGTTAGTTCTGGAGAAAATGGATTAGTAAATTACACTTTTTGACTTTGGCTTTCATGTTCAAAGCTATAGTACTCCAAAACTTTAAAAGGATGGTATATTCTGCACTGTTCTTTTCCATGTAGATGTTGGATTAACCGGTGCTTAAGGAATAAATCTCTGTAAAACTAGCTTATGTTAATATTGTTATAGATTTTAAAGTCCATGACCAGCTTACTCTGCTTCATGTTTTACATATGAATCTTAGAGGAAGGGTTGTCCAAACGTGGGTTTGAAGTTCTCAGGCTGAATACGTACACAACAGTAAGCCGTCTTTACGCTTTCTAGGCAAGCCGTATAAAATGTAATTCATTGCATTTTTTATTTGCCTTAGTCATCATTTTTTATACGGGTTATCACTTCTCAGTCCTTGGTATATATATGCTTATGTGAAGATACGGTAATGGTCAGTTTCTTTTTCTTGGCTTCTAGATTCCTGTGCAGAGTGTTGAGTCGGTGCTCCTGCAACAAGCACTGTCTGCACCTGTTCTTTCCGTAGCTTCACCTTCTGCAGTTCGGTAGGCGCCATCAAATTTCATTCATATAAATTGCTTCTACTATGGCCGAGTGGGTTTGTTCCATCGCTAACTTGATTTCTACAGGGCTTGGCTGAATCTAATTCAAAACGCGGAGCAATGGAGCAATTGTGTTGCCTGCATTGGAGAGACAACTGCTTCAGCTGCAAAACGACTAGGATTGAAAAACGTGTACTACCCAGAGCAACCAGGACTTGAAGGGTAAATCTTGATTTTTTGATTTGGTGGAACATGTCAACTAGACTCGTAAATGGGTCCTCTTTGTCACATAACCGAGTGAATTGAGTCCTACCATCACCTGGATTTTTCCATGGGTTTTAGTGTGTGTGTGTGTGGCAGGTGGGTCGAGAGCATCAAGGAAGCTCTAAGCGCTCACGAAGAACTACATAGACTCAAGTAACTCTAGCAGTAGGAATTGAATCACAGTTGTTCCATCCTCTTATAGTGGAGGACTTTGAGTTGGGACAATGCCTGTAATATAGAAGATAGGGGGAAAAGAGACTAAAATGATGGTGTTGGTACTATCTTCAAGCCCATTTCGGATAGCTTTTGTACGACAACCGGAGAAACTATATAATTTTTGTTTGAATACTAAATTCATAAGCGAGTTTTGCTGCAGTGAGTGGTTGAAAAAATTCATCTTTTTTAATGTTATTCAAATAGGTCCACAAGAATTGATTCATCCAAAACCATAAATAAATGAATAAACCTAAACCTAATTCAATCTATACTATTAATCGAGAGGGGAGCAGAAAACAATTACGAGCCATATAAGCTGTTTTCACCTAATTACGAAAAATGCCACTGAGTTTCAGTTATGAAAAAAAAATGTTTATACGAAATAGAATTTTTTCGTCTATATCCAAGCCGACCCGAGTCGAATGTTAGTTTCCGACCCGTATTGTAGGACGCGGATCCTTTTAGCGGTGCAATTTCAACCCAATTCAGCATACGGCGACCCGACAGACCTGAGAAACAAAAATCATATCAGTCCAATTAGTTAGTTAATAGGCCCAAAACATTGAATAATATCCAATTCGCCATATACATAATATCTATGGAAAGAGCAATCCTATTTTTGATATTTTAGCAAATATCATTTAAATATGACGACAAATATGGAACGTAATCCAATCAAATCGGAAAATTATACGGAATGATGATTCAAAATCTTTTTATACTATACATTAAATAGAATATTAAAATAAGATATTCGAATTTATGGGAGCATATTCTAAAACAGAAACTATATATATATTGTCTACTTGAAAGATTGTATATCGATTTATACTTATCTAACCTAAAAAGTTACATCGATTGTACGTCTAACCTACTTTTTGTATTATATATTGCATCCGAGTTAATACCATTATAGATAACCTAAAGCTCTAATCTCTTTAACTCAAAAACATCCATCACAAAAATGAAAAAAAAATGATTGATTGATTCACATACCTTAACAACATTAAGCACTCCAAAACAAGTTGGCGCATCGAAGCCAAGATTCTCCAATCATGGAAGCATTTCACAAATCACAAAGCATACTGGATAAAAATATGAATATGTAAGTCTCTAAAAATACAATATAGATTGAGCTACTGATATTTTTTTCATATGTTGAACATCAACAAGATTTCTAATTTGTGCTTCTAACAAATTTGCAGCTGAAAAACAAAATACAAAGCCATCTAGAGCAATTGATTATTCTGTAAATCAGAATTCACAACTCCAGATCTTCAAACAATCAACAAGCGGTAATGATTTATGTATATCTCCATTTATTTTTATAATGAATAAAGGAGCTTCGTTTAAGTAACAAATTATACCAGATTTTTTTTTTGTTTTGTTTTTGAAATTTGCTAAGGGCTTCAAATAGTTTTGTGGTAAACACACGTCTTCTATCCTACATCGGTTTTTCAAAAAATCAAGTTAAACGTATATATCTAACTTTGTATCTTGGTTTTTGCAGCTTATGAAAAAAATTATCAATGTTGACCTAAAAAAGGCGACCATAGGGCATTTAAAACACTATGTAAATGAGGTGTTTATAAACATTACAACAATCAACTCCACACTTGGTAGACTCAATGTGCTGATGAGCACCATAAGCAGAAGGGAAAACAAATTATTCAGGTAACCTTATTATTTGGAGAAATGGTTTTCCTATCTATGCTGTCATTACAAGAAAACAGCTGGAATCAGACGGAAAAATCTGACGGTAAACCGACGGATTTCCGACGGAATTAACAATTTTAATTTCCGTCGGAAATCTGTCGGAAATGCCGGTAGATTTCTTGTAGTGTGTTAAATGTTTTATCTAACTCTAATTATATGAATAAATTTTTTTACATATTTTGCTAATCAAATTTATGACTGTGTAATTAGTAAAAGAAAATGAACTCTTGACCATTCGGAAAAGTGTAATTAGAGAGAATGAATGACAATTTTAGCTTTGTGACTTCCCATTTAGCTCGATATGGTACTATGTTTTTTCTAACCTTCGAACCGAAGAGAAGTCAAAAATGGACGTTGAGTCTTGAAATCAATTAATGAAAGAAAACTTTGAAGTAAATTATTGCATGTCATGGATTCGATTCAAACTTTGAACATAGTTCAATCATACTTAAATTCTAACCCAATGCCTAACACAAAAAAAAAGAATGATAACGACAGGTAACATAATAATGATTTGTATACTGGATTAACATATACACATGCTAACACCAATAAAATTTTACAATATAGTTAACATGTACACATGCTAACTTTCGTAGATTTTAGGGGATGAGTTTTTTTTTGGTAAATTTTTTTAAAAATTCGTACGAAGTGGGTCTAGCGTGGCAGATTTTACCCGTTTGACATCTATAATATTAAGATACTATATATCACACAATAAATTACACAATACAACCACTTTAAATGTACAAATATAATTATTGAATTAATAAAAAAAAATCATGAAATCATGGTATAACTTTACCTCCCGAAACCATTTATGTAGAACATTTAAAGTTATATACGCGTTTAAAAGTTAAAAAATTTAATCTATTTGGTATTGGAGAAATTATGTTTCCCTCGGTTATCCCTGAGGATTCACCACTTGATACTCGATACTCGAATATCCCTGAGGATTCACCACCCGATACTCAAAAAATCATGTTTAAATTATATTAGATTAACAACTAACATATATTATTTAACACGATCATTATAAAACACAATATGCACTATACACTAACACCAACAAACAATTCTTACATAACTAAATAGACAATAACATATAAAAAAATAAAAAATTATTGCGTACGGGTTATGGCAGGCCAATTCGCCAAAAATCGTAAATTAACTCAATCCGCAACAAAGAATTAAATGGGGCAGATTAACCCACTTTGACACCTCTATGCACTATACTCTAAAACCAAAAAAAAATATTATAATTTAATTAATTTATACATAACAAATAACCATTTTTTATAATATTGTATCCGATTGTAGCACGGTTATTAATGTAGGTGGTAATAGGAGAATAAGATTTTTAGCATGTATTAATTTAATACTGGTGGCCGGACGCCATCAGGTACAGCGGAGGAATTTTTGTTTTCTCTGTTTTTCTCTCCACTCACTTCTATCTTTCAGAGTAAGAGAGTTTTTTTCTTCTTTTTGCTCTAAATTCTGACCTAGTGTCGGTTCTTTTCTAGTTGTTATGTCAGTAATAAATCCGGCCTTATGTCGGTCAATAATTTTCTGGCTTTGTCTGGTTTCATGTCAATCATGTCTTCGTGTTCACTGATTGATTTTATTTAGACATGATTTCTTCTTTTGCCGATTTGATTTTTGGCTTAATCGTTCGATTTAAAGAACCCTGATTTGGTGGTGGTGAGAATTTTATCTAGCTTCTTCATATGCTTTACTCTTCTCTGATATGGAATAATATAATCTTCCCTCCTCCACAGATGGTCATGTGCCGTTTATCTCGGTTGTGGAGCGAAGTGTCTAGTCGAGGTGGTTGAAGATGGTGTTCCGGCCAAGAGGTTGTGACGAAATTGCTTGGTTGTCCCCATGTTATGATACATTGAATATGGGTTAGATTCATTGTATAGGCCCACTATGTATTGTTATATATATGTATGTGTTATGATGGTGAATAAAACAGAAAATACTTTCCGCTTGCACTTTGACATGGTATCATAGCCAAAATTTTGGTCTCTTCGTTTTCTTTCTCATTTTTTTTTCTCAGATTCATCTTCTTCTTTGTTTGATCACGAGCCAATTGCTCGCCTGATTGATCAACGTTTCTTCAAAGCCTGTTGCTCTTACTTTCTTTGTTCGTTGTTTCTTTTTTTGTTGCGATGGACGATGCACTTGCTGTTACTGTTGCTTCCATCAAAAATGACGGAATTTTGTCAGATTATTATCTTCCTCCTGGTGCTGATCCTGGTAATATCATCTCTACTGTGACTCTTAATGGAAACAATTATGAGCGATGGGCGAAGGTTATGCGCAACGCCTTTCATGCCAAGCATAAACTTAATTTTCTCGATCGTATTCTCCAGCGACCTTCTCCCGGGACTGATCTATACAATCTTTGGGGCATCATCAACTCTATGATGGTTGCTTGGATTCTCAATACCATTGATCTTGAGCTTCGCTCCTCTGTTTCCTGTTCCGATACTGCCTATGATTTGTGGATGAGTCTAAAGGAGCGTTTTTCTGTTGGTAATGATCCTCTTATTTATCAGCTCCAATCATCTATTAGTGGTTGTAAACAAGAAGGCTTGTCGGTTCAGGCTTATTTTAGAAAACTGAAACGAATGTGGGATGATTTGGAGGACTATGATCTGATTCCTCCCTGCTGCTGCGGGAATACTCGTTGTGCTCAACAAAACGCATATATTGCTCGTCGTGACAAGGAACAAAAGTCACAGTTTTTGATGGGGCTCGTTTTGGTGCTACTCGGTCAAATATCTTATCTATGTCACCATCTCCTTCTCTCTCTGCTGCTTACTCGTTGATACAGCAAGAAGAGAAGCACCAGAGCATTGCTCGGGCTAGTGACATACGACCCAATGCTATTGGATTCTCGGCACATATTTCCTTGCCGAATACTTCGCCTGTTTCACGGGGCCGCCCTTCTTTGACTTGCACTCACTGTGGCAAGTCTGGCCATGAGATTAGTCGCTGTTATCAACTTATTAGCTATCCCGATGTTTCATCTTCGGCTGGTCGGGGTCGCGGTAAGGGTCACGGCCGTGGGGTTTCTTTCGCTGCCGGTCGCGTTAATAGTGCTTAACTCACTGCTGGCGTTAGTGCATCTCCTCACACTCTTACCTCTCTTGATCGAGAGGGTTTGTCATTGTCTGATTCTCAATGGGAACAACTTGTCAATCTTTTGCGTACTCCGGCTCCTCTCTCACGACTTTCTGGTATTATTATTGATAGTGGCGCTTCTCATCATCTAACTGGTTCTCTTGCTTCCTTGTTTGATGTTGTTGATATTCCTCCTTGTCCTATTGGTTTACCCAATGGCACCCTTACTTTGGCTACTAAGCGTGGGAAATTATCCTTAGGCGGTTCTGTGACTTTGTCTGCTGTTTTATATATTCCTCAATTAACCAACACATTGCTCTCTGTCGCTTGTTTGCTAAAAGAAAAGTCTTGTCTAGCGGTTTTTACGGACAAGTTTTGCTATGTACAGGACCGGTCTACGAAGATGCTGATTGGAGCAGGAACTGAGTGTGCAGGGGTTTATGTTTTCAGTGGCGCTATTGTCGGTCAGGCTAATTCCGTAGGAAGTCTTAGGAGTTATGAGTTGTCGCATCGTCGCTTAGGTCACCCGTCCTTCTATACTTTTACACATTTGTCAAAACTTGTTGATGTTGGATCTAAGGATCAATTTTCATTACCTTGTGACGTCTGTACTCAGTCCAAACAGTCTCATTTTAGTTTTTCGGATAGCAATAATAAAGCAGCCGCTATTTTTAATATTCTCCATTGTGATATTTTGGGACCCTACAATACTCCTTCTACTTGTGGTTCCTCCTATTTTTTAACGATCGTCGATGATTATTCCCGCTTTGTTGGGGTCTGTTTAATGCGGGCTAAGAGTGAAGTCAACACATTTTTACGTAATTTTTGTGCTATGGTTACTCGACAATTTCACATGGATGTTGGTATGATTCGTAGTGATAATGGTTCTGAGTTCATGACTCTTAAACCGTGGTTTGCTTCTCACAGGATTATTCACCAAACCGCATGTGTTGGCACATCCCAACAAAATGGGCATGTGGAACGCAAACATCGACACATTCTCGATGTTGCTCGTTCTTTACGCTTTCAAGCAGATTTGCCTTTGAAATAATGGGGGGGGATTGTGTTCTCACTGCTTGTTACTTAATAAATCGCACCCCTTTGACAGTTCTTTCCGGTAAGACCCCACATGAGCTCTTGTTTGATCAGTCTCCTTCGTATGCGCATATTCGTATTTTTGGTTGTTTGTGCTATGCACAGAAGAGCACCTTGGTTCGGAAAAAGTTTGATGAATGTGCTTCTCGGTGAGTATTTCTTGGTTATTCATATAATCAAAAAGGTTGGCGTGTTTTTGATCTTGACAAACAGGAGTATTTTGTCTCTCGAAATGTTGTTTTCAACGAGGCCATTTTTCCTTTTGCTACTTCTGCTCCAGTTTTGTCCATTACTCCTCCTCCCGCGCCTTTCTCTTCTCCGTTGGTTATTATCGAAGAGGACATCTCTGGTTCTTCCTCTCCGTCTGCACCTTTAGCTGATAGGGGGAGTATAGTAGAGCCTCCTCCTCTTCGTTCTGAGATTATTGAACATGGTGTTACTCCTGCTAGCACTGTCTCTAGTCCTGACCCTGCTCCTACTTCTTCTACCGTTGTGATCCCATCCTCTTCTTCTTCTACTTCGGCTGTAGATGTTCCGCATATGGTTGGGGTTTCTTTACCGGTCCCGGAGGTCGAGAAGTTGGGTAAAGGTCAACGTGAAAAGAAACGATCTATTTTACTTGCGCCTTATGTCACGTATTCGGCTCAAGCCCCTCAAGAATCCACGCATTCGTCGCTCCACTCATCTTCCAACTCCCTGGGTACTCCTTATCCTATTGCCAATTACATGTGTTCAGCCGGCCAACTACCGAACTCTTTCAAGGTGTTTTTGGCTAATATCACTGCCTTCACATAACCTCACACTTTTAAAGATGTTATGGAATTTGATGTTTGGCGCAAAGCCATTGGTTTCGAGATTCGGGCTTTGGAAGACAATGATACATGGGATCTTACTGATTTGCTACCGGGAAAGCGGGCTATTGGTTGTAAGTGGGTCTTCAAACTCAAGTTTAACTCTGATGGTACTATTGAGCGTCATAAAGCACGTTTGGTTGCACTTGGTAATCGCCAAGAGGAGGGCGTTGATTATGACGAGACTTTTGCTCCTGTTATTAAGATGCCCACTGTTCGAACTTTTCTCAATATCGTTGCTTCTCGTAACTGGGAACTTCATCAGATGGATGTTCACCATGCTTTCCTTCACGGTACTTTAGAGGAAGAAGTCTACATGCAACCACCTCCAGGCTTTCTATCTACCGATCCTCACAAGGTATGTCGTTTAAAGAAGTCTCTTTATGGACTTCGACAAGCCCCCGTTGTTGGTTTGGTACTCTTCATACATCACTCTTGGATTATGGATTTCGTCAATTCACTGTTTCTCTGTCATCAGCTGAGTCTTATTATCGTTCGATGTCGTGGGCTACAAAAGAAGTCAAGTGGCTACAATCTCTTCTAACATTTTTCGATATTGAAGTGGACTACCATCATGTTCGTGACGCCATTCAAGCTGGTCTCATAAAACCGATGTTTGTTCACACCACTGAGCAGCTTGCCGACATCTTTACTAAAGCTTTAGGGAGTGTCCAGTTTCATTATTTACTTGACAAGTTGGGCATTTGTGATCTCCATGCTCCAACTGGAGGGGGAGTGTTAAGATACATTGAATATGGGTTAGATTCATTGTATAGGCCCACTATGTATTGTTATATATATGTATGTTATGATGGTGAATAAAACTGAAAAGACTTTCCGCTTGCACTTTGACACCCCACTTCTGTTTGGCAAATGCGATTCAGGTCGTTCTACAGACCGCAAAGAGGGAAATATTTCATATCACATGCTCTCTCTTCGTTTCTCCGGACTCCGGCCAAATGGCGGTTGTTTCAGGCTGTTTGCGAGGGTTTCGAGCAGTGCAGCGGTGAACTGGTTGAGCGGCGACGGCGATCTCCTTCTTTCTTCCTTAAGTTAACACGTGTAGACACGTGTCTTTGTTTATTATGTGCTGGCCTTGTAATTGGGCTGTGGTTGGGTTTCACTTATTAAGTCTAGGGTTGTACTCTGGTAGTTCACTTGTAAAATTAGCCCGTTTTGGGCTTTAATTAAAATCTAATAAATCAATTGATATTTTTCAATACCTCCTTATTTAGGGGGTAAGGGTGTATTGAACTGTATATTTAGAAAAATAATATGTTATTCAAACATAAATTTTAAAAATTTATTATATAAAAGTTTGGTTGTTCTTACGAGAGAATCGATACGTGTAAAAATTATGATTAACGAGATCTTGATACATGTCGCTCGATCGATGAGATTGTGATTCATGTCAAAAATATTATGTTATTTTTTTTTCTTAATAGAAAAAGAAAACCAATGAAAAAAATAGATAATTTTTTTACTTTTTATTTTTCTAATATATGTTAGATTTTTTAAGTTTTTATATTATTTAAACTCTAATTTTTATTTTTATCACATGTTTCTAATTATTTGAACTTTAAAATAGATATTTAGAATTTAACTTTAAAATTTAATAAAATTCAAAAGTTACTTCTCATATTTAGATTTTTAGTTATTACTTATGATGAACCATCACTATTTTTTATGATTCTTTATTATGGAGTGTAGAGTTTTTTTTCTGCAAGTTAATCGATACCAAAGAACTCTTCTCCACGCTCCATAGATAGACAACATTTGTATCAAACGGATGATTACCATTGGAATAAAACCAACCCCATAATCAATATGTGCTAGGTCAATTTCCCATGACAATTGCCAATATTCTCCTGATTCAACTTTGCCACTGAGCCACTGTGTTTTGCTTGGTATTATTTACAATTAAAACTATATAACTGGTTTCCAAAGATCATTAAAGGTAATATTACAATCGTAGAGAGAGAGAGAGAGAGTGATGAGAGAAGAAGTTTGTTAGAAGATATTTCTCATCTTATTCGATTAATTAATCTCTACATGATTGTGTATGTTATATACATTTATGGTATACTAACTTAACTGGGCTAGACCAACTAATCAATCTAAACCACTACACATAACTCAATATTCCCCCCAAGATGAGCAGAATATGTTTAGAAGACTCATCTTGGATAACAAATGAGCAAATTTATTAGGGAACAGAGCTTTAGTTAGTATATCTACCACTTGATATGCTGTCTTGACATGGATCATTCGCATAAGACCTTTATCCAGTTTCTCCCTCACTGTATAACAATCGATCTCGATGTGTTTGGTACTGTAACGCCTGTGTCCCAAAAATAAAAAGAAATTTGAATTTATTTCGAGAATTTAGAGTGGAATTGGTTAACTCCGGTTTTGGGGTTGAGGAGCCGGTTTGCGATTTTAAATAATTAACCGGAGGATTTTTAATTAATTTCAGAGTAATTTGTAATTCCGGTTGGAATTAAGTGAACCAGAAATTAATTACACGCGGAACTTTGGGATAAATTGATCAATTCAAAAGTTAGAAGGAGGTGTTTCTGATCAATTTGAAAGTTTGAGGGTATATTGTAAAATTTCAAGACTGCAAAGACCAGGCTGTAAATTGGTTTTAAAACCCTCAAAACCTAAGTCTTCTCCTCTTAAGCGACGTCAAGCCGTAACTAAACTTCTATAAGCTGTCGCCTCCATCAAGTGCAAAGGGAAGAGAGTTAAGTTGATTTGGTGTTGGTGTCGTAGTGAGAAGGGGAGCTGAGTTGTGGAGTTGACGTGAAGAGGAAGGACAGTCTTTGTTGCAGAGTCTCTTCGTCGGTTGTGGAGGTAAAGGTTTCTCTCCATCTCTTTAGTTGCATCGTTGTTTATCGGAGCTTGAACGGCCGAGTTTCGAAAAGGATGTCTGGTGGAGATCATTGAACGGTGGTGTGATGGAGTTTAGTGGTGAGATCGTGATGATGGTTTGTGGATCGGTGGTTTGGTTGGTCGGATCCGTTTGTGTCAAGTTTTGGTGGTGACGTGACGGAGGTTGGTGATCGGAGTTGGTTTGCGTGAGTCACGGCGGTGACAAGATGATGATCGGATTTGTCGTGACGGTGAGATCTGAGTTTTCGTGTGGTGTTTGATCGTTGGTTTGTGTTGGTGTTCGATGGTGTCCGGTGGTGGCGTTATGGTGGAGATGTCAAACGGCGGTGGTCTCGTGTTGCAGAAAATATAAGTCATCACGTGAAGAAGATGACTTATATTAAGTCTTGTGGTTTAGTTAATATTTTATTATTATTATTAGTTTATTAATTAATAATTAAATATTATCTTAATAATATGTTATTATTATTTTAGGTTGTGTTTGGGAATATAGGGTCTAGATGTCCCGAAGTTATAGAAAAGTTGTCCCAGAAAAGTTCTGTTTTGGCTAAAGTGAATGTATGACCATGAGATTAGCTGTGAGAATTTGAATGTATTAACATGTTTTCCTGTGTAGAGGCCATCAGATGAGAGTGTATAGCATATTATTTGATTGGTATTTGGATTATATGTTTTTATGTTGCATTTTCCTGTGTGTGTATATCTCGTAGATGGAAGGATTGCATCACTAAGCATTTATTGAAATACTTATGCATTTCCTTTATTTGATGCAGAAAAATAAAAAGAGTGATCGTGGTATCATGGCAAGAAAGAGGGGATGATCTAGACTCGTTGGTTGGTTTGAATATTTTAGTATTAATGCCGAGTTTATTTAGTTTATGATTTTTAGGATAGAAAATCATGTGGAATAATTTGGTGAATTTATTTGGTTTAATTCTGGATTGATATTAGAATTTGGTTCTTGTTTGAATTAATTATTATTCATGAGTTAGTTGAATTTAATTGTTTGGAGAAGTCATTAATATTTATGGGGATATTAATTATTATTTAAAAAACAAAAAAAACGGGTGTGGTCGTTTCAGGTACGCTCATGGAAGACAGGATTAGTAGCTATATAGATTGCTGCAGTACTATCACAAAACTGAATCGGAACTGATATTCTAACCTGCAAATTTGATAGCCTAGCCATCTCGCAAGAAGCCAAAGCTAAGGCTCTATGCTCAGCCTCTGCAGAAGATCGTGAGATAGTAGGTTTCTTAGATCGCCAAGAGATAAGAGATGAACCCAAGAACATGGAAAATCCAGTCGTGGACCTCCTACTATCAGGACAGGAACCCCAATCTGCATCAACAAAACCTTTCAACGTAAGATCTGGTTCAACTGAATAAAACAAACCTTGTCCCACTATTCCTCTGATGTATTGTAACACTTTGTACACTGCTGCAAGATGAGCTGTACGAGGTGTGAAAGAAAATTGACACAGCTTGTTTGAAGCAAATGTAACATCAGGCCTTGTTATGGTCAAATACATTGTCGCCCCACAAGACTTCGATACATCTTTCTATCTTCCAATAAATCTCCATCACGTTTTTGGTATCATGGGAATAGAAGATGGTTTACAAGCCAATATTAAAGCATATTTTCTTTGACAAAGGAAAATACCTTTAGAAGTACGAGCAATCTCTAATCCTAGAAAATATTTCAGAGGACCAAGCTCTCTCAACTGGAAGCTCTGTTTCAAAGTATTAGTCAGCTTGTTTGCTGTATCATGTGTAGTACTAGCAATCACAATGTCATCAACATATACCAAAACTGCAAGAAAATCATTCCCAATGTTTCGAACAAACAATGTGTGATCTCCATGACCTTTAATAAAACCCAGTTTCAACAATGATTCTGAAAATTTTCTAAACTATTGCCGAGAAGCCTGTATAAGACCATAGATGGATTTCTTAAGTCGAAACACAGCATTGGGAGGCAAAGATTCCCCCTTAATCTCAGCATAACCCTCAGGTAACTTCATATATATGTCTTCCTCCAAACCCCCATTCAAAAACGCATTGGAAATATCAAGCTGATTGAGAAACCATTGTTTAGAAGCTGAAACTTTCAGTAACAATTTGACAGTAGCCATCTTTGTAACCGGAGAAAAAGTTCCAATGTAATCCATACCTGCTTTCTGAGTGTACCCTTTGGCAACTAACCTTGCTTTGTACCTTTCAAGACTCCCATCAGCATAAAACTTAAGAGTAAAAACCCATTTAGATCCAACTGCTTTCTATCCTGGTGGCAAGCTTGTGATTTCCCATGTATTCGTTCTTTCCATAACACCTATTTCCTTATCAATCGCTCTACACCATTCCTTGGAATCCTTTGCCTCATGATATGATTGAGGGATTGGAATTTTAGTTATGTTGTTGATGTACAACATATGTGATGGTGAGGTTTGTGAATAGGAAATAGAAGATGAAATGGGATGAGTGACATCATCGTTTAGAGAGTAACACTGATAGTCATTTAAATGAGTAGGAGGTTTCTTAGCTCGGTGATTAGAAATTTTGTGTTGGTGCAGAAATTTGTGGTGATGGAGGAGGAAAAGAAGACGAAATATGAATACCTGAAGACAAAGGATCCATCGGTGTAAAGATATCTGTATTAGCATCACCAGACTTCTGAATATTTACCAAGGGAAAAATGTCTTCATGAAATTCAACATTCCTCGAAATATAAACCACATTACTTTCCAAATCCAACAGCATATAACCTTTGAACCCAGCCGGATACCCCAGAAAAATACATGCTTGTGCTTGAGGTTGAAACTTGTGTCGATGTTTAGGTGAAGTAGAACCATAGTAGAGACAACCAAAAGTTCTAATTTGAGAGTAATCTGGTTTTTTACCCGTGAGAAGCTCATATGGAGTTTTATTTGAAAGCAACTCTGATGTGATCATGGATAGCTCATAGAAGCAGCTTGAACCCGAGGATGCTTTGGCCGTACCAAGTGGACCAATGACAAGATCGATAGCCAAAGAGTTTCAGAACGCCATCACCACAATACTCACTCAAGTTCAACCGACTGAAGCTCAGTTCGAGAACATAGAAAATCAAACCGTCTTGGTTGCTCGAGTGGACTAATAAACGGGTGATTCGTTTGTACTCTTTTTCCTAGCCTTTGGTTTTTTCCCAATGGGTTTTCCAAAGGAAGGTTTTAATGAGGCAAATGGGTTACTCTAATCCATCTTAGTCCACAAGAGTTAAACATGTTTGGTCCAGGTCCAAGTCTAATAATTTTTGGATTTATCTTTTGAAGTCTCAAGCCCAAAGAAGAGATTAAATCAGCCCAGCTCAATAATCATCTGATTAAAATCGGCCAAAGGAGTGGAGGAGTTGGCTTGGGAGACTCCAAGAGATATTCCAAACTAGTTAATGTTTTCTTAATTTTCTATGAATTAATTCTAGCTTTTTCTTTACTCCATCTTTCTTTAAAACTCTTTTCTTGTACTCATTTTCGGATCATCCAAGTTTTTTTTATTAAAAATTGAGAGTGATTTCTCTTGTGTTTTTTGAAGAATAAACCTAATTGTTGGTGAGTAATATCCTTCAATCAATCCGAATCAAGGTGTGTCATATCGGCGATTCAAACTTTGGCGTTTTCAAGTGTGTCATATCTTGGAAAAGTCATTGAGGAAATATCCAAGGTCTTCCGCAACTTTGGTGCGATCCATTCACTCCACCCCTATCTATCTATCCACTCCTTTCATTCTACCCCTCGAAAGTGCCGATTCTAGGAGGATCATATCAAGTGGTATCAGAGCACACTTTCGAGATCGGTATTCGAATCTATCATCTTTTTATCCTAAACTTTTATTTTCTTTCGTTTCTTTTGTTCTTGTTGATCGGATCCTATCTTGGGGATTAGCCAAATTTTTATTCCATTTTCTTTTTGATCTCTATTTAGTTCTAGTTTAAATTCTGGGTTGTTAAAAAAAAAAAAAAGAAGTTGATCGGACCAAAAAAGAAAAAAAAAAGAAAAAAATTTAATTAGTCCGAAATTAATTAGCTTAGGGGGGGTTTTATTTTTCTAATTTTATCTCCTTAATTTTCTGATCCTTGATCTGTTTTAAAAAAAAAAATACTAAACTCTTTTCTCTTTTCTTTCTATCTCAAGTCCATTGTTTCGAATTTGTGTTGTTGTAGTTGTTCATCCGATTTGATCAGTTTTGTTCCATACGAACCATTGAGAAAATCGTTGAGAGAGATCATTTTGAGTGCGGAGTGATTGAGTGAATAAAAAGGAGAGAAACACTTGTGAGGATCGACTTTTTATTACTAACATTTGTTAAGTGTGCACGGAAAACCAAAATCAATATGTCTAATCATTCCAGCGAAGAAGTTGAGAGCACCAACCGAGCTCAAAGAAGAAGAAATAACACTCTGGACATGCAGACCTTAGTGGTAGAAATGAGGTGGATTGTGAGAGAAGAGATGGGTGCAGTCAATGCAAGGATCGATATGATTCAAGAGTCCGTTAATCAAGGATTATTGCCGAATACTGCTGCTAGAAGAAGAAGAGCACGACCTCAAGAAGAAGCTGATGGGGATGACTAGAATTATTACAGCAGAGGAAGCCAAGCTTCTAATCAAAGTGAAAGAAGGCCGAGACGAGTAAGAGAAGCTAGGGCTCGAAATGAAGACAATCTCAGTGGACTTAAGTTGAAGATACCACCATTTCATGGGAAAAATGATCTGGATGTCTACTTGGAGTGGGAGAAAAAAATTGAGCTCGTGTTTGATTGTCAAAATTATTCGGAGCAAAAGAAAGTTCAAGTAGCGGCAACAGAGTTTTTTGATTATGCAATTAATTGGTGGGATCAGATTGTGACGAGTCGAAGACGTAACCAAGAACCGCCCGTAGTCACTTGGGAAGAGTTGAAAAATCTGAAGAGAAAAATATTTGTTCCAAGCCACTATCATAGGGAGTTGCATCTAAAGCTTAGGCGTTTAACTCAAGGAAGTAAGAGTGTGGAAGATTATTATCAAGAGATGGAGTCTCTAATGCTTAAAGCTGATATAGATGAAGATGCTGAGGTGACAATGGCCAGGTATTTGAGTGGTTTAGCTCGGGATATTCAAGATAGAATGGAGCTTCAAACTTATAAATATTTGGAAGAGATGCTTCATAAGGCTGTGTTGGTTGAACAACAAATTAAGAGGAGAAGTACTTCTACACTTTCCTATGGAGCTGGAGCGGCTAACACTAGGATGAGTTACGGCCCAGAGGATAGGACCGTTGCCAAGCCAAAACCAGATCCTAACACTACAAGAAATCTATCGCAAAACCGATGGAATATAATTTCGTCAGAAATTTCCGACGGCGTACCGACGGATTCCCGAGATTTGAAATGCGAGCTGTTATATTCCGATGGATTTCCGATGGAACTTCCGACGAAATTTTATATTCCGACGGTTTTCCGACGGATATCCATGCCGTTTTATTTCGACGGATATCCATGCCGTTATATTCCGATGGATTTCCGACGGATTCTGGAAATAAGTCGGATAATATGAACGTTAATGTATCCGTTGAATTTACCATTGTAAGCCGACGAATTTCCGACGGAAATCCGACGGAAACGAGTTTATATATATGTTTCTCCCTTCCTCCATCCCATTACACAACAATCTTATTTTCATATCTCTCTCTTATTTCTTGTTTACTTAATACGAATTCTATAAAAAAAGTCAAAAATATGTCTAGATATTTTCGATCATGGATGGACGAACCATTAATGGATCCGGAGACGAACAACTTGAACGAGGAATATGCACGAGGCATATACGAGTTCATGGAAGTGGCGGAAAAGCAACCGCGTGTTCAAAAGTCAGGTAAGTTAAAATGTCCATGTTCAATTTGTAGGAATTCTCATAATGTTGCGATAGAGATAGTTTGGCATCATTTGTATAGTAATGGGTTTACGCCGGGTTACAAGATATGGTATTTACATGGAGAAACAAATGTTGAGTATGGTAGTACTAGTGAACCAACTGTCTCAGATTGTTTAGGAGGTAGCACAGAAGTAGATGTAGGTGTAGGTAGCGTGCAGATGGTGAATGATGCGTTTAGAGAGAATGTCGAGTTTAGCGGTGAAGAAAGATATAGGTTTGAAGAACCTAATGTAGAAGCAAGAAGATTTTTTGATATGTTAGATGCTGCAAAGCAGCCACTATATAAAGGGTGTAAAGAAGATAATCTGCAAGAATCGTCTGCAAGTAGATTGATGACGATTAAGATGGATTACAATTTGGCAGAGGAGTGCGTTGATGCGATAACAGATTGGACGAAAGATTTATTGCTAGAAGATAATCTTTTACCCGGATCATACTATGAGGAACAAAAACTTGTATATGGTCTTGGGTTACCGTATAAGGTAATAGATGTTTGCATCGACAACTGTATGATATATTGGAGAGAAGATGAAAACCGCAAAAGATGTAGATTTTGTCGTAAACCACGGCATCAGGAAAGTAGTGGCAGAATTCAAATTCCATATAAACGTATGTGGTATTTACCAATAACAGAGAGGTTGAAGAGGTTATATACTTCTCAGCGCACAGCAGAGCCAATGAGATGGCATGCAGAACATCGTCAAGATGGAGATATTACACATCCTTCAGACGCAGAAGCTTGGAAACATTTTCAATCATTGTATCCGGAGTTTGCGTATGAGCGAAGGAATGTGTACCTCGGGTTATGTACAGATGGTTTTAACCCATTTGGGAAGTATGGAAGGAAGTATTTCTTATGGCCCGTAATTGTAACCTCTTACAATTTGCCTCCATCTCTGTGCATGCGTAGAGAATTTTTATATCTATCGATTCTTGTTCCCGGCCCAGAGCATCCGAAGAGATCACTTGATATATTCCTCCAGCCATTGATCTATGAGTTACAAATGCTATGGGAGCATGGTGTGGAAGCGTACGATGTTTCAACCCAGCAAAACTTTAAGATGCGTGCGGTGCTTATGTGGACCATAAGCGATTTTCCAGCATATGGTATGTTATCTAGATGGACAACACATGGGAGATTATCGTGTCCGTATTGCCAAGACAACACAGATGCATTCCAACTAAAGCACGGTAGAAAAAGTTGTTGGTTTGATTGTCATAGGAGATTTTTACCGAGTGATCATCCGTATCGTCGTTCGAGAACAATGTTTACGAAGGGTAGGCAAGTTTTTGACGGTGAAACTTTATTGGAGCAGTTGAGAGATTTTGGTGCTGAGACGACTCCTTATTATGGGGGTAATGGACATGAACCTATTTATGGTGTCGGTGAATTTCATAGCTGGCACAAGAAGAGCATATTTTGGGATTTGCCTTACTGGAAGAACCATTTATTGCGGTATAATCTTGATGTGATGCACGTTGAGAAGAACTTCTTTGAGAACATCATGAACACAGTCTTAAACATCCAAGGGAAGACGAAAGACAATATGAAATCTTGATTAGACTTGCCAGCATATTGCGATCGAGGTTTTCTTGAAGTGCTCCCAAATGGTCAATGTCCATTTCCATTATACCGGTTAAAAGCAGCAAAGAAAACAGAATTTTTTGATTGGATTCACGACGATGTTAAATTCACTGATGGATACGCATCTAATCTGCATAACTGCATCGATTATGGAGAAGGAAAGTTTACTTGAATGAAGAGTCATGATTGTCACGTTGTGATGCAGAGGCTTCTTCCATTCGCTTTTGCTCATCTTCTCCATAAAGACGTCCACCAAGCAATTGCAGGAGTAGGTGCTTTCTTTCGCGATTTATGCACAAGAACACTTACTGTTGAGGGAATCCAAAATTTACAGGCCAATATCCCAGTGATCCTTTGTAATTTGGAGAAGATATTTCCACCATCTTTCTTTGATGTGATGGAACATCTTCCGATCCACCTCCCACGAGAAGCTGAACTAGGAGGCCCGGTTCAATACCGTTGGATGTATCCATTTGAGCGGTATATGTTTCATCTGAAGAAAAAGGTTAAGAATTTGAGTAGAGTAGAGGGATCTATTATCGCCCAGAGCATCAACGAAGAGGCCTCATAGTTTGCTGAATATTACTTCCCGTCAGAAGTTCTTACGAAGAGTAGACGTCCTAGTCGCCATGATGATCGAGGTGAGAGAGCGATTTACCCCGTCATTGTTCCAGAGTTATTTTCCCAAGTTGGGCGAGTCAGTGGCAAAGGAAAAAGGCGTAAATTATCTCAAGAAGAGTTTAAACACTTGCATACGTATATCCTAACCAATTGTGAAGAAATTACGAAATACGAAAGGTAAACAAAAATTCTTTTGTGTCATTTAATGTATAATTGATTATTTTATATGTTATTATTAACTTGTCAACTATTTTGGTTTTCGTACAGGATTTACATGACATTAATACGCGGGTACTATATGGATAAGACAGAAGATGAGCTTCAAGTCCATAAGGAGGAGGAATTTATGCCTTGGTTGCAATTTTACATAAGTGTTTAAAAACACTAAATCATTGAATAAATTATTTTTTAAATACTAATTTGTAACTTATTTTTGTAGGTTTCTGAAGGAGTAATAAGCGGACAGACATTTCCCACATGGTTATTGGAATTTGTTAATGGTCCAAACTACATTGCAACTTCTTATCCTAGATACTGCAGTCGTGGATATGGGTTTAGGGTTCATGACGAGAGAAGGACAATGCAAACTTCAGATTCTGGTATTTCAGTGAAATCTGGTAATGATGTTTACTACGGCGTTCTTCAGGAAATATTGGAAGTGCGGTACCCAGGATATAATACTTACAAAACTAATATGTTTTTTTAGGTGTGCTATATTCGTTACCCTCGAGTTACACGGCGGACGGATCCTTGGCGCACAGTTACTAAAGTGACCCTGCGAGGAAGAATTTATGGAGTTGCAGAACACGATCCTTTACAGCCAGCAGAAGTTGTTCCAATGGATCCAGTTGAGCCTTCTTGTGCTCTGGATCTTGTTGTTGATTTCACACAATTTGGTTTAGTTTTTTCCGACTCAGAAGAAGAACAAGGTGAATTTTATGAGGATTCAGACTCAATTCCATCTGAGGGATCATCATCATCATCTAATGAAGATTAGTTATACACGTGGTTTGTATTATTTTTTGGTATTACAGAAAGTTGTAAATTTGTTATTTTGTATTTTATTTAATTTTGACATTACGGTGTAAACCATAGGTCCTCGAAGACCACGGCTGCCGAGCATTTTATAAGCTCAACTTCAGCTTTGTATATTTTTACAAATTTTAATAAAATAAGATTTTGTCAGAAATTAAAAATTCCCTAAACAAACACATTAACTAACCTACAAAACTCATTAAACCACTTAAAAATTAAATTTAAAATGACCCGCAAAACCTTAAAAATAGACACGTGTTTTCGTAAAAAAAATAGACACATGTTTTCGTAAAAACAGACACGTGTTTTCGTAAAAACAGAATTCCGACGGTTATATAATTTAAAACCTTAAAAACAGACACATGTTTTCGTAAAAAAAAAATACCCGTCAGAAATCCGACGGAATTCCGACGATTTTTGGGGTTATTTTTAATTTAATTTTTATAGACACGTGTAACCCTAA
Source organism: Cardamine occulta (assembly GCA_028015245.1). Taxonomy (NCBI): domain Eukaryota; kingdom Viridiplantae; phylum Streptophyta; class Magnoliopsida; order Brassicales; family Brassicaceae; genus Cardamine; species Cardamine occulta. The sequence continues at coordinate 9,476,439 of CM051374.1, forward strand.
AACCGTTGGAAATCCGTCGGTTTTTCCGACGGATTTTCGACAGGTTTGGGGTTTACATGGTTAAATTTTAATTTCTTGTACATCAAGACAATGTTAACAACAAACTTTGACAAAATAAACTAAATTATGTGATATATAACATATTTTGAAAAGATTTTGTTTTTAGACATGGTTCGACCGAAAGTGTTTCATAGATAAACGTATAGTTAACGTACAAGTTTACCAAATATGAAAGAATCATCTAAACTTTTGAAATTTGTCAAATGAAAGATTTCTATAAGTTATTTGTGTTTGCAAACATGAATTTATAATACTATAAACATATGTTTACTGAAACGGTACGTAAATAACCACTAAAACCACAAACCCGTCGGAAATCCGTCAGAAATTTGTGGTAACACGTGTCCCCGTTTAAGGATTGACTGGCCAATCAGAAGACATGCATATTTTTAATATCCGTCAGAAATCTGTCGGAAATTTCCGACGGATTTCCGACGGAAAATGAAAATGTAACCGGAAAATCTTTTCGTTTCCCGTGATGCCTAAATTTTCGCGTGTCCGTCGGAAATCCGTCGGAAATTTCCTACGGATTTCCGACGGATTTGCGAAAATTTAGGCGCTAACCTTTCTGAAACCTTATCGAAAACGTGTGTAATTTTTTTTTTTTAAAACTGACGGATTTTCGAAGGATATATCCGTCGGAAATATCATAATATATACCGACTTCGTCTTCTTCCTCCTCACTTTCGCAGACTTGAAAAAAACTTCCAAAATCGCCAAATCTCTCCCAATCTTCCGGATTTCCGTCGATATATCATCCAAATGTCTAACAATCCCCCAAACTTGTAAGTTTTGAAGTTTATATTATGGATTGGTAAGTTTTTAGTTAGATTGATTGTTTAGAAAATTAGAATTGTTAGATTTAGGTTTGTAATGTTAGATTTAGGTTTGTAATTGTTAGATTTAGGTTTGTAATTATTTGATTTTGGTTTGTAAAGTTAGATTTAGGTTTGTAATTGTTAGATTTAGGATTATTATGTTTATTGAAATTATTTGTTTTGTTAATTTATTTATTAATTGAATTATTTATAATTAATTTCATGCATTAAAATTTTCTTAATTTTTGTATGAATTATAATTTTTATAAAATTATCATTATTTTTTTTGATAATTTTTAATCATGTTAGCAATTTATATTTATTTTCATGAATTATTCATTCTTTTATAAATCATGGATTTAAAAATTTTAAATTGTTTTGGAATTAATACTTATAAATATAAATTTTAAATTGTTTTGGACTAATAATGAATTTAAAATATTTTTTTTATACTTTTTGTTGCCTTACATTATTATTAATTTTTTCATATAATGGTTGATATATAATTAATTTTTCTAGGGATTACGGTAAGTTTGTCCGTTCAGGCCACGGCGGACGTAGTAGTCGCAGGGGAGGTACTGCCGGTTCGAGGAGTTCTCCTATACCAGAGACACATATCCTGGAGACACATATCCCGGAGACAGCGCCTATGCCGACGCCTTCACCTACTGCACCGTCGCAGATGAGCGTCGAAGACTTTGTCGCTCAACCAGGACGAGATAGATTGCCTCGTCTCCATCCGGATTGCGTAGGCAGAGACACATGGTAAGTTTTTGTTAATTTTAAGATTTTTAATATTTATTTACAATTATTACTTTAGTTACAATCAAATTATTTGCACTAATTTCTTTTGTAGGTTTGGAGATTCCGGAAATGGGATTTCCAAGTCCATTAACCGGATGCTCAATGGAATGCTTCGGCATCCGTACCCGACTTACAACCAAATGCCGATGGCGGATCAGGAATTGTGTTTCGCCAATTTGCGGTAAGTACCTCATATTTTAAATTTTTTTACTTTGATTTAATATAGTTTATTTTATTTGAATTTTTGATTTGCAGCAAGAATTTACTTGGGACAGCCACATGATCGCCTTGGTTAGACGATGCTTCGATAAAAAAGCAGCGAGAATGTATTCGTGGAAGCTGAACGAGTGGAAGGAGAAGTGGCACAAGAATGATGTCCCAAGGGAGTTGCTTTCCAACGGGCCTATGGAGCGGGTTATGCACTTATTGGAGTAAAGAACCGACCAAGACAAGCTCCACAACTCATTCTGCATGCCGCAACAGTGATCGCAAAGGAAAAGGCAAGGCGACGCACAATTTAGGAGCGGTTAGTTTGGTCACACGGGCCAAACAACTGGTAAGTTTTTTATTTGATTAAAATTTTGTTATTTAAGTTTTATAATTTTATAGTTTACTAAATTTTTATTTTTGTAGTTTCGGCAAGACGGTGTCCCACCTTCCGCTATCACATTGCTCAGGGATGCGCATACCAGCAGGAAGAACCATGAAATCCAAGATCCGCTGGCTCAGGAGATCATTGACAATTATGAGAAGATGAAGGAAGACTTCCTCCTTTCTCAGCCAATCATCGAAGGAACGCCTCCAATGACCGATCTTTCAATCGAGAAGATTAACGAATTCATCTACGAGGTAAGTAAAATATATATTTATATCGTTTTTTTTGTAATTTCTAATTTTTAACAAAATTTTCGTTTCTTTCCGCAGTGTACTCCGAAGACAAAAGGTCGTGTATTTGGTCTTCCGGACGACGACTCTTTTTCTGCAACTTCGCGGTTCTACGGCGATTCTCCAGATATTAGGGCACAGCTCGCACAACGAGACGCTGACATGGAAGCCATGAAGACGCAGATGCAACAGCTCGCAGAAGAACAAGAAGCGAATCGCCTCCAATGAGAAGCGGATCGCCTCCAACGAGAAGCGGATCGCCTCCAACAAGAAGCGGAACGCGAGAGAACCCGCAAATTGGAGGCGGATAACCTGGTATTGCAGCAACGCATGGCGGAATTCTTATCCCGCTTCCCACCCTCGTAGTTTTAGCTTTTTTTCTTTTTTATTTGAATTATTTTAGAAATATTGAATTTCATTTTGAATTATTGCATTATTACATTATTATTTTTTCTTTAATTTTAATTTATATTAGATTTTAATTATTTAATTTATATTAGAAAACAAAATTTTAAAATTAATAAATTTATTAATAAATACTCGATTTTATAATTAAAAAAATTTAAATAATTCCGTCGGAAATCCATCGGTTTATATCCGTCGGTTTATATCCATCGGTTTAAATCCGTCGGTATTTAAATATCAGAAATCCGTCGGAAATCGGTCGGTTCTAGATCCGTTGGAAATCCGTCGGTTATAGATCCGTCGGAAATCCATCGGTTTATAAAAATCAGAAATCCGTCGGAAATCCGTCGGTTCTAGATCCGTCGGTATGCCATCGGTTATAGAGCCGTCGGACATCCATCGGTTTATAAGAATCAGAAATCCGTCGGAACCGACGGATTAACGACGGATTTCTGATTTCTGTATTCCGTCGGAAATCCGTCGGCATACCGACGGATTAACGATGGTTTATTTCCGACGAGATAGAAGTGACGGCAAAAACCGATGGCATACCGACGGATTTTGCCGAATCCGACGGAATTTGCCATCAGTTTCGCGGTAGATTTCTTGTAGTGTAAGCCCTACGCCAATGCTGAAGACGCCAAGGGTAAAGCTGTAGCTACGTCGACTAGAAATCAGGACGTTAAATGTTTCAAGTGTCAAGGGAGAGGACACTACGCCAACGAGTGCACCAACAAGAGAACTATGATTCTATTGGATAATGGCGAGATTGAAACTGAGGAGGAAAAGCTTGAAAGTGAAGGTGAAACCGAGGATGAGGGCATAGAGTTACCAGCCACTGGAGGATTATTGGTAACAAGACGTTCTTTGATTATTCAAGTTAAAGATACTGTCCAAGAGCAACGGGAGAACTTGTTTCACACGAGATGTTTGGTACAAGGTAAGGTCTACAGCCTTATTATTGATGGTGGAAGTTGTACTAATGTGGCTAGTGAAACAATGGTGAAGAAGTTAGGACTGGAAGTTAAGAAGCATCCGAAACCATTTAAGCTTCAATGGCTTAATGATGCTGGTGAGATGACCGTGAGCCGCCAAGTATTGGTTCCTTTAACCATAGGCAAGTATGAGGACGAAATTTTATGTGATGTCTTACCTATGGAGGCCGGCCATATACTACTTGGAAGGCCATGGCAGTTCGATATAAGGGTCTTACATGACGGTTTTACTAATAGTTACTCTTTTGAGTTCAATGGCCGAAAGACGATACTTGCTCCTTTGGCGCCACATGAGGTTCATCAAGACCAACTTCAGCTGCAACAACAAGGAAAAACCATTGTGAGTGAACCCCTAAACACGTCACCTCAAAATAAAAACGAGAGTTTGAGAAAAACCAAGAAAAAGGCTAGTGAGAGTAAACCCGTGAGGCATTCAAATTTCTTTGTGAGGTCTAATGTGGTTAAGAGAGCTTTATTCTCTCAACAACCCGTTCTTTTATTTATTAACAAGGAAACTTTGCTGAACCATACTAACCTTGTACCGGAGTTGCCGAGTAAAATCTCTTCTATTTTGCAGAATTTTGAAGACGTCTTTCCGGAGGAAAACCCTAAGGGATTGCCGCCCATCCTGTGGGATTGAACACCATATCGATTTTGTGCCGGGAGCCTCACTTCCCAACAGGCCAGCCTACATAACCAATCCGGTGGAGACTAAGGAGCTTCAAAAGCAAGTGAGTGAGCTGATGGACAAAGGATACATACGAGAGAGCATGAGCCCTTGTGCTGTGCCGGTGCTGCTGGTTCCGAAGAAGGATGAGACTTGGAGGATGTGTATTGATTGTCGAGCCATCAACAATATCACTGTAAAGTATCGCCACCCTATCCCTCGTTTAGATGATATGTTAGATGAGCTGCATGGTTCTAGCATATTTTCGAAAATAGATCTTAAGAGTGGATACCACCAGATTAGGATGAAAGAGGGTGACGAATGGAAAACTGCGTTTAAAACGAAACATGGCTTGTATGAATGGTTAGTTATGCCATTTGGATTAACCAACACACCTAGTACTTTTATGAGGTTGATGAATTATGTTTTAAGGAGCTTTCTTGGAATTTTTGTTGTTGTTTACTTTGATGATATCTTAGTTTACAGCAAAAATTTAGAAGAGCATGTAAATCATCTAGAAGCGGTTTTGATGGTACTTAGGAAACAGGAACTTAATGCTAATCTAAATAAATGTACCTTTTGTACGGATAACCTTGTGTTTCTAGGTTTTATCATAAGTGCATATGGCATCAAAGTGGACGAAGAAAAGGTTCGAGCTGTCCGAGAATGGCCCAGTCCAAAAACCGTAGGAGAAGTGAGAAGTTTCCATGGACTTGCGGGATTCTATCGGAGATTTGTGAAGGACTTCAGTACCATAACTGCTCCTCTCACTGAAGTGATCAAGAAAAATGTCGGATTTAAATGGGAAGAGGCACAAGAAGAAGCATTCCGAGTGTTAAAGGATAAACTCACCAATGCACCACTTTTATCTTTACCGAACTTTCTTAAAACTTCTGAAATTGAGTGTGATGCATCTGGTGTAGGTATTGGAGCTGTCTTGATGCAAGAGAAGAAGCCCATTGCCTTTTTCAGTGGGAAACTTGGAGGAGCTACGTTGAACTATCCAACCTACGATAAGGAGTTGTACGTAATTGTCCGAGCATTGCAAACATGGCAGCACTACCTCTGGCCGAAGGAGTTTGTCATTCATACTGACCACGAGTCTTTGAAGCATCTAAAGGGTCAGAAAAAGCTCAACAAGAGGCATGATAGGTGGGTAGAATTCATCGAAACATTTCCCTATGTGATCAAGTACAAACAAGGTAACGAAAATATAGTTGCTGATGCCTTATCTCGAAGGTACGCCTTGATTTCTACTTTGGATGCTAAACTTCTGGGATTTGGACACCTTAAGGATCTTTATCAAGCTGATTTTGATTTTCAAGAGATTTTTAAGTCGTGTGATAAGTTTGCTTTTGGGAAATATTTTAGGCATGACGGATTTCTTTTCTATGAAAATTGGTTATGTGTGCCTAATTGTTCCGTGAGAGATTTGTTAGTTAGGGAAGCGCATGGAGGAGGCTTGATGGGGCATATTGGGATCTCCAAAACTTTAACAGTGATGCAAGAACACTTCTACTGGCCGCAAATGAAGAGAGACGTCGAAAGAATTTGTGGGCGATGTGTCACGTGCAAACAAGCCAAATCGAAGGTACAGTCCCAAGGTATGTAAACGCCCTTGCCTATTCCTGATCAGCCTTGGACTGACATTTCTATGGATTTTGTGCTTGGATTACCTAGAACTAGGACTGGAAAAGATTCAATCTTTGTTGTTGTCGATAGGTTCTCTAAAATGGCACATTTTCTTGCTTGTGATAAAACTGACGATGCTTCCCATATTGCTGATTTGTTCTTTAAAGAAATAGTTCATTTACATGGAATGCCTAGGACTATAGTCAGTGATAGGGATACAAAATTCTTGAGTTATTTTTGGAAGACGCTTTGGTCTAAGCTAGGTACTAAGTTGCTATTCTCAACTACTTGTCATCCTCAATCCGACGGCCAAACTGAAGTACTTAATAGAACTTTGTCTACCTTGCTGCGTGCCTTGATTAAAAAGAATTTAAAAACTTGGGAAGAATGCTTACCACATGTTGAATTTGCTTATAACCGATCTGTGCATTCCGCCACTAAGTTTTCTCCTTTTGAAATTGTTTACGGCTTTAATCCTTTATCTCCTTTGGATCTAACCCCATTGCCTTTGAGTGAAAGAGAAAGCTTAGATGGGAAAAAGAAAACTGAACTTGTTAAACAGATTCATGAGAAAGCAAAGCGCAACATCGAGGAGAAAACAAAGCTGTACGCCAAACAAGCTAACAAGGGCAGGCGCAAGATGATCTTTGAAGAAGGAGACCATGTTTGGATTCATCTAAGGAAGGAGAGATTTCCGGCTGAGAGGAAGTCTAAGTTGATGCCTAAGATTGACGGTCCATTCCGAGTCACAAAGAGGATCAACGATAATGCTTACCAACTCGATCTCCAAGGTACAATGTGAGTTCAAGCTTTAACGTTGCTCAATTAATCCCTTTTGTTGCAGATGTTCCAGATTTGAGGACAAATCCTTTTCAAGAGGGAGGGGATGATGTGATCATGGATAGCTCGCAGAAGCAGCTTGAACCCGAGGATGCTTTGGCCGTACCAAGTGGACCAATGACAAGATCGAGAGTCAAAGAGTTTCAGAAGGCCATCACCGCAATACTCACTCAAGTTCAACCGATTGAAGCTCAGTTCGAGAACATGAAAATCAAACTGTCTTGGTTGCTCGAGTGGACTAATAAACGGGTGATTCGTTTGTACTCTTTTTCCTAGCCTTTGGTTTTTTCCCAATGGGTTTTCCAAAGGAAGGTTTTAATGAGGCAAATGGGTCACTCTAATCCATCTTAGTCCACAAGAGTTAAACAAGTTTGGTCCAGGTCCAAGTCTAATAATTTTTGGATTTATCTTTTGAAGTCTCAAGCCCAAAGAAGAGATTAAATCAGCCCAGCTCAATAATCATCTGATTAAAATCGGCCAAGGGAGTGGAGGAGTTGGCTTGGGAGACTCCAAGAGATATTCCAAGCTAGTTAATGTTTTCTTAATTTTCTATGAATTAATTCTAGCTTTTTCTTTACTCCATCTTTCTTTAAAACTCTTTTCTTGTACTCATTTTCGGATCATCCAAGTTTTTTTATTAAAACATGAGAGTGATTTCTCTTGTGTTCTTTGAAGAATAAACCTGATTGTTGGTGAGTAATATCCTTCAATCAATCCGAATCAAGGTGTGTCATATCCGCGATTCAAACCTTGGCATTTTCAAGTGTGTCATATCTTGGAAAAGTCATTGAGGAAATATCCAAGGTCTTCCGCAACTTTGGTGTGATCCATTCACTCCACCCCTATCTATCTATCCATTTTCTTTTTGATCTCTATTTAGTTCTAGTTTAAATTCTGGGTTGTTAAAAAAAAAAAAGAAGAAGTTGATCGGACCAAAAATGAAAAAAAAAAGAAAAAAAAAAGAAAAAAAATTAATTAGTCCGAAATTAATTAGCTTAGGGGGGGTTTTATTTTTCTAATTTTATCTCCTTAATTTTCTGATCCTTGATCTGTTTTAAAAAAAAAATAGTAAACTCTTTTCTCTTTTCTTTCTATCTCAAGTCCATATGAGAAACACAGCTCTTAAGATACAATCTCCCCGATATGACAAAGACATATTTGATTGAAAATAAAGCTCTTGCCACATTGAGGATATGTTGATGCTTTCTCTCCACCACCGAGTTTTGTTCCGGTGTCTCAGGACATGAATGATAAGAAACTATTCCTTTTTCTTGATAGAATTTTGTAAAATTCAACTCCTTTGCATTGTCTGACCTCACAGATTTCACTTTTGTGTTATACTGATTCTCGACAAGCGTGATGAAAGCAGGAAACACAGAAATCACTTCATTCTTAGTTCTGAGTAAATAAATCCATGTTGCTCTGGAGTAATCATTAACTATCGTCAAGAAATATTTATAACCATCAACTGTTTCAACTGAAAAGGGTTCCCAAACAGAAAACGAAGGCAAAGAAATGGAGGAGGAACGCGACTTCGATTCTCATGCTGATGGCCGGAATTCGGTAAGTATCAAAGTTCTCTATTATAGGGTAATACTAGTAAAACTTGGTAAAACTAGGTTGATAAGACTGTATTTGTTGTAGGAAGCATGGGCAAAGGAGGAAGCCATGAAACCAGCAATGTACTTCCCGCCTGAGGAGTATAGCAAGAACATTAAGGTGTCAACCCGTTGCCACATCTTAGAGCTTTTGGAGACGTTTAACTAGTTGGATCTGAGTGAGAGTGAGAGACTTTGGTTTGAGGACCATGTGCAGTTCCGCCACATTATGCACATGCCAAAGAGAAATCACATGGTTCAACCCATTTGGATGTTGTTGGTGCGTACTGCTGAGATCGAGAGGAAAAAAGAGGTGTGGTTTGTTGTGAATGGGATTCCGATATGATATGGGCTACGAGAACATGCCATGATCTCAGGGCTCGACTGCCGCAACTATCCTCTAGACTGGCAGCGGAAAGGCTCGTACTCCTTCAAGAACAAGTATTTTCCTGACAAGAAGAAAATGGATAAGAAAAAGCAGAAGAAAAATAAGATTCTCAGGGAAGACGTAAGGGAACTGCTCAAGAAAATGCGACCCGATGATACGGGGGATAGGCTGAAGATGGCGGTGTTGTATTTCTTGAGCAGCATCGTCTACTGTCACACCAAAGCTGGACCAGCAGGGAAACCCGTCCTTGACATCTTTGTCAGATACGTCGCTGATTTGGACTTGTGCAAGACATTTCGTTGGGGGAGATTCTCATTTGATATGATGCTAGAGTCCATTCACAGCACGATGAGCCACTTCTCGGGGGAGGTGTCGGGCGACTGGACAATACCGGGCTTTTGTCTTCCTTTGGAGGTAAATGTGTTTAAGTTGAGTAGGTTGGTATATTTTTGGCAAAGTATATTTATATGCGTTTGTTTTGTAGCTATTGGCGATGGAGGCCATTCCGGAACTTGGACAAAGCTTCCGAGAACCTGTAGCAGCACCTCATGGCGATTTCCCAAGAATGTGCAAGGGTAAGTGGGTGAAATGCGAGCTTAGAGGGTGGCCACTTGATACTGTGTATGAGAAGCTCAGAAAAATTAAGGTTAGTAGTATATGGAGTTTTAAGTAACATTAGGGAAACTATGTAACACTATGCAGTTATTGAAAGTGTGTTTAACTTGGCAGGACATAGAAAGTGTGTTGATAGCCTCGGAGGAGGAGAATGAGTTCATGGACTCGATCATGGAAACGGAGGACGATGTTGATGAACACGATCCTGTTGTGGAGAGTTGGGATGAGCGGATTTTCAACGGATTCACCGTCGAGTTTGAAGATATGATGGAGGAAGATGCGAAATGCCGAGAGAAAAAAAGGAGGAAAGAACTACGATTGGAGGTCGAACTAGGAAATCGTGTGGCGGAGTTGACGGTCGCGGTGCATAATCTGATAGATCAGATAGGCACTTGAGGAGTATGTTAAGTATCGGAAGGGAAATATGTTTATGCGGCGGGAGACTTGAACTATTTTTAAATTTGGAATCGGCACTTTGTTTTTTTTGTGGATGTTGTTTGAACAAAAAAAAATTTATTGCCGGTTGATCTTTGTTTTTATATTTAATCATTGACTTTTTGGTAATACTAGAGAAAAACAGTTGGTAAAACTAGTAAAACTAACTAATACTAAATGGAGAAATAGTTGGTAACACTAAGTAAAACTAGGTTATACATATTTGAAAGCAAGTTATACATAATAAGTCTTAGAGCACCATATTTAGCCTCGATAACTCAAGGCTAAATATGGGTTTGAAGCTCTTTTCGCATCTCTTCGATAGTCTTACTTTGCTCTTCAATTGTCTTGCTCTGCTCTTCAACCTTTGTTTGTAGCTTCTTGATCTCTTCTTCCACACCGAAAACCCAAGGCTGACGAAAGTGGAGTCCATCATCATATCAATAAAACATTCACGTCCGAAGAAAATGGAAGTAGTGTTACCTATTTTTACCAGTTATACATCCGAAGAAAATACAAGTAGTGTTACCTATTTTTACCAGTTATACATCCGAAGAAAATGCAAGTAGTGTTACCTATTTTTACCAGTTATACATCTGAAGAAAATGCAAGTAGTGTTACCTATTTTTACCAGTTATACCTTGAATTTGGTGCAAGTGAAGTATCTACTTCCTGGAAAGGTATCTCGATCACATTGAAACTTTGGAGTTGGAGAGACATCGTTCTTGATAGATCCGCCGTATGGGCATTTTGTGGGAATCCAGATTCAAGGCGTCAAGCATTTAATTCAAGCATATCGACATGTTCCTTCATCTTTTCCATTTTCTTGTTGCGCCTCTTCTCTTCCTCATTTGGATCGATGAGAAAATTGTCCGTGTAGTCGTGATACCTATAATGCATGGATCTCTTGAAAGAAGGAAGAGATGTGAATAGAGAAAGATAAGAGAGAGAGAAAAAGTGGTTAGAGATAGAGTTTGTGTCAAAATGAGCTGAGAGATAGAGTTGGAGTGAATATAAAAACACTTACGAATTTCATTTTGTCGCTATAAAGAAATCTAAAATCCTAAGGCGAGAAATAAAATAAACCCTAAATTGCTGCCACTTAATTTATTTTCCCGCCAGAAAGAAAGTGGACTAAGTCAGCAGTCAACTTCCTTTTTGACTGTCGGTCTGTTAAAAATGCATATAGTTGTACCAGGTTGTCAGTTATACCAAAACGTGACATTTTGGATTTTCAAAAAAACTTATATTTCCTAGTATTACACCAACAAAAATGTATATTTTCTAGTATTACAGTTGCTTTCTTTTGTGTTCCTTATGAATACCAGTTTCTTATGCAATTATAATCTGCAATTATGTATTTTTAAACTTTTCCATTTACAACTAACATATATAGTAGAATGTGTTACTTAAAATGTAAGGGAGTGTTTTCCAAATGTTAATATACTTTGTCTGTGAAACTTCATTTTTTTAATTCATGGGTTTGTATAACTTACCATTATGTATTTCTAACAAAAGAAGGTGATTTGATAAGGTGATGAAGTTTTTTTAAGTAACAAAACATTTTTATTTGCAAAAATCAACTAATACCAATAATGCATAGTTTTACCAGTATTACCCAGAAGTCATAACAAGTAAAAAAAATCGAAAACAAGTTTTAAATGGGGGCATAGTCTTCTCCATATAACAACCATGGTAGTGTTCTTCCACGCTTGGGTTTGTTTTGTGTCCTCGGCTTTCGGCGCTTTTCTCCAGCTGATGGAATTTTCCCTTCTTATCTACTTCCACTGCCGTTTTCGTACCCTCATTTAGCTCTTAACACGTACAAATAACGATACAACATCATGTAGTTATCTTCCGGACTCCCACGCAAATCGCAAATTGCTTGATTTTTCCCTCTCAAAGCCGTGGAGTATGATACTTCTACCCCAACTTTGCTCTTCACAAGTTCCATGATGTATTTAGGAGTTGGAGTCTCGAGTTTCCCGGGATATTCATCTCTCACAATAGATGCAACTAGATGTACTGACCCTTTCCTCTTCACGCTGCCTTCTTCACTCTGACTAGCGCGGTTACATGTGTGCATCTTCGTGTACGTTCTAATGGAGAAGCCATCCGACTTTGTGATCTTCGCAGCTCATAGCCTCCATTTACACATTCGCTAATCACATTTTACCACCCATCGCCTAGGATCCGAATATTTTATAACATACCCGAAAGAGTAAACAAATGCGCCTTTATGAACCAACTCTACTACCGCTTGCTTACTAGGAAATTCTTGACCAATCTCCAAGTTCAAACCGTCTTCCCATGGCTGCAAACTCTGACTGGATTCAACAACGGGTGCTTCCTCAACATAATAATTATCAGCTTCGTCCTCACCTTTGTCGTCATCATCATAATCATCGTCATCATCATCATCATCATCATCATCATCATCATCATCATCATCATCATCATTATCTTCTTCTTCTTCTTCTCGATTTCCTTTGCCTTTTTCAACAAACAACATAATGGCATTGGATCCTATTTCTCCGCTTTCACCATCAATGCCCTGCGAACCAACACAGTTCATACCAAAAGACCTTTCCCCGATTCTCGACTGCTGTTCGGGTAATACCGGTCTACTCATCAACTCAACCATCATAAGACATCTATGATTCTCATTATCAACATGCATTAGATACACCAACAGATCCTCATCATCACAAATATACGACTGTTCCTCACTCCCAGTGAATCTAGCAATGTAACTAAATTGCAACTTAACCGTACTTTCATCTAACCCAAGCTTTTTCTTTAACCTAGCTTCTAGCATCGACAATGTTATCTCCTCAACTGATGATGTCTTGAAAACTAGACCATTAACGCGACCTTCACATTTATAATGTATGTTGACGTGCCTGCTCATTTTATCCTGCATAACCAATACCAAAAAAGTCATTCAATACAGTTTTTTGTTCACAGTTATACCTTAGTATTCCCAGTTATACATTACTTGTTCCCCGTTATACCAGGTTGTACTAGTTATACATCATATCGCAGTATTACTAGTTTTACTAGTTGTACTATACCGGATACCTCCCCCAGATTTCAAAATTTTTTATATCAATATCAATATCAACCACTGTAATGCATTTATAATCCAATGTAGAGTCATATTCAACCCAGAAACCCTTATGTGCATGAAAACCCACTCAATCTATCATTTCCAATCCCCAAAAACCAAATTTCCCAAAAATCCCCAATATTTCCATCACTTATACGGACCTCAATGGAGACTGCTCCGGTGTAACGGAGGCGAGGGTGACGTCGATGGAGGTGGCAGATGCTGTCGTTGGAGGTTCCCCGTCTGAAGTAACTCGTGATTGGGAGATTGCTCGATTGGAGAGAGGAGAAATCGAGATGAGAAATTGAGAAGAGATGAGATAGAGAAGAGAGAGTTTCGAGAGAGAAGAGAGCCTCTGATTGAAAGAAAGTTTCATTAAGGAGATTAAAGTAATTTAATTGTGAGAGGGAGATTGTGGATTAGTGAGGGAGCTTACAGAATTTTTTTTTCTCCATAAGGAGATTTCAGACGATGTACAAAAGTCTAGGTGTATCCAAAATAGTGTGGTGTTTGGACAATGGCTGTTCTAATCATATGACATGCATCAAGTCATTGTTTAAGGAGTTAGATGAGTCACACAAGCTGAAGGTGAAACTTGTAAATGATAAAGAAGTTCAAATTGAAGGAAGAGGAGTTGTGGCCGTCCATAATGGTGATGGTAATATCAAACTCATTTATGATGTGTATTACATTCCTGATCTAGCACAAAATCTGTTAAGTGTTGCACAGATTGTGAAAAATAATTGTTCTGTTTTCTTTGATGGGAATGTATGTATTATCAAGGAGAACAAATCCGGTTTCATACTAGCAGTGGTGAAGAAGACGTCAAACAATCTGTACCTGTTACAGATCTCTTCTGTTGAAGAGAGTGCTTTGGTTGCTAAGGTTTCACAGGATTCAAAACTGTGGCACTTACGGTATGAGCATTTACATGAGAATGGATTGAAAGTGCTCCATCAAAAGGATATGGTGGTTGGTTTACCAAAGATCGATGATCTTGAGTTATGTGAAGGTTGCACATATGGGAAACAAACGCAAATGTCGTTTCCAGTTGGTAAAGCAAAGAGAGCAACTCAATGTCTTGAGATTGTTCATGCCAATTTGTGTGGTTCTGTAACGCCCGTGTTCCGGAAAGAGGAATTTAATAATTATCGGTAAAAATAATTATTTTTGGTTAAATCTGATTGGTTGTTATTTGAGGGAATTTTGTGGAAAAAATGAAATAAAATCAAGGGGTTGAATTGAAAAGATCAGGAAGTTGTGGGGTCGATTTGAGAAGATTAGGAAGTTGAGGGCTGAATTGAGAAAATTGGGAAGTTGAGGGACTTAAGTGAAGTTTTGGGAAAAATGAAACCCTAAGAGCATGATCAATGGGGTATCTTAAAGGGTTCTTAAAGAGAAGTTCTTAGCATTAAATATTATAAACTGCATCGGTAACCGTGCGTTAAGAAACTCTTGTTAAGAACCGGTCTTATTTAAGAGGTTTTAGATACAATTTCTTAATTTTAAGAACCCCTCTTTCTCGATTAAAGCAAAATAATAATAATAAAAATTTAAGAACCCCATATGGGGTTCTAGCATTGATCATGCTCTAAAAATCTCTTTAAGTCGTTGTCGATCTCTAGCCCATGTTCTCCAATTTTGCTCGTCGCCTCCATCGTGAAATCAAGAGAGAAAGGGAGAGGTGTGTGAGGCGAGACAAAGAGGAGAATAGAGGAGCTGTGCTTTGAGGTGTGGCAAAGAGAAGAAGAGTGAGAGCTGAGCGTTGGCTGAGATTACTGTGAGTGAGAAGTCGGGTCTCTCTCTCCATCTAATCCTTCATCATGGTAAGAATCTCCTCTGCGCCTTAGTTGTTTTGATGTGGTCATTGTTGATGACGTTGTTGTGATATTGGTTGTCAAAAAAAAAAAAACAATGACGCCATCGGTGTGTTGTGACGGTGACGTGATGGTGTTGATCGCGTGGCTGTGTCGTAGAGGGTGGTTTCATGTTGGTGTTGGTCTTTGGAAATTGTGACTTTGAGCGGTGGTGTTACTTGGGTGCCGTGACAGTGTTGAACGGTGACATCGGTGATGGTGTTTGGCATCATGAAATCGTTGATCGTGACGGGTGGTGTTGGCGTGGAGATCGGTGGTGGTGAGAGGAAGTCATGCCTTTTGATGGTGATGTCGACGGGAAATGGTGGCGGTGATGGATCTTGGTGGTGGTGTTACGGCGGTTAGGTCGTAAAGAGTTGGAGAGAATAGTTGGAGAAGACGACTTATGTTAAGTCGTGCGTTTAGTTTAGGATTATAATATTATTCATTTTAGTATGTAATTATTTTATTTAATAATTAAATATTATTTTAGTAATATTTTATTATGATTAGGTTGTGTGTTCAGGAATCTAGGGTGTAGACATCCCGGAAAGTTTCCGGAAGTTGCAGAAAAGTTGTGTCGAAAAGTTCTACTCGTGGCTAAGGTGAGTGTATAACCATGAGATTAGCTGTGGGAATTTGAATGTATTAACATGTCTTCCTGTGTAGAGGTTATTGGATGGAAATCTATAGCATGTTATTTGATTAAATGATTGGTATTGGGATTATATGTTTTTACGTTGCATTTTTCTCTGTGTGTATATCTCGTAGATGGGAGGATTGCCTCACCAAGTATTTATCGAAATACTTATTCATCTCCTTTATTGATGTGATTATGCCAAGCACAATGAAAGAGCAGCTTGAACCGGAGCAGCTTGTAGCCGAGGAAGCTAAGAAGAAATGGATTAGTTCAACAACAACGTTTGATCCAGGAATATTAAGAGGATCACTTCAACAATTCAAGACATCTTTACAACATCTTCTCAACACCATCCGGGGCAGTTTAGTGTGTGCTAATCCAACTACCCTAGTTGTGATCCAAGCCACCTAGACATTTATCAAGAGAGGTGATATGACTTGCACTCTTTTTCCATTCGTTTGGTTTTGTCCCAATGGGTTTTCCAAACAAGGTTTTTAATGAGGCAAGCCTTATTACTCTTTCACAAGGCCTCTATCTTTTAATTCTATGTTTTATTCAAACTTTGTATTTATTTTTGTTGTGTTCTGAGGAGTGGTGTTTCGAGGCATGTCTTGATGACCACCTCCTCGTCTTCTCCTTCTCCCCCTTTATATTATGATCTAAACTCTACATTTTAATCATCAAACTTTTTATTCTAAAACTCTTTTTAACTTGTTTGATCGCCTTGTTCTCTGGTGTATACTGGGTTTGTTTTGTGTTGCTTTTGCAGGCAGAGATGGCCGATCATTAAGAAGAATCCAGTACAGCAATGACTACTCACGAAGGAAAGGATCTGTTCTACGCTAGGTGTCATGTTCAAGGCAAAGGATCTCAGCCTCAATATAAAGAGAGAGGAGGTTAGAGATCAAGAGACACAACAATAAAGAGAGAAATGAGTTCAGGACATGCATCGAAACTTATACTCGGACCATGCACATAAAAGCTCCAATGTTCAAATTCAAAAACAAACTTAAGATAGATAGATAAGAGATAAAATGGATAAGGGCTGCGTCTTTGGTTGTTGTAGCTGGGCCAAGAATGGATTGAACCTAGCATAAGGCAAAATGGGGCATGAGACCCAATACACCTCGTTAAAAACCTTTTCCGGAAAACCACATGGAAAAAACCGAGGATAAGGGAAAAGGAGTGTGCATGGACCTCATGGCCATATGTGAAGCATCTTAAGCATGTATCTCGACCAGAGAAGTCTTGACACATCCATGATAGCCCAAGCAATCCTTCATAGTATTCACCATGTGTAGTGATACTCTCAAAGCTTGGTAGAATATATTGATCTGATGGTAACTTATGACTCCAATGCATGCTTTCCATGCTTCTTTTGCTCCAAGTTTCTCCATAGCTTCCTTGTTTTTGTTAAGTCCATCTTGTTGAGTCTGGATGCTTCCGAATATCATATCAATGGCCATTCACTCGGTGGATGTCACAATAAGCGTTCAAGTCATGGATCGAAGTGTTTGGTGAAGGTGACCTGATTTTTCCTTTACCAGGAGAGAATTGCCCAACACTGTTGTTATATGGTGAAGCTCCGAAGCGTTTGGTGTCTTTACCAAATTTTGGTTTGGAATTTTTAGTAGCGGGAAAAACTTCAGGTTTCACGGTTTGGTACTTCTTCTCGAAGGCTGCCTTTTCTTCCTCTGCCTCGATCAAGTTATTTGCTCGGAACAAAGCGTCTTGGATGGTAATTGGCTTGTTAACTGTAAGCGCCAAACGAAATGTTGACTTATGCCATAAACCATTATGCAAAGCTGCCAGCGCAGCAGTCTAAGAAATTGTTGAGACTTTGGACAGGATGTCCTTAAGCTTGACGATATGTTTTCTCAAATGTTTCTGAGGACCTTGAGACAAATTGCATAGGTCACTACCTGTTTTTACTTTTTCCATGAGTACTGAATACTGCATGATGAAGGCCGATGATAGCTGATCAAAACTATCGATCATAGCGGATTCTAGTTCCGTAAACCACATGAGAGCTTGACCAGAAATATTTTTCGAGAACAACTTGCAGTAACTTGCATCTTCTTCATGCGCATCGAGCTCGATTCGCCCAGCTCCAATACGAAAAGCAGCCAGATGGCTCTTCGGGTCGGTTGTCCCATTGTATGTCAGTAGATTGACTATTTGCGCATCCCTGATCCGAAAGTTTACTATCCGTGCTGTAAATGGTGAACGTCAAGTTTCTTCGATCAGTTTGTCCACTTCGGGAGCTGAACTGGTTGCTTGGTAAAATTTTGACTTCAGCTCATCAAGAGCATAATTTACTTGGTGGAAATATGAGACAATGGCACATCCCCAAGTATCTCCTATCTCGGCTGGGATGTCATTGTTATTGTTGTTATTGACCGCATCCGCCGCAACTGCAGGGTCGACACCGTCATCAACCATATTATTGGCAAGAATTGCTTCTACGCTAGAAATGGTTCCAGCCTGAAGTGCTGCTGCCTGATTGATAGGCGTCTGAAGGTTGGCACTTTGCAGAGGATTTGCAGGATTTGAGGATTGGAACTCCTTGTGGCCCTATTAAGGACATGGGCACTACGATTTCCAGAGGAACAGCCAGCAGATATCGAATCTAAATGAGAAAAGTGAGTTGCCTGAATTTTAGTCAAATTTAATTGATCATTTCTAAGAGAGGTCATTTCTCTCTCGATGGTACCGAGTTTTGTAGACAGATCGGTCATGTTCTGAGTGATTCCTGAGAGAGACTTCTGGATGTTAGCGATAGTGGCAAGATCATTGTTAACACCAGTTTGGTCTCCACCATTACCACCAGCCATGATGAATTTGATGAGGATAATTGTTCTGAAATGATAGATTTGTAGCTTGAATGTCTGGTTCTCCCCACAGACGGCACCAAAATATGGATGCTGGATTCCACACCCAATAATATATTGAATTATTATTAAAGTAGAAATAAAATTCGTTAGTAAGAATGAACTAAAAATAGAAAAAGATTTGTTAAAGGAAAAATTGTATATATTGATCTCGAGTAGCAAAAAGATTGACCCCCATACATGACCATGGGGGTCTATATTTATACATGAATTAAGTATTAAATGCTAAGAATAAATATTAATAAATCCTATTATCTCTTTCTTAATGCATATAGTTAGCATCATGAACTAGCTATTGATCTTAGGCATCTAGGTTATGCTATCCGCTTGCTTAGTTTGTTTGATCCTAGGTTGGATGAGTATCGCGTCATAACAAGCACACACCACTTAGTTATGGAGTTTTATGGATTATAATTGAACTTGATACTAATAATTTGATATGTGTGTTGTTGCCTGCGTCAGTTTAGTACCAGGGCATATTGATTTCAGCCGGTTTTCTCTATGGTAATAGATTAATCAAACTTTTATGTTTTTAGTCCGAGACTTAGGAGTAGATATGAATTTACATGAATTTATCTTGAATTGATTGATCACTAAACCCCGGAGTTCCCTTGAATACCCAACATCTTTATTTTATTGTTTTACATTCGATTTATTGCTTTACTTGTTCTGTGACACAACAAACAAAACAACTTTTTATATTTTTGACTTCTAGCTTTACTTGCAATACAACTTATCTCTCTGTGGGATCGATATACCTTAAATACTACAATTGATTGATGGACACTTGCAGCTACATCATTGTGTGGTTATTGAGGAAAATCTGACACACCATCATTCAGCCAAAAAGGAAGTTAAGAGCAAAGGTAAGACTCTTCTAGCCCAGGTGGATTAATACGTCAGTATTACAAAGAAAAGTGCAATGGCTCAGTCAGATGTTAACGAATTGAAGAGTAACCAGATTATGCTGGAGAGGCTCGTAAAAGTTTCATTAACTCTAGAGGAATAGATGGCTAGTGTGTTGTGTTTGCTTTCTCGATATTCCCCTTGGTTTTAAATAGTTGGCATCAGCCTTTGCTGACTCTCCTCCTCTGGTGGATACTAATTTTGCCTACCCTGAAGAGAACGAAATTACTCAAACCGCGGGATTTAAACCAACCGAAGCATTTAACGCTTCATAAATGACTGAGGTATCAGTTTACTCTTATGATATTTCAGCATAATTACTTATATATGAACAAGTTTATTCTATTGTGATTTGTAGGATGTAGAAGCTATGATAGCAGAGATGACTCACGTTGGGGATCCTCCTAATATATTCAGGGAAACTTCAAAGTGTGATTAGTTGGGAAATCATATTGAGGAAAAGATTATATTTGTAAATGTGTTTACATTGTTTTTAGGGGTTTGTCCCTTTATGTTGCCAGAAATGGCTTTTGGAATTAAACTTGTCTTCTGGTTCCATTTTACCCATTGGGGCTTGGTTTTTAAGACTTTATTTTAGTTTCAAAGTTAAATATCTTTTTAGAACAATTTCGTGTCAGATTTGTAAAGTCTGACTTTTGTTCATTAACTCTAGGACAATTTGTTTTCAAGAGAATGGGTTGATCAAACCCTTACCATTTTTAAAGGAAGACTATATCCAGCTATCCTCGGTAAAATGCAAGGATTGAACTAGGCTTCTGAAATGTTCAAGAGAATTGATTCCATTTTCGATCCGAACTCGTCATTTTGGTCATGGAATTCGGGTGCACCAATGAATGTTTGAACATATTCTGCGAACCTATGACTGGTTCGCGACCCAAGCTATTTTTCTCTTATCTTTGATATTCCTTGATGGACTTTTATGATGGGAGCTGGGCCTAGATGACCTTTGGGTTTTTTTATTAAACCTTGTTCTCCAACTTTCATTAATTTTCCAGTTAAGAGCAAATATTGATTTCCCGTTTGACTCAGATTTCGTTAATCTTGGAATTTGGCAAATTAATCAACATCATTAATGGACAATAAATCTGATCTAATTCATACTGTATGTGCAGTGTTACTTGATTATAAAAGGTGGAGTTTCAATGTTGTTTGCAACACAATCTAACAACTCATGAAATCTGACACTCTTCACATTAAATGTCATTCGCCAGATATTTCTACTCTAGCGAAGAATATTTGAAGCCACAAAGATTTTACTTCTTCTTTGAAGACTCCCGAAGGTTCCAACCTTCGTCCAATAGGATGGGGAACAAGTATGACTATTCCCTGTGGTTTGATTGAAAAGCTCTCTCCACACAATAAGAAGATTGAGATCAAATTTATTGAAAATGTATGTTTTTGGATTTTCTTTTCCTTTCAACAAACCCTATAATGCTTATATCATCTCTTGTCCTTCCTCAGCTAGTCGTTAATACAAGGAGCTAGTTAAAGAAAGAGATGTGCTGAAAGCAAGGGTTCGTGAGATGGAGAAACAGATTCTTCGCATCTCTAGGGAAATATGTTTGCTCGAACCACATCCTTCTGATTGGATTACTTTGGGAATTTAGGACTTTAGTCATTATATCTCTTTGTGTATCCAAGGCATTGTGGACCTCGCACATCAAGGAGCTGAAATATTTTGCGAAGAATTGATAACATCGTATTTTACCCATTTTTACTATCATTTTCATATGGTTTTATGAAAAGTATGGTATGATTTCAAGGCTAAATAGGTTCTTATCAAGTATTTCGAGTGTAAAAGAGGTTTTGCAGGTTTTAAGGGAAAATGGACTAAAAGAGGAGCAAAACCCGTGTTAAGGCCGTTTGAGTGGAAAGTTTATTGTCTTTGTATCATCGTCTATGTTGTTCTTTTGGGTGTGATCTCTTTCTTAATGCATATAGTTAGCATGATGAACTAGCTATTGATTTTAGGAATATAGGTTATGCTATCCGCTTGCTTAGTTTGTTTGATCCTAGTTATGGAGTTTTATGGATTATAATTGAACTTGATATTAATGCTTTGATATATGTGTTGCTGCCTGCGTGAGTTGAGTACCAAGACATATTGATTTCAGCCGGTTTTCTCTAAGGTAATAGGTTAATCAAACTTTCATGTTTCATAGTCTGAGACTTAGGAGTAGACATGCGTTTACATGAATTTATCTTGAATTATTTGATAACTGAACCCCGGAGATCCATTGAACGAACCCTTGAATGCCCAACATCTTTCTTTTATTGTTTTACATTATATTTATTGTTTTACTTGTTGTGTGACACAACAAACAAAATCGCTTTTTATATTTGAGTTCTAGCTTTACTTGTTCCTCTTTACTTGCAATACAACTTCTCTCTCTGTGGGATCGATATACCTGAAGTATTATAATTGATTGTTGTGCACTTGCAGCTACATCTTTGTGTGGTTATTGAGGAAAACCTGACACACCATTAAGTTTTTGGCGACATTGCTAGGGAGATATTGTTTTTTTGCAAGTTTATGAACTAGAGTAATGTCTAGAACATTTTGATTTTAATTTTGATTTTGATTTTTCTTTTTGATTTTTATTGTTTCGTGAGACCTTGAGGATAAACCTCGATGCTCTCCTAGAAGAATTTCACAACCTTACTCTTGCGCAGATGATGGCGCACCACAACACCATGGACGGGGACACCTCCTGACTATACTCAAGCTCAAGCTTTAGAGATCACCACAGCCACTCTCAGCTATCTCATGGTACACCTTTGATGAGGCACTCTGGATGTCCATGACACTCTTGATCCTCTAGAGATCGACCAATGAGATCAGCTCATTCACATCACAATGGAGTAGCTCATTATTTTAGTCCGCACCACTCGGAAAGATTCTGTTTTGCTATGAGATCAGCGTGTCTGTGTTGTGCTGATGTTTGTCAAGTCAAGTTTTCCATAAACACAACTAATAAGTTGCACGTGCACAACAAATCAATTGTAGCACTTAAGGTATCGAATCCCACAGAGAGAGAAGTTGTTTTGCAAGTCTAGAGCAACAAGTAAGGCTAGAACCAAAATATGAAAAGGGGATTTTGTTGTGTCACGATTGCAAGTAAACAAAATAGCAAGTAAAACGAGAGGTAAATCAATAGAAAGCAGGCGTTGGGCATTCAAGGGATCTCAGGGGTTCAATGATCAATTAATTCAAGATAAGTTCATGTAAATGCATTCTTACCCCTAAGTCTCGGACTATGAAACACGAAAGTTCGATTAACCTAATACTATAGAGAAAACCGGCTGAGATTAATATGTCTTGGTACTGAACTTACGCGAGCAACAACACATATATCAAAGTGGTATGTGCTTGTTATGAAGAGATGCTTATCCAACCTAGGATCAAACAATCTAAGCAAGTGGATAACAAAACCTAGATGCCTAAGATCAGTTGCTAGTTCATGACGCTAGCTACATGCATTATGACAAAGATCAGAACGAAAGATAGTGCAAACGATGATGGATAAACAATAAACTCACCACTTAAACAATATAGATCATCTCCCTCTTTTGATTAACCCTTTCAACCCAACAAGTAAATCACTCAATCTTGCTTAAAGGAATCATCAAAGCAGCAATTCATATATTTCATAGATAAGAGAATAAGGTTTAGAGATTACAAAGTATTAAGAGAAAAGAGATGGTGATCTTCAACGGCTTGCACGAGTAAGAAGGCTGGTGCGGCTCCTTTTTGTCATCTCTGGAGTTTCTGTATATCTCGTGATGACTCTGTTGAATTGATGAAGAAGCACAGTCGAAGATACACGAAACCCTAGTGCATAAGGTTAAGTATTTATAGGCTTGAGGCCCAAGAAGTCAGTTTTAGGGTTTTGGAGGCTAAACTCGGCATTTTGGTAAGTGGGAAGGCATGGGAGTCAGCCTCTGTCATGGCCCTTGTTACCGAGGTGGCTGAGAAGGCTGGCCTCGGTCACGGGTCTTGTGACTGAGGTTGACATGGGTTCCCTCTTCGAGTCATATCTTTCAAATAGCTGAATGGATTGCTTTGATTCTTGTCCCAGGTGAATCTTGACTCTTCTAGCTTTTCAGGGATATAATGATCTCTGAACTTTCTTCGCGGGAACGTCTTCAACGAATGTCAAACTTCTGGTGCTCTGAAACTGCCTTAAAACGGGTTTTGCTCCTTTTTGGTCCATTTTCTCTTAAAAAATACAAAACTTCTTTCACACTAGAAATATTCGATAATAGCCAATTTAGCCTCGAAATCACATTATACTCTTCATAAAACCATATGAAATAATAGTAAAAATAGGTAAAAATACGATGTTATCTACTCCCCCACACATAGAATTTGCTTGTCCTCAAGCAAACAAGAAAGTAAATTCATGAAAAAGAGGTTTTAGAAATCATGGGAACTCACTTATCTCTTTGGAGTCTCGTCTTCGCACTCCTCCTCGCTATGGTGTTAGAACTTACTTTAGTACTTGCCCATAGGAGGCATCAAAACCCGTACTCTAAGTCCACGATCTAAAGGACGTTCGGTTTCCCCATTGTCATATCTTTACATTGATTAAATAAAAATAAAAGAACGGTGGTCTTACCAAAGGGAAATCGAACCAAGGATGTCGACTCTCTTCTTAACCAAGACTTTCTTCGTATACTTTCCTCTCCCTCTTCTCACTTCCAAGTCAACCATCTTTTCCCTACTTTTCTAGGGTTTATTGTTTTTTTTTTCTCGCGGCAGATTGCTCGTTTGACAAGTCTCCATGATGTCACAAAAGATGCACGGTCTACGCAGAAAATCCCTCGGTTCACTTTGATGGTGTCTGTTTTTGTTTTGGTTCTTTGGGATGTGTCTCCATGAGGTCACGAAAGATGCACAGGTTTACGCAAAAATCCCTCCGTTCACTTTGATTATGTATTTTACCTTGGCGACAAGTTTCCCCGAGGCTCCGAAAGATGCACGGGTTTACGCACAAAATCCTTGGTTGCTGATAACATCGTATTTTTACCCGTTTTTACTATTGTTTTCATATGGTTTTATGAAGAGATTGATGTGATTTCAAGGCTATATAGGCTATTATCGAATATTTCTAGGTTCAAAGAAGTTTTGTAGGTTTCAAGGGAAAATTGACCAAAAAGGAGCAAAACCCGTATTAAGGCAGTTTCAGAGCACCAGAAGTTTGACATTCATTAAAGACCTTTTCGTGGAGAATATTCAGAGATCATTATATCTTTGGAAAGTAGAAGAGTCAAGATTCACCTGGGACAAGAATCAAAGCAATCCATTCAACCTTTTGGAAGATATGGCCCAAGGAGTGAAGCTCTGTCAACCTCGGTCACAAGACCCGTGACCGAGGCCAGCTTTCTTCACCACCTCGGTCACAAGACCCGTGACCGAGGCTAGCATTCTTCACCACCTCAGTCACTAAGCCCATGACCAAGGCCGACTCAATTCTCTTCCCACTTACCAAAATGCCGAGTTTAGCCTCTAAAACACTAAAACCGAGTTCTTGGTCCTCAAGCCTATAAATACTTAACCTTATGCACTAGGGTTTTGTGTGGTTCAACCGTGCATTGCGTGCTTCTTCACGAGATTCCCAGGAACCATAGAGACGACTATAGAGCCACACCAAGCTCTGTTGCTCGTGGCGGCCTTTGAATTTACCAACTCTTTTCTCTTCAACCTCTTAATACTTTGTAATCTCTGAACCTTATTCTCTTATCTATGTAATCTATGAATTACTTTAACCTTTCTATGATGATTCCTTTAAGCATGATTGAGTGATTTACTTGTTGGGTTTAAAGGGTTAATTAAAGGGGAGAGATGATCTATATTGTTTAAGTGGCAAGTCCATCGTCGTTGCATAATAGTTTATACTTTCTCTGAATGCATGTAGCTAGCATCATGAACTAGCAACTGATCTTAGGCATCTAGGTTTCGTTATCTTCTTGCTTAGTTTGCTTGATCCTAGGTTGGATGAGTATCACGTCATAACAAGCACATACCACTTAGTTATGGAGTTTTATGGATTATTATTGAACTTGATTTTCATGCTTTGATATATGTGTTGTTGCCTGCGTAAGTTGAGTACCAGGACATATTGATCTCAGCCGGTTTTCTCTATGTTAATAGGTTCATCGAACTTTCGTGTTTCATAGTTCGAAAGAAGAAGAAAAAGCTCTGCTAGCCTATGTTCAGAAAGAAGAAGAAAAAGCTTTGGAAGAGAAACTCATAGCCACAACCAAGCCATTGGAGGAGACTCAACATAAAGACTATCAAACCAATGAAGATGAAGCTTATTTTGAAGAACAATCAAATGGGAGCCAATTTAAAGATTTGAAAAAGAGGTTGCTGAGTTTAATGATGTATCTACTGGAGAAGATGAGGAAGAAGCAGACCTAGGAGAGGTCTATTGTTGTATGAACACTCAGACCCCTTATGAAAATATTCCCGAAAACCACAATTTTCACCGATTTCGGAACCAAGAAGAAACTATCCACTGAGCTAACTACAGAGCACCTCCAGAACCTTACAACATCTATGAAGATTTGAGACCTGCCCCACACCATCACCAAAGTCATTTTCTATATCCTTACCTAAGGAAACACAACAACATTCAAAACAAGTTTCCGCAAAACCATTTTTCTAAGCGCCTTCCACACCAACTTTTCCAAGACAATGCCAATGCTTATTCACAACAAAAGAGTCTAGAGGAGAGACTTGAGGGTTTACTGAAGCAATGCTTACATCAACAAGAGGTAAGTACAAGAAACGTTCATGAGAGGTTTTATATCATTGAAGGAAGCATATGGGGACTAGCTAGCAGAATCACTAGGCTTGAATAAAAGAGTGAAGATGGAGACCTAGCCTTGCAAGACATGTCTGAGCAACAACAAGAATTTGAATGTGATGAAGACGCTGAAGCCTTGCCTCATGTTCCATGTAACATGGTCACAACTCACAAAGAAGCACAACATTTGCGCGAACTCGGAGAAGGTGAGATTTTTTAAGAAGAAGATGAGAACCTATGGAGAACAAGACTGCACCATAACCCACATGGTCTCAGCCTTCTAAAAAACCAATGGTATCCTCACATCATAGGCATAAGAGAACTCGGAGCCTTCAACCGAGCTGTTGGAAAGCTACCACAATGTACATCTTTTGCAAAAGCTTGTTCCAATTATCATATTGATCGTTTCTTTCTCAAGATTTCTGAGACAAGGATATAGATGAGAGAGCTTTATGAGCAAGCCTTACACTACCCAAGACCGTTCAGAACTTTACACAAAGTGGACAGCCCCAGAAGATTTCTTATCTCTTGTTCTATAAGAGGAGTTGAATTCAAGGATGCATTATGTGATTCTGGTTCATGCATCAACCTTATATCTACAAGAGCTGCAGAGAAGATTGGGTTAAGCACTCTACAACCTTCATGGATTCGCATAGGACTTGCGAACTCATCATCTACTACTCCCGAAGGTATGATTTTCGACATCCATGTGAGAATTGGGAACTACAATGTTCCAACAGAATTTCAGGTGATCAATGTCGAGAAAAGGAGACCTTCACAACTCATTTTAGGAGGAGCCTTTCTTGCAACAACCGGAGCTATCTTTGATTGGCCGAACAAAAGGATATCTTTCGTCAACATTGACCGAGAAGTTTTCTACGAAGCCGTACCTTTCGTTCCAGAATCTCAACGTCCAAGGAGAAGGAACAATGATCCACTAGGGAAGCCACAAGAGCTAGAGAAAACCAAGAAACTTTGTCTAACGACAGAGGATCACCTCACTTCGCATAAGGAGCAAACTAAGTTGAGCCAAAATCCTTAAACAAACGCGCTTAGCGGGAGGCAATCCACTTAAAGGTCCCAAGAAGAGCCAACCTAGGTCACAAGGCCAGTGACAGAGGTTTTCTTTTGTGAAAGATTCGGAAAATTTGCATCAAGTGGCAAAAAAAACCACAAGACCGGTCATAACCTATTTAACTAATGTAAGCAGAAGGCAACAAATTGATCATACCATTGTGATCGATGTTGAAAGTTCCCACCAAGCAAGTTTTGTCTCCAACACGAAGTACCATACCATTGAGCTAAGCCCCGGTCACAGAAGACGTGACCGAGGTGCACAGGAGCCGTGACCGAGGTGCACAGAAGGCCATACACCGATCACGAAGCCAATGACCAAGGTTTTGAAGGATTCTAAGAATATTTGGTCATGCAACATCTTTGATCTTATGGAGCATTCCTGAGGAAACTACACAACTCAATAGAGCCATGCACACTTCCCCAACATCATCTGTGACCCCAGAGCCAGTCAAGGCCAAGTTCGACCATATTAAGCCGCGACCGAGTCATTTATGTTTTATTGACAAAATCTGAAACCACCCGATCAAATGATTTACGATTGAAAATCTACCATCTAATGGAGTATTTCAGGAGTAATGATCGAGAAGATTTTAAGAAAGGAGACTTGGAATCACAAGATTTTCAACTTTCAAAGCCACAGCCGCAGCCACAGCCGTTCTGCCACCGAGAATGTCATAAAGAAGTGGAAAACTTCAAATTTGTCTGATCACAAGAGCTAGGATCGAATATTCAACCACAAATTGGGTATTTCAGGAGCAATGATCGAAGGGATTTTTGAAAGAAAATGTTTGAGTTAGAAGATCTTTAGCTTTTGAGCATCATGACCGTTTCGCGACCACATATTTCACAAGGAGTTTACACAAATCAAATCCATCCGATGAAATGGTCTATGATAGAATATCCACCATTAAGTTGGCTACTTTGAAAGTTTTGATCAAAGCAATTTTCGAACAAGGAAGCTTTGATCGCATGATTTTCGAGCGTGATGATCGCCATAGTTCCGCAAACCGTATTGCACCATCCAGCGATCATAACCCGCCGTGCCGTGAACCACATCCATTCCGTTAACCTGTTCCATGACCAGCGATCAATCGATCCATCTCCCACATCCTGTGTCCCGTTCCACCGATCATCCACCACCATTTCACCATCCGTTCCACCATCATTCGACCACCATTTCATCACCATTCGACCAACCATTCAACGGATCGTTATGTGACTATTATGCCACGTTACCAGAACCGCGACTTCATTAAGCATCTTAAGTCACCATGGAAAAGATCTCCACCATGGCCGATACGAGATAAAAGAGATATCACCACCACCATCTTACCAACGACAACCACCACCATATTATCCTTAGTTTTGTTTTTATTTTTCTTTATTTACCAAGATTATTGATGGTTTTTAGGTTTTTGTATCAGGAAGGATGCAATTAGAGATTTATCATTAAGAATTCAATGGACTAAAACTGAGTTCATTCAATGCCAAGCAACAAGAAGAAAGAATCACCGGTTAGTCACCAACAATATGATTCGAGGTGACATTGTTCTTAAACTCAACTGTTTCTTTAAGATTTTTCATCCTTGTCTCTTTCTTATTTTCCCACCAAGGACACACTGATTTAAGTCTTGGGCAGAGGATGTTCCATCCTTTACTAATGTTACTTTCTATTTTGTTGACTTGAGACCTTTTTGCACTTTTTACATCGATAATTTTGATGATTTTATGCCATTTTTATCGAGTCAAATTTTTTCTTTTCGTTTTATTGAGTCAAAATATTTAGGGAATTATGAACTTGTCTTGATGGATTATCTGAATTGGATTAACACTCTTACGACTCAAAGCTTGGCTGCAGAACCAATGTTCGGAAAGACTATTGGTTGACTCAACATTCTGAAAGTCTCTTGATATTGGAAAACAGGTTAAGCCAACATTGCTCTAAATGTTATTGAAACCTTACCTGACTTTTAATTTCTTATTCAGGGGGTTTGGTATTCATCAGACAAGACCTATTCAAAGCCGTATAAGACATTGCACTTCTTCACTAGTATGCTTATCCTCTTATTCCCCTTCGTAACTCAACAAAGCAAAAATGCGAATAAAGCAAAGCAAAAGTGGCAAGTGGATGCGACCGAGGGATTTGCACGTAAACCCATGCATCTTTTGGAGCCTCAAGGAAACTTATTGCAAAGGGAAACTACATAGTCAAAGTGAAACGAGGTATTTTGTGCTTAAACCCGTGCATCTTTCGTGACCTCATGGAGACTCATCCCAAAGAACCAAAGCAGAAACAGATACCGTCAAAGTGAACCAAGGGATTTTGTGCATAGACCTGTTGATGTGATCATGGATAGCTCACAGAAGCAGCTTGAACCCGAGGATGCTTTGGCCGTACCAAGTGGACCAATGACAAGATCGAGAGCCAAAGAGTTTTAGAACGCCATCATCGCAATACTCACTCAAGTTCAACCGACTGCAGCTCAGTTCGAGAACATGGAAAATCAAACCGTCTTGGTTGCTCGAGTGGACTAATAAACGGGTGATTTGTTTGTACTCTTTTTCCTAGCCTTTGGTTTTTTCCCAATGGGTTTTCCAAAGGAAGGTTTTAATGAGGCAAATGGGTCACTCTAATCCATCTTAGTCCAAAAGAGTTAAACATGTTTGGTCCATGTCCAAGTCTAATAATTTTTGGATTTATCTTTTGAAGTCTCAAGCCCAAAGAAGAGATTAAATCAGCCCAGCTCAATAATCATCTGATTAAAAATCGGCCAAGGGAGTGGAGGAGTTGGCTTGGGAGACTCCAAGAGATATTCCAAACTAGTTAATGTTTTCTTAATTTTTATGAATTAATTCTAGCTTTTTCTTTACTCCATCTTTCTTTAAAACTCTTTTCTTCTACTCATTTTCGGATCATCCAAGTTTTTTTATTAAAAATTGAGAGTGATTTCTCTTGTCTTCTTTGAAGAACAAACCTGATTGTTTGTGAGTAATATCCTTCAATCAATCCGAATCAAGGTGTGTCATATCCGCGATTCAAACCTTGGCGTTTTCAAGTGTGTCATATCTTGGAAAAGTCATTGAGGAAATATCCAAGGTCTTCCGCAACTTTGGTGCGATCCATTCACTCCACCCCTATCTATCTATCCACTCCTTTCATTCTACCCCTCGAAAGTGCCGATTCTAGGAGGATCTTATCAAGTGGTATCATAGCACACTTTCGGGATCGGTATTACAATCTATCATCTTTTTATCCTAATCTTTTATTTTCTTTCGTTTCTTTTGTTCTTGTTGATCGGATCCTATCTTGGGGATTAGCCAAATTTTTATTCCATTTTCTTTTTGATCTCTATTTAGTTCTAGTTTAAATTCTGGGTTGTTAACCAAAAAAAGAAAAGAAGAAGTTGATCGGACCAAAAAAGAAAAACAAAAAATTAAAAAAATTTAATTAGTCCAAAATTAATTAGCTTAGGGGGGTTTTATTTTTCTAATTTTATCTCCTTAATTTTCTGATCCTTGATCTGTTTAAAAAAAAAAAAAATACTAAACTCTTTTCTCTTTTCTTTCTATCTCAAGTCCATTGTTTCGAATTTGTGTTGTTGGAGTTGTTCATCCGATTTGATCAGTTTTGTTCCATACGAACCATTGAGAAAATCGCTGAGAGAGATCATTTAGAGTGCTGAGTTATTGAGTGAATAAAAAGGAGAGAAACACTTGTGAGGATCGACTTTTTATTACTAACGTTTGTTAAGTGTGCACGGAAAACCAAAATCAATATGTCTAATCATTCCAGCGAAGAAGTTGAGAGTACCAACCGAGCTCAAAGAAGAAGAAATAACACTCTGGACATGCAGACCTTAGTGGTAGAAATGAGGCGGATGGTGAGAGAAGAGATGGGTGCAGTCAATGCAAGGATCGATATGATTCAAGAGTCCGTTAATCAAGGATTATTGCCGAATACTGCTGCTAGAAGAAGAAGAGCACGACCTCAAGAAGAAGCTGATGGGGATGACTAGAATTATTACAGCAGAGGAAGCCAAGCTTCTAATCAAAGTGAAAGAAGGCCGAGACGAGTAAGAGAAGCTAGGGGTCGAAATGAAGACAATCTCAGTGGACTTAAGTTGAAGATACCACCATTTCACGGGAAAAATGATCTGGATGTCTACTTGGAGTGGGAGAAAAAAATTGAGCTCGTGTTTGATTGTCAAAATTATTCGGAGCAAAAGAAAGTTCAAGTAGCTGCAATGGAGTTTTTTTATTATGCAATTAATTGGTGGGATCAGATTGTGACGAGTCGAAGACGTAACCAAGAACCGCCTGTAGTCACTTGGGAAGAGTTGAAAAATCTGAAGAGAAAAATATTTGTTCCAAGCCACTATCATAGGGAGTTGCATCTAAAGCTTAGGCATTTATATCAAGGAAGTAAGAGTGTGGAAGATTATTATCAAGAGATGGAGTCTCTAATGCTTAAAGCTGATATAGATGAAGATGCTGAGGCGACAATGGCCAGGTATTTGAGTGGTTTAGCTCGGGATATTCAAGATAGAATGGAGCTTCAAACATATAAAGATTTGGAAGAGATGCTTCATAAGGCTGTGTTGGTTGAACAGCAAATTAAGAGGAGAAGTACTTCTAGACTTTCCTATGGAGCTGGAGTGGCTAACACTAGGACGAGTTACGGCCGAGAGGATAGGACCGTTGCCAAGCCAAAACCAGATCCTAAGCCCTACGCCAATGCTGAAGATGCCAAGGGTAAAGCTGTAGCTACGTCGACTAGAACTCGGGACGTTAAATGTTTCAAGTGTCAAGGGAGAGGACACTACGCCAATGAGTGCACCAACAAGAGAACTATGATTCTATTGGATAATGGCGAGATTGAAACTGAGGAGGAAAAGCTTGAAAGTGAAGGTGAAACCGAGGATGAGGGCATAGAGTTACCAGCCACTGGAGAATTATTGGTAACAAGACGTTCTTTGAGTATTCAAGTTAAAGATACTGTCCAAGAGCAGCGGGAGAACTTGTTTCACACGAGATGTTTGGTACAAGGTAAGGTCTGCAGCCTTATTATTGATGGTGGAAGTTGTACTAATGTGGCTAGTGAAACAATGGTGAAGGAGTTAGGACTGGAAGTTAAGAAGCATCCGAAACCATTTAAGCTTCAATGGCTTAATGATGCTGGTGAGATGACCGTGAGCCGCCAAGTATTGGTTCCTTTAACCATAGGCAAGTATGAGGACAAAATTTTATGTGATGTCTTACCTATGGAGGCCGGCCATATACTACTTGGAAGGCCATGGCAGTTCGATAGAAGGGTCTTACATGATGGTTTTACTAATCGTTACTCTTTTGAGTTCAATGGCCGAAAGATGATACTTGCTCCTTTGGCGCCACATGAGGTTCATCAAGACCAACTTCAGCTGCAACAACAAGGAAAAACCATTGTGAGTGAACCCCTAAACACGCCACCTTAAAATAAAAACGAGAGTTTGAGAAAAACCAAGAAAAAGGCTTGTGAGAGTAAACCCTTGAGGCATTCAAATTTCTTTGTGAGGTCTAATGCGGTTAAGAGAGCTTTATTCTCTCACCAACCCGTTCTTTTATTTATTTAAAAGGAAACTTTGCTGAACCATACTAACCTTGTACCGGAGTTGCCGAGTAAAATCTGTTCTATTTTGCAGAATTTTGAAGATGTCTTTCCGGAGGAAAACCCTAAGGGATTGCCGCCCATCCGTGGGATTGAACACCAGATCGATTTTGTGCCGGGAGCCTCACTTCCCAATAGGCCAGCCAACAGAACCAATCCGGTGGAGACTAAGGAGCGTCAAAAGCAAGTGAGTGAGCTGATGGACAAAGGATACATACAAGAGAGCATGAGCCCTTGTGCTGTGCCGGTGCTGCTTGTTCCGAAGAAGGATGGGACTTGGAGGATGTGTATTGATTGTCAAGCCATCAACAATATCACTGTAAAGTATCGCCACCCTATCCCTCGTTTAGATGATATTTTAGATGAGCTGCATGGTTCTAGCATATTTTCGAAAATAGATCTTAAGAGTGGATACCACCAGATTAGGATGAAAGAGGGTGACGAATGGAAAACTGCATTTAAAATGAAACATGGCTTGTATGAATGGTTAGTTATGCCATTTGGATTAACCAACGCACCTAGTACTTTTATGAGGTTGATGAATCATGTTTTAAGGAGCTTCCTTGGAATTTTTGTTGTTGTTTACTTTGATGATATCTTAGTTTACGGCAAAAATTTAGAAAAGCATGTTAATCATCTAGAAGCGGTTTTGATGGTACTTAGGAAAGAGGAACTTTATGCTAATCTAAATAAATGCACCTTTTGTATGGATAACCTTGTGTTTCTAGGTTTTGTCATAAGTGCAGATGGCATCAAAGTGGACGAAGAAAAGGTTCGAGCTGTCCGAGAATGGCCCAGTCTGAAAACCGTAGGAGAAGTGAGAAGTTTCCATGGACTTGCGGGATTCTATCGGAGATTTGTGAAGGACTTCAGTACCATAGCTGCTCCTCTCACTGAAGTGATCAAGAAAAATGTCGGATTTAAATGGGAAGAGGCACAAGAAGAAGCATTCCGAGTGTTAAAGGATAAACTCACCAATGCACCACTTTTTTCTTTACCGAACTTTCTTAAAACTTTTGAAATTGAGTGTGATGCATCTGGTGTATGTATTGGAGCTGTCTTGAAGCAAGAGAAGAAGCCCATTGCCTTTTTCAGTAAGAAGCTTGGAGGAGCTACATTGAACTATCCAACCTAGGACAAGGAGTTAAACGCTCTTGTCCGAGCATTGCAAAAATGGCAGCACTACCTCTGGTCGAAGGAGTTTGTTATTCATACTGACCACGAGTCTTTGAAGCATCTAAAGGGTCAGCAAAAGCTCAACAAGAGGCATGCTAGGTAAGTAGAATTCATCGAAACATTTCCCTATGTGATCAAGTACAAACAAGGTAACGAAAATATAGTTGCTGAACTTCTGGGATTTGAACATCTTAAAGATCTTTATCAAGCTGATTCTGATTTTCAAGATATTTTAAACATCTTAAAGGTACTAAGTTGCTGTTCTCAACTACTTGTCATCCTCAATCCGACGGCCAAACTGAAATAGTTAATAGAACTTTGTCTACCTTGCTGCATGCCTTGATTAAAAAGAATTTAAAACCTTGGGAAGAATGCTTACCACACGTTGAATTTGCTTATAACCGATCTGTGCATTCCGCCACCAAGTTTTCTCCTTTTGAAATTGTTTACGGCTTTAATCCTTTATCTCTTTTGGATCTAACCCCATTGCCTTTGAGTGAAAGAGCAAGCTTAGATGGGAAAAAGAAAGCTGAACTTGTTAAACAGATTCATGAGAAAGCAAAGCGCAACATCGAGGAGAAAACAAAGCTGTACGCCAAACAAGCTAACAAGGGCAGGCGCAAGATGATCTTTGAAGAGGGAGACCACGTTTGGATTCATCTAAGGAAGGAGAGATTTCTGGCTGAGAGGAAGTCTAAGTTGATGCCTAAGATTGATGGTCCATTCCGAGTCACAAAGAGGATCAACGATAATGCTTACCAAATCGATCTCTAAGGTAAGTACAATGTGAGTTCAAGTTTTAACATTGCTGACTTAATCCCTTTTGTTGCAGAAGTTCCAGATTTGAGGACAAATCCTTTTCAAGAGGGAGGGGATGATGTGATCATGGATAGCTCACAGAAGCAGATTGAACCCAAGGATGCTTTGGCCGTACCAAGTGGACCAATGACAAGATTGAGAGCCAAAGAGTTTCAGAACGCCATCACCGCAATACTCACTCAAGTTTAACCGACTGCAGCTCAGTTCGAGAACATGGAAAATCAAACCGTTAAAAATTGAGAGTGATTTCTCTTGTGTTCTTTGAAGAATAAACCTGATTGTTGGTGAGTAATATCCTTCAATCAATCCGAATCAAGGTGTGTCATATCCGCGATTCAAACCTTGGCGTTTTCAAGTGTGTCATATCTTGGAAAAGTCATTGAGGAAATATCCAAGGTCTTCCGCAACTTTGGTGCGATCCATTCACTCCACCCCTATCTATCTATCCACTCCTTTCATTCTACCCCTCGAAAGTGCCGATTCTAGGAGGATCATATCACCTATGCATCTTTCGTGACCTGATGGAGACTTGTTAAATGAGAAAGCTGCCGCCAGAAAAAATACAATGAACCCTAGAAAAGTAGGGAAAAGATGGCTGCCATGGAAGTGAGAAGAGGGAGAGGAAAGTATACGAAGAAAGTCTTGGTTAAGAAGAAAGTCGACATCTCTGGATCGATTTCCCTTTGTAAGACCACCATTCTTTAACTTTTATTCAATCAATGTAAAGAGATGAATATGGGAAGACCGAAAGTCCTTTGGATCGTGGACATAGAGTAGGGGTTTTGATGCCTCATATGGGCAAGTACTAAAGTAAGTTCTAACACCACAACGAGGAGGAGAGTCGAGAATCCAAAGAGATAAGTGAGTTCCCGTGATTTCTTAAACCTCTTTTCCATGACCTTACTTTCTTGTTTGCTTAAGGACAAGCAAAGTCTAAGTCTGGGGGAGTTGATAACATTATATTTTTACCCGTTTTTACTATTATTTTCATATGGTTTTATGAAGAGATTGATGAGATTTCAAGGCTAAAAAGGCTATTATTGAATGTTTCTATTTTCAAAGAAGTTTTGTAGATTTCAAGGGAAAATGGACCAAAAAGGAGCAAAAACCGTTTTAAGTCAGTTTCAAAGCACTAGAAGTTCGACATTAATTTAAGACCTTCCCGTGGAGAAAATTCCGAGATCTTTATAGTACTGGAAAGCTAGAAGAGTGAAGATTCACCTGGGACAAGAATCAAAGTAATCGATTCAGCTGTTTGGAAGATATGACCCAAGGAGTGAAGCTTTGTCAACCTCGGTCACAAGACCCTTGACCGAGGTCAGCCTTCTCCACCACCTCGGTCACAGGACCCCTGACCGAGGCCAGCCTTTTTCACCACCTCGGTCACTATGCCCGTGACTGAGGCTGACTCACTTGCCTTCCCACTTGCCAAAACGCCGAGTTTAGCCTCCAAAACCCTAAAACTGACTTCTCGGGCCTCAAGCATATAAATACTTAACCTTATGCACTAGGGTTTGGTGTGCTTCAACCGTGCCTTGAGTGCTTTTTCACGAGATCCACAGGAACCCAAGAGATGACCAGATAGCTGCACCAAGCTTTATTGCTTGTGGCCACCATTGAAGTTCACCAATTCTTTTCTCTTCAACCTCTTAATACCTTGTAATCTCTGAACCTTATACTCTTATGTATGCAATCTATTAATTACTTTAACCTTTCTTTGATGATTCCTTGCATTGTCTTTCATTCTGATCTTTCTCTTAATGCATGTAGATAGTGACGTGAACTAGCAACTGATCTTAGGCATCTAGGTTTCGTTATCCACTTCCTTAGTTTAAATGATCATACGTTGGATGAGTATCGTGTCATAACAAGCACATACCACTTGGTTATAGAGTTTTATGGATTATAATTGAACTTGATTTTAATGCTTTGATACATGTGTTGTTGCCTGCGTAAATTGAGTACCATGACATTTTGATCTCAACTAGTTTTGTCTATGGTAATAGGTTAATCGAACTTTCATGTTTTATAGTCCGAGACTTAGAAGTAGACATGCATTTACATGAACTTATCTTGAATTAATTGATCACTGAGCTTCGGAGATCCCTTGAATGCCCAACACCTGCTTTCTATTGATTTACATCTTGTTTTACTTGCTATTTTGTTTACTTGCAATCGTGACACAACAAAACCCCCATTTTCATATTTTTGTTCTAGCTTACTTGTTCATCTAGGCCTGCAAAACAACTTCTCTATCTGTGGGATTCGCTGTGCACTTGCAGCTTATTAGTTGTGTTTGAGGAAAACTTGACTTTGACAAACACAACACACAACACAACGCACATCACTCGCATCCACTTGCTACTTTTGCTTTGCTTTGTTCATGTTTTTGCTTTGTTGAGTTAGGAACGGGAAGGAGAGGATAAGCATACTGATGAAGAAACGCAATCTCTTATGCGGCTTGGAATAGGTCTTATCCAATGAATACCAAAACCCATGAATAAAACATTAAAATTCATGTTAGGGTTCGATAAGATTTAGAGACAACGTTGGTTTAACCTATTTTCTAATATAAAGAGACTTTCAGGAATGTTGAGTCAACCCATAGTCTTTTCGAACTTCGGTTCTGCGGCCAAACTTTGAATCATAAGAGTGTTAATCCAATTCAGATAATCCATCAAAAAAATTAATTCCCTAACTATTTTGACTCAATAAAATGAAAAGAAAAAATTTGACTCGATAAAAAGGCATAAAATCAACAAAGTATCGATGTAAAAAGTGGAAAAAGGTCTCGTGTCATAAAAATAGAAAGTAGGATTAGTAAAGGATGGAACATCCTTCCCTCTAGACTTAAATCACACAATCCTCTGTGAGAAAATAAGAAAGAGACGGGAACGAAAAAGGATAAAGAAAGAGTTGAGTTTAAGACCAATGTCACCTCGAATTTAATTATTGGTGACTAGCCAGTGTTTCCTTCTTTTTGTTGCTTGACATCGAATGAACTTGGTTTTATCCATTGAATTCTTGATGATAAATCTCTAATTGCATCCTTCCTGAGACAAAAACCTAAAAACCATCAATAATCTTGTTAAATAAAGAAAAATAAAAACAAACCTAAGGATAAAATGGTGGTGGTGGTCGATGGTGAGATGGTGGTGGTGATGTCTCTTTGGTGTCGTATCGGCCATGGTTGAGATCTGTTCCATGGTGACTTACGATTCTTGATGAAGTTGCGGTCCCGACAGTATCGCAGAATAGTCATAGAACGGTCCGTGGAATGGTCACTAAACGGTTGCGTAATGGTCTGTGGAATGGTTGGCAGAATGGTGATGGAACGGTGGTGGAATGATGCTGGAGCGGATGGTGAAATGGTGGTGGATGATCGGTGTATCGGTGACTTAAGATTCTTCATCAAGTCGCGATTCCAGCAGTGTCATGGATTAGTCGTAAGACGGTCTGTGGAATTGTCGCTGAACAGTTGCGTAGTGGTCTGTGGAATAGTTGGTGGAAAGGCGATGGAACGGTGGTGGAATGGATCAGGATACAGGATATGGGTACGTGGGACACAGATCGATGGATCGCTGGTCACAAAATGGCTGGTGGTTCGTGATCGCGGGTTGGCTGCAGTACGGTTCACGGAACGGTGGCGATCTTCTAGGTCGCTAATCTTGCGATCACAGCTTCCTTTTCAAAAATTGCTTCGATCAAAACTTTCAAAGTATCCAACTTCATGGTGGATATTTGATTATAGACCATTTGATCGGACGAGTTCGAGTTGTGTCAATTTCTTATGAAATTTGCAGTGGCGGAATGGTTGCGGAGTAGTTGCAATTCTCAAAAGCTGTGAATCTTGCAATCTATACCGTATCTTCGCAAAATGTGTTCGATCATTACTCCAAAAATACATAACTTAATGGTGCATGATTGATCATTGATCATTTGATCGGTCAAATTTAATTTGTTGCAACTCCTTGTGAAACCTGTGGTCGCATAACGGTCGCGATGCTCAAAAGCTGAAAATATTCTAACCCAGACTTCTTCTTTCAAAATCTCTTCAATCATTACTCCTGAAATACCCAATTTGTGGTTGAATACTCGATCCTAGTTCATATGATCCAAAAAATTGGAAAGTTCCCACTTCTTTCTGGAATTCTTGGTCGCGGAACGACTGCGGTTGTGGCTTTAAAAGTTGCAAATCTTTTGATTCCAACTCTTCTTTCTCAAAATATTTTTGATTATTACTTCCGAAATACTCCATTAGATGGTAGATTTTCAATCATATATCACTTGATTGGATGGATCCGATTTTCTCAACAAAACATGAATGACTCGGTCGCGGCTTAGTGTCGGTCGAATGGGTTTGACTGATCTTGAGGTTCTTTTTGCCACTTGACGTGAATTTTCCGAACCTTGCCCATAACCTCGGTCACTAGCCCCGTGACCGGGGTTGGCTCTTCTTGGTGGGTGATGGGGATAATGCGTTCCTGTAAAACCCCTAGCAAGGAAAATTCCATGCATTTTTGTCTTAGTTAGCTCTGGCTCTGACTTCCGTGAATACCTCTTTTTGAACTTAGCTCCCATCTCCATATCTTCACCGTGATCGACCGCCTTTCCGCCAGCTACGTCATCCCTTTCACACGAGAACTCTTAGGCTGCATACCATTTGGGTGGACTTGAGTGTTCGACTCGATCAGCATGGTCGAGTCCGTCACCTTCCTGGTCGAGTCCATACACTTGCTGCTTGGGTCCATACCCTTGCTCGGCTTCTGGTTTGATTTCTGCTTCAATAGGTTTTCCCTTTCTAGCCTTACGGCTTATTCTTGCATAACGCCTAGCTAATGTTGCAGCCCTTGCGTGGTTGCGCCTATTGGGTGTGGCTTTGTCAGCTTCCATGGGATCCCTTGCAGGGGACACATGTCTTCCCTTTTAAGTGTAGAGCCTTGCTATGGCTTCAGCTTCTGTATGCCTGCGGAGGTTAGACATAGCTTCGAAACTTAGAGAAGATGTGAGAGTGTAAGGCATGCACGGGCACAAGGTAGACTCGAGTGGAGGCGGCGAGCACAGTCGTCGGTCGAATCGAAGGCGAGTGATTGAACGAAAATGGGAGAGAGGGTAAGGAGTGAGATTGAGCGGTGGAGAGGCGGTGAGAGAGGCGAATTGAGAGAGAACGTAAGTGAAGTGATGAGTAGTGGGATGTGTGGCTCAGATAGAGTGAGATCTCGGATGGCTCGGATCGAGTGAGAGAGAGCTCAAATGGCTCGGATCGAGTGATGAGAAACTGGCTCGAGGCGGCGACGGATCTAGTGGCGAGAAGCTGGCTCGAGGCGATGGTGAGTTGGGCTCGAGGCGGACTCGGATCGAGTGATGAGGAGCCGGCTCGAGCCAGCGATGGATTGAGTGGTGAGAAGCTGGCTCGAGGCGACGGTGACTTGGGCTCGAGGTGGACTCATATCGAGTGATGAGGAGCTGGCTCGAGGCGGACTCAGATCAAGTGAGAGAAGCTGGCTCGAGGTGGCGACGGATCGAATGGCGAGAAGCTGGCTTGAGGCGATGGCAAGTTGGGCTCGAGGCGGACTTGGATCGAGTGACGAGGAGCTGGCTCGAGGCGTACTCGGATCGAGTGGTGAGAGAGACGAATCAAGAGAGAGAAGGCGGAAATGGAAGTGAGAGAGAGAGAGATGAAGGTGAGTTGGGCTCGAGAGACGTGTGGTGATATTGAAAGGGAGAAAGTTTGCTAAAAACCAAAAGCACGAGGCCCCCTTTTGATTCCTTTTGTCGAGTCCAAAAGCACTAGGCCCCCACTTGATTCCTTATGTCGAGTTAGTTGCCAAAATTTCGAAATTCAAATTAAAATTCAAACTCGGTACACACGAGAAAAGGGGGAATTTTTTAACTTGATGACCTACTCGATCAACCGACTCGACCTGACTGCTCGAGTTGGTGTGTTGATCGCATGTTGAGGCATGACTAAGTCAGTTTGACCCAGCTGAGTCAACCGAGTTCATACCTGGACCTTAAGCAGTGCTTAACTCGAGTCACGTTTAGCTCTTCCAACACCTACTTCTGACCTTCCTTAGCACGAATCTGATAACCAAAAATAACTATAAACATATCAAAGATCACTGAAATAAAATAAAAATTAAAGCAATATGTACAAAGATAAACATGGGATTTCCTCCCAAGTGAGCTTGTTTAAAGTCACTAAGCTTAACTTTCTTTCTTTTTAGGCTTTGAGCGGCTCATCAAGGGGAATTGAAGTCCCCTCTGGTATGTAGTCAGCCATGTAGGGTTTAAGCCTTTGCCCATTCACTGCAAATTATTTGCCATCCTTTGTAAGCAGGGTGACAGCTCCATATGGTAACACTTCCTTAATGTCAAATGG
Source organism: Cardamine occulta (assembly GCA_028015245.1). Lineage (NCBI taxonomy): Eukaryota > Viridiplantae > Streptophyta > Magnoliopsida > Brassicales > Brassicaceae > Cardamine > Cardamine occulta. The sequence goes on from CM051374.1 coordinate 9,517,914, forward strand.
TCCGGACCACCTAGACTTCAGTTTTCCGGGAAAGAGCTTAAGTCTTAAGTTAAATAGGAGAACTTGATCTCCACCCTTGAAGTCTCTGCGCAAAATTTTCTTGTCATGGAAAGCCTTAGTTCTCTCCTTATACACTTTTCAGTTTTCATAGGCTCCAAGTCTGATTTCCTCCAGCTCATGTAGGTCCACCACTCTCTTCTCTTGAGCTGTCTTGATGTCAAGATTTAGGAGCTTTGTTGCCCATAATGCTTGGTGCTCGATTTCAACAGGTAGGTGACAGGCCTTTCCATACGGCAGCTGAAATGGAGTCCTTCCAATTGGAGTCTTAAAAGCAGTTCTGTAGGCCCATAGAGCTTCATCGAGTTTGGTTGACCAATCTCTTTTAGAAACGCCTACTACCCTTGCTAGGATAGCCTTGACCTGTCTGTTGGAGACTTCAACCTGGCCACTCGTTTGAGGATGGTAAGGTGTTGCCACTTTATGCTTTACTCCATGCTTCCTTAGTAGATTCTCAAAGACCTTGTTGATGAAATGAGAACCTCCATCGCTGATCACGACTCTGGGAACTCCAGATCTGGGGAAAATGATAGTTTTGAACATCTTCAGCACCACCTTTGCATCGTTAGTGGAACTAGCGATGGCTTCTACCCATTTTGAGACGTAGTCTACATCAACCAATATGTAGCTATTCCCATAAGAAGGTGGGTTGAAGGGTCCCATGAAGTCAATACCCCAAACGTCAAAAATGTCAACTTCAAGGATCACACTTGGATATGAAAGCGTGTGCGTCTTTGAATATGCTCGGCCACCAAAGACCAGCTAGGAGTATTTTCTGCATTGTCTTGAATGTAGCAAAATGGCCTCCATATGCAGAACCATGGCAATGTTCTAGCACTCATGTGGCTTCTTCCTCTGCTATACATCTTCTAAATAAGCCATCTAAACCTTTCTTGTAGAGATACAGTTCATCCCAGTAGTAATGGTTGATGTCTCTGAAGAACTTTTTTCTATTGTATGTATCAAGACCTCTAGAAATTTCACCACTTACTAAGTAATTAGCTAGGTCTGCAAACCACGTCAACTTCTCTTCTTCTATTGCTAGGACTTCCTTGAAGTCTGCTGGGGTGCGCTGGGTCCCTTCGAAGGTCTTGCCTAACATCAGTTATTCCTCTCACATGGAATCATCGATTGGCAAAGGATCTTCAATCCTCATCCTGGATAAGTGATCAGCTACCCCATTTTCGACCCCCTTCTTGTCAACTATCTCCATGTCGAATTCTTGGAGTAGAAGGATCCATCTTAGTAACATGGGCTTGGTGTCTTTCTTGGCATAAATGTGTCTTAATGCGGCGTAATCAGTGTAGACTATTACCTTTGATCTTACCAAGTAGCTTCTGAATTTCTTAAAAGCGAAGACTACAGCAAGCAACTCCTTTTCCGTGGTAGCTTATCTCCCCTGAGCTTCATCTAAGGTTCTGCTTGCATAATAGATCACATTAAGCTTATTTTCTATTCTCTGACCCAAAACTGCTCCAACTGCATAGTCCGAAGCATCACACATGATTTCGAAAGGGTGGTCCCAATTCGGAGCTTGGACTATTGGGGATGAGATCAATGCTTCCTTTATCAGTTGGAAAGCCTTCAAGGACTCAGAATCGAAGTTGAACTCTTGCTCGTTGTAAAGTAGCCTAGTGAGTGGTCTAGCTATTTTGGAGAAATCCTTAATGAACTGCCTGTATAACCCAGCATGTCCAAGGAAACTCCTAATGTCCTTGACATTCTTAGGTGGTTGTAGCTGCATCATCACATCTACCTAGGCCTTGTCTACCTCTATTCCATTCTCAGAAATCTTGTGCCCCACGACAATCTCTTCTCTGACCATGAAATGGCATTTGTCCCAATTCAGGACCAGATTTGTCTCCTCACATCTAGTAAGCACCCTTCACAAATTCAACAAACATGAGGAGAAGGAGGAGCCATACACGGAAAAATTAACCATGAAGACTTCCACCATCTCCTCTATCAAATCTGAAAAGATAGAGGTCATACACCTCTGAAACGTTGCAGGCGCATTGCATAGACCGAAAGACATTCGTCTGTAAGCAAAAGTTCCGTATGGGCAAGTAAAGGTGGTTTTTTCTTGGTCATTTGGATGTATCGGGATCTGAAAGAATCCACTATATCCATCAAAAGAAAAAGTAGTAAGGATGGTTTGCAAGCCTTTCTAGCATTTAATCAATAAATGGAAAAGGAAAGTGATATTTTCTAGATGCTGCATTGAACTTTCTATAGTCTATACACATCCTATGACCAGTTATTGTCCTAGTGGGTATAAGCTTATCTTTGTCATTCCTTACTACTGTTATACCACCTTTCTTAGGAACGCAATGCACTGGAGATATCCATGTACTATGAGAGATAGGGTAGATAATTCCAACATCTAACAACTTAAGAATTTCCTTCTTAACTACTTCTTTGAGATTAGGGTTTAATCTTCTCTGAGGTTCAATACTAGAGTATGACTCATTTTCAAGATGAATTCTATGAGGGCATAAACTTGGTGATATGCCTTTAATGTCATCAAGAGAGTATAAGCGTTGAGTTTTGCCAGTTTCAGCCTCAATTGATGCGATGCCATCTCCATTTAGCTCAACAAGGATTTTAAAGACTTCTGCACCTTCAATTTCCTTGTATGAGTCTAACATTATCTCATAGCCCAAGGTTTTCTTGTGTAAGTAGCCATCTTTACCATCCTTGGTCAAAGCTATCTGGAGATTATCTTCATCATTAAACTCTTTAAGTAACTGGTCTGCAAGCTGATCCATTTCTTCAATCCAAAAGAGTTGACCCTCTATCGTAGGCTTCTGCATTATGTCTTTGATGTCAAAATGCATCTTGAGATCTTTTCCCATATTGAGTTCAATTTTTCCATTCTTGACGTCAATGAGAGCTCCAGCAGTGGCAAGGAGGGGTCTTCCTAAGATCAAGGGATCCCATGGCTCTTCATCCATCTCTAACACCACAAAGTTAGTGGGGATCTCTATAGCTCCAATTCTGAGAGGCAAGTCTTCTAACATGCCATGCGGTATCCTTACGGACCTATTAGCCAAGACAAGAGAAATGTTGGTGGCCTTGAACTTGCTGAAACCCAACCTCTTAGCTACTGAAAGTGGCATGAGGCTTATGATGCTCCCAAGTCGCAAAGACAATTTTTTAAGGTCAATGGACCTAGAGAGCATGGCAATGTGAAACAACCTGGGTCATCTAGCTTGACAACCTTTATTTGTATGATAGTGCTACACTCATGACTCACCACTACCATTCCTTGACTTTATTAGATCCTTTCTACAATTGCATCCTTTATCCACTTATGAGATTGAGGTAGAAGTGCCAATGCGTCTAGTATGGGCATCTTCACTTCAATTTCTTTAATATGCTTGTCGAAGATAGCTTTGTACTTCTCCAATATGTCCTTCTTGAATCTTCCTGGGAAGGGGAGTTTAGGTTTGTAAGGAGGGAGAACAAATAGTGCTTTCTTCTCCTTGGCAGCTGCAGGTTTTTCAACTAGGGAAGGCTAGATTCGACTGGGAGGTCGAGTTGGTGTGTCGAGTTGGCCAGGCAAGTGTAAGTTTGTCTTCTCATCTTGTTTTTCTTCTTGGCACAAACCCTCCTCCTCTTGGTCTTTGCTGTCCGTAGTGATAGGCATTGATCCTTCCCTTGCAGGTAGCTCTCTTCCACTCCTTAGGGTGATGGCGTTGATTGGAGCAAAAGCCTTAGGGTTTTGGATTGCTTTTCCTAGCAGTTGTCCAATAGGCTTTGTGGACGAAGTGGATGCGGTATTGTTCTCCATGAATTTAATTTTGGAGTGCAGCATCTCAATCTTGCTATTGAGATCATTGTAGTAGTAATCCATCTGGTTTTTCATTTCAGCAAGCTTCTTTGTGGTTTCCAATGTACCGGTCGCTTGCCCTTGGAGTAGCTGCTGCATCATTGTCCGTAGGTCCTGGTCGGGGGCAATAGATGGTTGAGCTTGCTGCAGCGCAAAACCAGGTGGGGTACCCATTACGCCTTGCTGTTGGTAGCTACGCTGGAAAGTTTGCTTAGGAACAAAACCTTGAGTTTGGTTGTAAGGGACAAAAGGCTCGTTCTGGTTCTGTTGTTGTTAAGGATAGACTTGGTCTTGTGGGTTGGCCACGTTGGTACTTCTATAAGACAAGTTGGGATTGTTCTTGTAGTTGATAAAGCCCTTGTTGTAGCTACCTTGGTTCTGAACATAGCTGACTTCTTCCATTTGGTTACCCTCCCCATCTTGAACTTGAAAGATCTCTTCCTCACTTGCAAAATAAACGTGCTTCTGCTGGCCGAGAAGGATATCCAACTTCTCATTCAAAGCTTTGAGATCTTTCTTAGTCTTTTCTTTAGAATCAACACTTCTTCTCATGTTGTGGTCGTAATCCTCATTGTAGTTCCCATCTGATTGAGCAAGGTTCTCAACGAGTTCCCAACCTTCATCAACATCCTTATTGAGGAAGTTACCATTGCTTGCTGTATCCAAAAGCATTATTATCCTTGGGAGAACTCCTCTATAAAGGGTGCTGAGTAGGGATTCATTGCTGAAGCCATGGTGAGGACATCGAGTGGCGTAGCCTTTGAATCTTTCCCAGGCTTCACAGAAGGTTTCCCCATTTTTCCTGGCAAAGCCGGATATTTCGTTACGAAGTCTAGCTGTTCGAGCATTGGAGAAAAACTTGGCAAGGAAAGCTTTCTTGCAGTCATCCCAGGACGTGATGGAGCCATGAGGTAAATTCTTCTCCCACATATGAGCTTTGTCACAAAGAGAAAAGGGAGAAAGTCTTAACTTGAAGCCATCTTCACTGACTCCATTGATCTTTGTGAGGCTGCAGAGCCTATCAAACTCGTCCAAGTGATCAAGAGGATCTTCCATAGGCAACCCATGGAATTTGTTGCCTTGCACCATATATAACAAGCCACTCTTAATCTCAAAGTTGTTGTTTTGGATTGTAGGAGGTACAATCCCTTGCCTCTGAGTGTGAGTGTTAGGAGCATCTCCTGCTCCGATCAATCTTGGCCTCCTCCGAGGTTCTTCGGCCATTGTGTTTTATTGTACTACTCTGATCCTCTCTGCTTGCTCACGTAGCTGACGAATTAACTTAGTTCGATTAACGTTATCGATGAAAGGTAAGAGGTTCTGGTTTCCTTGTGATCGAGTTTGCCTACAGGTGAAGCTAGAACTGTTTACGCTAACAGGTACCTGAGATGCAAAGACAAAGAAGGGAACACTAGGTAAGTATCCAAGTAAGGTGGAAAAGAACTTGATCTTAAAAGATCTGAAATCCTAATTGTAACAAACAACACCCAAATGGCAACAGCGCCAAATTGATAGTAGTGTTTTTACTCAGGGACTACTTCTGTGGGCAAGGTATATCTAGCAATAGGAACTTGTCCTACTGGATGTAAATCCCCTGTCAGTTATGCAATCCCCAAGTAAAAACAATGCAACTTACTATGTGTGTGTATGCAGAAGGATGTATCAATTCCCTAGCATTGTCATTGTAATACTAAGGTGTCAATCCAAATGGTGTGATGCTAGCAATCAAGATGTGATCAGATACAACTAAGTCAAGCCAGATAGAAAGGAAATGTTTATCTAACAACCTAAAAATGAAATGCAGTAAGATGGGTGCTTGACTAGAGTCCTAGACCAAGTTAAGTGACCGAGTCAATGCAGAAAAATGACAAAAAGGTGCACTCGACCACTCTGAACGAGTTAATGAGATCGAGTGGAGCCTGAAAACGACAAACAACTATGCACTCGGGTTCAAGACCGAGTTGAGAGACCGAGTCAAAAGAGATGAAAGGCAAAGTGCAATTAAACAATTAAACAGCTGTAAAACACGATGATAAAGCAATAGAAAGTCAATAGGGATCTAAGGATAGGGTAATCGATCAATAGCAGCTTATGATCATCACTGGTGTTCAACAAACATCAACCACAAAGGCTATTCTCTAGATAGCAAATATCTAAAACAGTTTAGTCCACTCTCATGGTAAGAAACCTCAAATCTCATCACTGACATAGCAACTTTTGCTTGAGCCACCATAATGAGATAGGCCCAAAGCACTTATTTTCTAAAGCCAAAAAGCACCCTAAACATCTAATCTCTTAGGCTAGGATGTGCTAATCTCTGGAAAAAGTTGATTCTGATGATTTCATCACACTCTCATGTGGAAATCATCTCACATCTTGTTCCAGTTGATCAGAAAGCAACAAGCTTTAAGCACACTCACACAGAAGGGAAATTCAACAATCAAGCAATCTTAAACACCAGATCCGATCATAAGCAAGCTACTAACCTATCCCATCCTCAGAAACCCTAAATCACTACTCAAGAACATAAATCATCATCAAGAACATGAACCCAGAAAAATCAAACATTTCAGAATTCATTGAAAATAGTTTAGAAAGATAAATTAAGATGAGAATAGTAAGACTGCAAAGATTTAAAGCAAACTAAGTACTAGATTAAGAGAGATCTGAACTACAAAATGAAGAACACCAAGAAGAAGGGTTGGAGGCAGAGAAAAACCATAAAAATAAAAGACATTTTTTTCTGGATAATACCCAACAACGATATTTATAGTAAAATACGGAAAACCCTAAAATGGAAAAAGACAAAAGAAGTAGCTGAGTCTTCGCGGGTGGTGCAGCTCGAGTTGGGAGGTCGAGTGGTGTTGAGATGGGTAGATGTTGTTGAGTGGTGACACGAGTGGTACGTGGTGGAGCTGAGGTCGAGTCGGGGATGCGATGTCGAGTGCGGACTCGAGTGGAGGTGGGCTCGAGCAGAGAGTATCGCATGGCAGGGCTCGAGTGGGGACTCCAGCTGTGCTCGAGTGGCGTGGCAAGTATGGGCTCGAGTGGTGTGGCGAGTACGGGCTCGAGTGGCGTGGCGAGCACGGGCTCGAGTGGGACTCGAGTGGGGTGATGAGCACGGGCTCGAGTGGGACTCGAGCTGTCCTAGCATCAATGCTCTAAGTTGTACCTGTTTTAGCTCCAAAACGCAACATGTATGCAAATGCTAGTGCAAAAACATAGGAAATTGGACTACAAATGTTGTGAACTCAAGGTGAAACTAAGTAAATAGGAAGGAAAATGTATGCATAAATCATGTAAAATACTGACATATCACTCAGCCATCTCAGCTGGAGTCATCCTGTACGGAGCCTTAGACAACGGTGAGGTCCCTAGCTCCAACTCTATCATGAAAGGATCAGACCTCGACGGCGGTAACCCTCTCAATGGCTGGAACACATCCTCAAACTCACAAACGACCTCAATGTCCTGTAACGCCGACTCCCTAACCACACCGGACATTGATATGGTCGCCAGGTATGCTTCACAACCCTGCTCAAACAACCGCTCAGCCTGAATAGCTGAAACCACTATGCTAACAGAAATCGGTCGGACCCCCTGGTAAACCAACCTCCTGCCTGCTCGCTCGAAAATGACTCGACCTCAATTACAATCGAGGTGAGCCTTGAACTTCCCTAGCCAGTCCATGCCCAAAATGACATCATAAAGCTCCACCGGATAGACTATCAAATTAGGTGGCATCAACTCTCCCGCGATGAGAATGTCGATGCCCTCGGGTGTCCAATAACCCCCAGCAACTCTCACTACTCCCGAATGGTCACCAGACAGCTCCAAAATCCCACTCTCAGACACCCAGCTCCATGTAACAAAACTATGAGATGCTCCAGAGTCAAACAACACATGAGACTCAACTCCCGCTATGCTTAAGGTCCCTACGGAAACAATAAGCTAAGACTACCAAACACAACAACTAGCAAAAATCAATCTTAACACTTAAAGAATAACGGAAAAGGTTAGGCACTAACCAGTGATTGGTCTATTGCTGGTCGCTCCACCAGCCTCCGAACCCAGTGTATACACCCGAGGTGCTACTACAGCCCGCTTCTGTGGTGGTGCCTAAATCCTCGGTGCCTGCTGCCCCAGCTTTGGGCAAATAGTCTTCACATGCCCGGGTTCCTTGCAATGGAAGCAAACCCACTCATCAGCCTTGGTACAGTTGGCGATACGATGTTCTGAACTGCCACACCGGAAACACTGATACCCTGCACCCACAGCCTTGGAAGTGTCATTCCACTTCCTCTTCTGCCCCTGCTCCTGCCCAGACTTGCCGCCTTGGCTCGGAGCAACACTCTGACTCTGAGGATGCCATGGAGCCTCTGGCGCTGCAGCCAACAAACTAGCCTCCTGCCTTAGACCCTCCACAAGCTCCTCTACAACCTGGAACTCCAGTCATAAGACTCGATCGGTCTAGCACCACCACTGAAAAACTTGGTGCCCAACCTCTACATGTGTTCCATCACCCTTAAGTACGATGGAACCACTGGCTCAGCCTCCGCAACCACTCTCGGCACTCCCGGAGCTGGAGCCGCAGCATTCGCTTGTGGTGCCACTAGAGTTGGAGCCGGTACCACACGAGGTAACCTCTCCAAAAGCTGGGCCAATATGCCCAATACCGCCCCCATCTGGTTCGGGTCCGCACCCGTCTGAGCAACACCCGGCGCAGGCATCACACCATGCTCGGCTGCTAGCACAGACTAACCCTCTCCCTTGGAGTACTCATATGCACCATGCTCCACCGTGACACTCTGCGTCATGTCCACAGCTGCTCTACCAGCTCTACCACATCTGTCGCCATGGCCCGCTTTGCCACTATGACCCTGATTTCTACCAGAATTCACCATCTGGCAAAACCACATGGTTATTAAATTATGACTAAACATAACAACCAAAAAAAACAAGGAAGTCTTATCGTGGAACTGTTACGGCCGGAGGATGACATACCCAAACACCGTACCAATAACAACATAGCAACGCAGCAAGAAATCTAGCAGTCCTAGAATCAACTCTGCTCTGATACCAAATTGAAAAGACCCATCCCGAAAACCACTAAACCGGGACCGGTTCAGTAAACGTTAACCACACAAAACTAGCATTTTAAAATTTCTAACAACTTAACCAATTAATCCATTTATTCCAACATAATAATAATAAAAATGTTCTAACAATCTGGCGGAAGCAATTCAACAATAAGTACTAATCCGAATAACATATATCCAATATAAATAAAATAAATAAAAACTCTCCCGGTATGTCATTCTGGTCCATCACCGCAGTTCCACGAGCTTCACCTGGCTTTATCCTTTCCCTTACCTACGCCATTACGAATAGACGCAGTCTACTAGGTCAATTAGGACAAAATTATGAAAATACCCCTCCGACATAATCAAATGTCCGGACTCGACAAACAACACAACAATGATTTAATAAAATTAATTCACCGCAAACTAATGAATTAAATCAATCAACGAAAATTTAAAACACCCAAAATTGACTAAAACAATTAATTCTCAACAGCTAATTCAATAATAATTCATAGAAAAATTACATAAAATAATCTCATAAATAACGGCAATTTCTAGCAATTTTTCCGGAATTTATCTCAGCAATAAAAACACCGCAAAAATCACAAAACACAGAATGAAATCCTAACACTGAATTATCTTGGGAAATAATTCCGTAAATCATCCGACCACGGTACTGCACTCACCTTAACCACTAGCAGCATATTTCGACACAACTTTTCTGCGACTTCCGGAAATTTTCCACAACTTGTCTATACCCTCAAATCCTGAATCCACAACCTAATAATAATAAAATAATAAAACTTAATATAGCTATACAACTTAATAACCACTACACGACAAAAACATGATTCACAAAGTGAATCATCTTCTTCGACAACACTCTGCAACAACACCACCGTTCATGACGTTACCAATCACGACCAATCAACGCCTGCCTCCGACGAACCTCATCGAAACTCAACTACAACAACACCGACCAGCCACCACAACTCCACCGATTAACTATTCCCACCATAACCGCCACTCTCCGTCACATCCTCACCAAACTCAATGACGATCTCAACCCTTACATGTGCCGTTGATACCACGCCATTGCTGCTCACGATAATCTCCACAACGCCGACAGCTTCCTAGATGCGATGTGCCCCGTGATTCCACCATACCACCGATCACGATCTCTACCATCAACGCTATCCAATGTTACGCCACCCTCGCGGCTTAAAAACAAAGGATCCGACAGTTACGAACAACGAACGAAAGAGAGGTCCCTTACCGTGAGATATGAGAGATGGAGACCTGAGCTTCTTGCCCATAGCAACGTCCGAACCGACCAAACCAAACAATCAACACCAAAGCTTTTCTCTCCTCCCTCACGCAAAACTCAGCAACCTCTCTTCTATTTTCTTCTGCTAGATGGAGGCGATAAAAAAATCACGGGAAAGGCTGCTGCGACGTGACTTATAGAAGAAGAAATAGGGTTTCATCAAAATTTGACAAATAAAGTAATCAGTCCTCCAACTTTTCCAACTTTACAAATCGGCCCCACAACTTTTGAAATTATCAATTAAACTCGCCAGCCACAAATTGTTTTATACAATTCAGCCCTTACTTTTAATTTCTCCAACTAAAACTCCAAATATCCAAATTATGGATGTTACATAAGCACTGCTTTAGTAAGCCCTCAAGTTTCTCTTCTAGACTCTTTTGTTGTGAATAAGAATTGGCATGATCTTGGGAAAGTTGGTGTGGAAGGCACCTAGAGAGATGGTTTCGCGGAAACTAGTTTTGAAAGTCCTCGGGTTTCCTTAGGTAAGGATGTGGAAAATAACTTTGGTGATGGCGTGGGGCAGGTCTCAAATCTTCATAGACGTGGTAAGGTGCTTGAGGTGGTCTGAAGTTAGCTTGGTGGATAGCTTCTCCTTGGTTCCGAAATTGATGAAAATTGTGGTTTTCTGGAATTTCTTCGTAAGGGATCCGAGTGGTCATGCAACAATAGGTCATCTTCCTCCTCTTCTTCTCTTGTAGATAGATCATTAAACTCAGCATCCTCTCTTGTCAAATCTCCAAATTGGCTTTCAATGGCTTGTTCTTTAAAGTAAGCTTCTTCTTCATCGGTTTGATGGTCTTTTTGTTGACTCTCCTCCAATGGCTTGGTTGTGGCTGTGAGCTTCTCTTCTAGAGCTCTTTCTTCTTATTCTTGATCATAAGCTAAGTAAGCTTGATCATCCTTCCACTTGGCATAGTCATTGGGATCTTTGAATCCTTGTTGCAAAGCTTCAATCTTCCACTTTAGATGGTCTTTCATTGTGTCTATGTTGCGGCTCATGCAATAGAATTTTGATGCATACTCATTGATCTTTCCTCTATGATAGCACAGCTGGTATTCATAGGCATTAATCCTCATAACCTTCCTTGAATCAAATTGTTGATCCATAGCAAAACAAAATCTATCCAAATGCGGTGTAAGTGAATAAGCTTGTCCCATTGGTCAATCTCCAGAGGATTGGTATAGTGATGGACTTCCAGAGTGCCTCATCAATGGTGTACCACGAGATAGCAGAGAGTGGCTGTGGTGAGCACCATAGTTTGAGCTAATCGATTGTTTGGAAAGATCTTCGTCCATGTTGTTGAAGTGGTGTGCCATGAGTTGCGCAAGAGTAATGTTATGCAACTCCTCAGGTAGAGCATCGAGGTTCATCCTTAAGGTTTCCTGAAACAGTAAAAACCAAAAAGAAAAATCAAATGCAAAGTGTCCTAGATGTCTAGACGTTACTCTAGTTCTTAGACTTGTAAACAAACAATCTCTCCCCGGCAACAGCGCCAAAAACATGATGTACGTGTGTGTGTTATGCTGGTGTTTGTCAAGTCAAGTTTTCCTCAAACACAACTAATAAGCTGCAAGTGCACAGTGAATCAATTGTAGCACTTAAGGTATTGAATCCCACAGAGAGAGAGGTTTTTTTGCACGTCTAGAGGAACAAGTAAGGCTAGAACAAAAATATGAAAAGGGGGTTTTGTTGTGTCGCAATTGCAAGTAAACAAAATAGCAAGTAAAACGAGATTTAAATCAATAGAAAGCAGGCGATGGACATTTAAGGTATCTCAGGGGTTCAATGATGAATTAATTCAAGATAAGTTCATGTAAATGCATACTTACTCCTAAGTCTCAGACTATGAAGCACGAAACTTCAATTAACCTATTACCATAGAGAAAAATTGGCTGATATCAATATGTCCTGGTACTCAACTTACGCAGGCAACATCACATATATTAAGGCATTAAAATCAAGTTTAATTGTTGTCCATAAAACTCCATAATAAAGTGGTATGTGTTTGTTATGATGCGATACTCATCAAACCTAAGATCAAACAAATTACGCAAGTGGATAATGAAACCTAGATGCCTAAGATAAGTTGCTAGTTCACGACACTAGCTACATGCATTAAGAGAAAGATCAGAATGAAAGACAACGCAAACGATGATGCATAAACAATAAACTCACCACTTAAACAATATAGATTATCTTCCCGCTTTGATTAACCCTTTAAACCCAACAAGTAAATCACTCAATCATGCTTAAATGAATCATCAAAGCAAGGTTAAAGCAATTCATAGATTTTATAGATAAGAGAATAAGTTTTAGAGATTACAAAGTCTTAAGAGAAAAGAGAAGGTGATCTTCAACGGCTTGCACGAGTAGGAAGGCTGGTGCGGCTCCTTTTTATCGTCTCTAGGATTTCTGTGGATCTCGTGATGGCTCTATTTAATTGATGAAGAAGCACGGTCGAAGACACTTAAAACCCTAGTGCATAAGGTTAAGTATTTATAGGCTTGAGGCCCAAGAAGTCGGTTTTAGGGTTTTGGAGGCTAAGCTCAGCATTTTTGTAACGGGCCTTAGGATTGAGGTGGTGGAGAAGGCTGGCCTTGGTCACGGATCTTGTGACCAAGGTTGATAGACAATCTTCGGGTCATATTATCCAAACGGCTGAATGGATTGCTTTGATTCTTTTCCCAGGTGAATCTTGACACTTCTTGCTTTCCAGAGATATAAACATATCTGAATTTTCTCCACGGGAAGGTCTTCAACTAATGTCAAACTTCTAGTGCTCTGAAATTACCTTATAACGGGTTTTCCTCCTTTTTGGTCCATTTTTCCTTAAAACCTACAAAACTTCTTTGACACATCATACGCGTCATAAAACCATATGAAAACTATAGTAAAAATAGGTAAAAATACGATGTTATCGTTGCCGCGTTGTTTCTGCGGGGCCATTCCGACAGGAGTAGGGTATCGTGCTTCAATGAGGGGCGTGCATGATTCAGGTTGGAGAGACCGTTTGGAGTTAGCCAGACCGACTCGGTTGAGTTTGGGGAATCTGTCTCTGATCGAGGATCTAACTACGAAGAAGGGATTAGGCCATCCCTGCTCGGGATCTGGAGCCGATCCCCTGATGAGTTCTAGGACGGACAAAACCAATTGAAAATGAACCATGAGACATAGGTTGAGTTGATAATCATGGAGATGATCGACTGCCACACGCTGTTCCTGAGAAAGCCCGTGATAAGTGGTATCAGAGCCAGGAACGTTCTGGATTGTGTGTGCCCAGTGCTCCTGACTTGTAGGTGTGGAGATGGGTAGGCTGAGAGCCTTATATACTGGGGTTAGAATTCGAGGGTGAAGTGGTAAGTGATGAACCCTTGCCTGTCATCTGACAGATGAAAAGTAAGCGCATAGGGATGAGCCAGTTTCCCGAAGACTAAGGCAAGGTGCCAAATCATTATATCGAGTGGAGTAAGATTTATCTCACAGTGACACAACATACAATCAAGGATTCTTCCCGTGCACGAAGACATGCACATTTATCGGTGGGGGAGAATGTCACGCACCATTTTCTTGGGATGGTACATGACCGTCGCATTACTTCTGCTGGGCCATTTTGACTAGAGTAGGATATCTGTTTCACTGAGGGGTGAGCAGGATTCAGGTTGGAGAGACACTTTGGAGTTAGGCAGATCAACTCGGTTGAGTTTAGGGAGTGTGTCGGTGATCAAAAATCTAACTACGAAGAAGGGATTAGGCCATCCCTGCACAAACTGGTTGGGATCTGGGGCCGATCCCCTGATGAGTTCTAGGCAAAAGGAAACAAGTCAAAGGTGGTCCGTGAGACGTGGGTTGAGTCGATAATTGTGGAGATGATCGAATGCCACACGGTCTTCTAGAGAAATCCCATGACATTATGCATCAATTTGCCTCAGAGCAGCAGAAGTCTAATGAAGACTCCATGCTAAGTTATCTAAGATGGAGGCTGAATTTGGTTCAAAACTTTCTTTTCTTACCGATCAAGTTCACCACATAAAATATCAGATATATGGATTTAATCAAGAGCTACTAAACCATGATGATTATGCCAAGGAGCAAGAATCAAAGATCTATGATGTGGTGTACACTATTTTTCTTGTAGAGGAGCGCTTGGAGAAGAAGATGGAAACCTTAACACAAAAGTTTGATGATATTACCAAGAGTGATCAAACCTTTGAAGACTATGAGACTCAGCAAGAAAAACTAACCATCCCACCACTCTAACTCATGAAGAACAAGAAAAACTAACCATCCCACCACTCTAACTCAGCAATATTACACTTTATGCAGAGTTACATCAATGAAGAACATTTTGAAGACCACTTTAGAATATGAAGACTCTCTCTTTTCCCAGATGCTCCATCACACATCAAGGATTTATGGCGTAGGAGACGCATAAGCGAAGAGGAATTTAACAAAGCTGTCAAAGCTTTACCACCAAGTACTTCCTTTACGAATGCTTGGATTGATTACAACATAGGATACTTCTTCCAGGACAGCAAGGTGCTGATGGAAGACATAAGATACTTGTTTTTTAAAGCTTTGGAGGCGGAGGACTTGAGAAGACTACACAAAGTCGACAGCCCCAGAAGATTCATTATCTCTTGCTCTATAAGATGAGTTAAGTTCATTGATGCATTGTGTGATTCTGGTTCATGCATCAACCTTATGTCAATCAGAGATGCAGATAAAATTTTTTGAAGGATCTACAACCTTCAGACGTTCGCATAGGAATCACAAACTCTTCATCTACAACTCACGAGGGAATGGTCTCGGACATCAATGTGAGAATTGGGAATTACGATGTTCCAATAGACTTTCAAGTCATCAATGTCGGGAAGGAAGACCTTCACAACTCATCTTAGGAGGAATTTCTTGGAACAACTGGAGCTATCATTGATTTTCCAAATCGGAGAATGTCCTTTGCCAACATAGACCGAGAAGTCTTCTATTATGCCGTACCTTTTGTTCCAACATCTCAACGTCCAAGAAGGTGCGACAAGGATTCTCACCTTTTGAAGTGTTTTATCTCCCAATAGAGTTGGAGAGATGAGAAAAGTTTATTTGAATCTTACGAATACACCTTTCAGTTTAAATCATGTTTTAACCTAAAAGGTTGGGCTTTTGAAAGGACAGGAAACTTACATGTGGAGACCACGCTGTTTGGTCTTTCAGAAAACTTATAGGGATTTCCTTCCAGGAATGGTCTGGTAGAATACGGATGTGAGATACAGTCTATGGTAATGGTCTTTGCAAAGATCACGGTTTGTATCAATGGACGGAAAGGTTTCAGATGGCTCAGAATCGGAAAACTTGATGATCGGAAGAGTGCATAATGACCTCGGTCACAGAGCTCGTGACCGGGGTTGTCCTATGTTATGACCTCAATCCCAGCTCTTGTGACTGAGGCTGGCCTTCTTCACGACCTCGGTCACCGCTCCTCTGACCAAGGTTAGCCATTCCTCTTCGTTCTTTTCTTCGGCCGGCCTTGTTATCTCTTCCTTGTTTGTTTTCTCAACATAGTCCAATGATATCATAGTTCATATTGAAAATAAGGTCTAGGATAGACACTTACTTGGTGGTTTAGTTAAGTTCTTCGTTGTCTTGGTCTGAACATGGTTCCGCGAATGGGTCTTTTCGGGAATATTCGAATCTAGCCTGTTAATAGCAATTTTTCTTTTGATCATTGTCTCCAGAATACCCATATTACTTGAGAATATGCATCCCCAAATCATTTCTGCAAAGAAAAATTTCCAATGGTACAGTGGTTTGTGTTACGTTCCTTGATGTCGACAATCTCTTAAACTACTCCGATCATGGACTGGTTTTCTCCGATCATTTTCTTCAGAGCAACAATATTACCGGTGAATAATCAATCTTGGATGATTCTGAAAACTTCGACGTTCATCAGATGGTACAGCCTATTTGGTCATTCAATCCCAGATCATTTGGTCGAGGAGATTTGATCTGTTACACCTCTTCGTGCATCCTCTGATTGCGGTAAGGTCGTGGAACGGTCTGTAGTGTTGAATACTAAAAATATTTTGATTCGGACTTCCTTCTTCGAAGTTTCTTCAATCATCACTCCTGGAATATCCTCATATCATTAGACATCCGATTATAGATCATTTGATCGGACCAATTTCAATTGTGCGATCTCCGACATATTCGGTGTGCGATCTCCGACATTAAAAATCTTGCAATCTATGTGTTGTTTTTCAAATCTTCTTGATCATTACTCCCAAAATAACCAATTTAACATTGAATATTTGAGCATAGATCATATGATCGTGTAAATTTGGTTCTTACCACCCTTTAGTACATTCAATGGTCGTGGATCGGTCGCGGAGTAGTCAATCCTTCCAATCTAAACCTCATCTTCAAAAGATTCAGGAATTGTGATTCCTTTGGTTCCTTCTCAAAAACTTTTGCTTGAAGAAGGACTTCCTTAATGTGCCTTATCATTTCTTGGATTTTTTTCTTGCTTTCCTTGCTAAGCTCAGGAGGAACTATGATCTTGATCTTTGAAATTTGAGGCTGTTCTGGTGGCCTGGATGGTTGCTTCCGAGTCTTCTTGTTAAAACTTTTGCTTCCCGGCTCCGTTTTGTCGATATCGGGATCCATTGATTCTTCATCAAACGGTGGGGCTTGAGGTTTTGTAATGGAAAGTGCTGGATAGTAAAGCATCTTGTTGATGTTGGCAAAGGTTGTCCTCTTGTTGTTGTGGTCGAAAATAGCACCAACCATGGCAAGGACCGGTCTTCCCAAAATCAAAGGTCTTTCGGTCCTTTCATCCATCTCGAGGATGTGAAAATATGTAGGGACTATGCAGTCTTCCACAACTAGTTGCAGGTTGCAAACTAATCCATCATGGATTTTTTGTGATGAGTCTCCAAAAACAACACTTAAGTTGGACGGAGATACTTCTCTAAGTCCAAGTCTTTAGGCAAGATTTCTCGACATAACATTAACATTAGCACCAGAATCACAAAGAGTGTTATATAATTGGATACCTGTTATGGAGCAAGAGAAGACAAAGCATCCAGGGTCTTCTACATTCGGTAGTCTCCTTAGAGGGTAGTGTTGTCGCTTGTCTTCATCCATGGTTCGTGTCATAGGGACCATCTGTACGTGAGAATCAAAGAGTGGTACCAACAGCTCGCTCACACGCCTATTTAGGGCTGGTACAGTTGAGATGATATTGCAATAGGATTCTCCTCGGGTTTTCCTGGAAGTACATTAGGTGGTCTAGCGACAGCATTCACTATTTGAGCGACTTGAGTTTCCAGCTTCTTGACAATAGTGGAAAGACTTTCAAAATTTCCCCTCAATTCGCCATAGTTATTATCCACCTTTATGTTGATTTCCCTTGTTGCTTGTTGATGAGAAATAAGCAATTCCTGCATCATTTTCTCAAGGTTACTACCTTGAGGTTGAGGTTTGAGGTTGAGGTGCTTGGCTGGTTCAGTTGGGACGTTAGGAAACGTACTTTGTTGTTGATGAAAGGAGGACATGGCAGGAAGTTGTTGTTGCCACCAAAGTTGTTGTTTTGAAAGCGGTTTTGAAACAGCTTTGATTGCTGCGTGTAGTTCGGATCTTAAGGGTTCTTGTAACACCCCGATCCGTAAAATCTGCCCTAACAATGGTGTTAACCGGTAGACCTCAAAAATTTTCTCAATAAAACTCTAAGTCTCAAATGAAGTTTCTGGATTTCCTCAAATTCAAAGTTTATATGCACAGCGGAACTGCAACACTTAAGTCATGCAAGCGAGTCTCCAAATTTCTAAAATAAATTCCATTTAACTAACCAAATATCAACAAAAGAATTCCTCAATAATTCAATAACTCAAATATCTCAAATACTCGCTAACATGGTTCTTAAGCAACTAAACATCAAACTCAAAGCACAAAATAATAAAATCAACTAAACTCAAACTCCCAATAAAACTATCTGTCCCATCCAACGCCTCTAGGTCCCGTGAGCTCCTCCTTAATCTTTATTACCTGCATCAACGAGTGGATGCGTAAGCAAAAGAATTGCCTAGTGAACCGATCATCCTGTCTACCACGTTTTAGTGTCAAGACAATTCAATATATGTGCATGATTATTCAAGTTAAGTCAATGTAAAGCAACAGTTCCCTCAAACGCATATGCCGAAGCACATACAACACAACAAATGGATCCAAACTGTCAAGACATCAAACGCAATACCCTTAACATAAACAAGACAACCAACACAACCAAATCACCACAAACACAAACCACAGTCACACACTCACCTTATGTTCTAGTTGAACCTCCAATTAACCTACAGAACACACAAATATCAGATCAATATGTGCGATCTCACCCAAAACTAAACCAACTCACAGATCCAATGGTAACACCTTACCAAGAAGAATTCCGTGTGATCTAAGCTACCAACTTCTTTACCCACTCGTGCTTTCTGCAAATCTCTAGAGCAGAAACATCAAATAACTCAAATAAGAGTCTTCTATCGGAAAACATCTCAAAATCCACGAAGGAAACGCTTATCCTTTAGCACAATTCTCAATTCTCGGCACAAACACACAATCTCCAAAGTCTGCTAGGGTTTGGTGTTATTGCTGCGATTTCCCTGAGTTATGAGGCTCCACAACCTTAAAAATCTTATATATAGCCGCCCCTCAGAGTTGGGGTTACAACTCGGGCCTTAAGCCTTATAATTTATCCACAAATTTCCATGTTTTGTGGCCCAAAACTTCTTCCTTGGCTCGGCCACTGCAGCACCGATTTATTCCATACTTAGTCAAAAAAATAAGACTTTGGGTCATGGCAAATCTCCAATTGCCCGGTCCAAATAAATTATGGTCACAAACCGACCCAACCTGGTGAAACCGACTCACATGCCTACCCAAGGCTCGGTCAAAGTCCTTTAATCAAAATTTGGCTCGATCTAAATAAATTAAATCCAAAAACAGAATTTAAAATGCACGGTCCAATTGGCCCAATGCTCACCGACCTATCTTAAACGTGGATCTCGCCTATCAGTATCAATTCCTGGTCCGGCTAGGAATTCTAGAAATCCCAGCCCAAATCCACTTCGACCCAACTAATTTATTTCCTGAACACAAGTGAATCCGAAAGCCCTGGTCGGCTCCCGACCATTTTCATTTTTCGGACCACTCTGGTTCCATTTCTGACCAAAACCGCATTTACGGACATAACCTGTCCAGATCCCAACCAATCCTCATTTCCCGGCCAACCTTATCTGAATCCAGATTAAACTCCATTTCCTGACAACATATGTCCAAAATCAGACCAAACTCCATTTCCCGATCCACAAATTCTCAATCGCACTGACCGATCGCCCGTACCACCTTCTTGGTAGTGTACTGATGTGATCATGCCAAGCACAATGAAGGAGCAGCTTGAACCGGAGCAGCTTGTAGCCGAGGAAGCTAAGAAGAAATGAATTAGCTCAACAACAACGTTTGATCCGGGAATATTAAGAGGATCACTTGAGCTATAAAGATGATACCAAGACTTCTCTGGTCAAGGTTCATGCACAAGGAGCTTGGCAAGTGACCATGAAACACACTAACACTCTTTTTCCCTTACTCTTCGGTTTTTCCCAAGTGGTTTTCCGAGAGAAGGTTTTTAATGAGGTTTGTGGGTTTCATGTCTCACCTTTGTCACTTGCTGATACTGATCCATCTAGGCCCATTTAGAAGACATTATGGGCCTCACCTATCTATTATCTTTCTATCTTATTTTGAATTCAAACTGTCTTTTAATGTTGCATGGTCCGAGTGTTGTTTACCGAGGCATGTCTTGTAAACACACACTCTTTATTTGGTCTTCTCTTTCTAATCTCTCCTCCTTCTCTTTATATTGAGGCTGAGACTCCATTGTACTCTTATCAAACTTTTATTCTAAAACTCTTCATACTTGTTTAATCATTTCTTGCTCAAAGTGTCGGGTCTTCATTCCTTCACACCGAGCAAGCCGATAGTCTTACAGTCTGTCACAACTCTTAAGAAGTATTACTTCGATTCACCTCTTGTTCATCACGTCCAGAGTCCATACTCACGTACCGAACAAGTCTGAAAGTGTAAAGGTTCATCATCACCTTTAGAAGTTCCGCATCGATCCATAAAACCCATCAGACCATACTCGCCGTTTCACATCATTTCATCACTTCCGCATCACTAATCTCATCCCTCCGACCATCACAACATATTGGAGAGCATTCAGGGACTTGATCCTAATCTAGGATCATATCAAGTGGTATCAGAGCTCGCTCCAACCCAGGTTGTGTCGATTCAAAACGTTTTACCCTTTCATATTCTGGAGATCATCTGAATTGATTTCTCTGTTGATTGCTAGAATTTTCATAATTGTTCGGTGTCAGATTAAATCGTGAAATCAATTGAATCTGAACAAAGTTTGAGTCTAGTAATTGATTAAATTGTTTCTGGAATTTTTCGGCACGATTTGTCTGTGACTGTTCAACTGCTAGTGTCGAATCCGGAATCACTGTCTGTCACACGTTTTGCTTAAATTTTCATAAAATATTGGCGTGTGATAAAAATTCGAAATTTGTTGTATCTGAACTTAGAAAGAGTCTAGTTTCTAGTAAAATTGATTCTCGAATTATTGAATATGTGTTGATAATTTTTCGAGGTTGATTTCGTAGAACAGTCGCAACTAGAGGTTCTCGGAATTTGAAAAGTTATTTTCGTGTTAACTTGCTAGAATTGTTTAAAATCATTGGTTAACCCTAAAATCGTGAAACCTGTTGCATTGAAACCTAGATTGAGTCTAGTATTTGTTAAAATTGACTCTGGAATTGTTGAACGTGATTTGATTTTTTATTCTGTTTGATCAAGTCAAACTGTCGTTTAGGTTTCTTGCCAAGTTTTTCCTTGTTCTGTTTGAGCATTTTACTTGTTTACTTGTTGGGATTTGAACAGGTACCATGGTGGGAACAAGCCATGACGAACAAGAGTATTCCAACTCCAACAAGCAACTTATGGACTCCTTCAAAGCTATGATGGTTGAGAGTATGGCCACTATGAAAGCCGAACTAGAAAGATCCATCAATGATGCTGAACAAGAACGATTTGAGGCTATGCTGGCTATGAGGGCTCATAAGTTGTGTGAAATATTAACAGCCAGGAACCGACGATTTGAAGAAGTAAATCCACAATGGCATGGTCGTCTAAAAGAAAAACCAAACAGAGAGCCATGGAGAGACAAGCCGAGACAACAAAGAGAAGAAGCAGCCAATGACTACTGTAGACCTGATGGTAAATCGTCTCATGACAGTCAAAGAAAGCCTAGAAGTGTGAAGGAAGGCAAAGGAGAACACAACTACAAATTTGGAGATACGTCACTAGATGTTGTAGCCAAGATCAAAGCCAACCTTGCAAAAACTAAACCGAAGGTCCCGATCATCAAATCAACTGAGGGAGGACATTTTCTTCGACCAACCATGCATAAAGAAGATTCTGGTCAAGCTAGAATTCCATTTGATGGATCCCAGTTTCAAGTTACTAAAGACATGCCATTTGAAAGTCAAGGAATGACTAAACCGGCAACACAAAACAAAATCCGGAAGAGACTAAGATAAGTGTTGATTTATTCCACACCCGTTGGCTAGTGAAGGAAAGGGTTTGCAGTCGAATAATCGATGGGGGTAGCTGCACCAATGTTGCGAGTGAGTCCATGGTTGAAAAACTCGGACTAGCGGTCATTAAGAGAGCTAAGCCTTATAAGCTGCTATGGCTTAATTATGAGGGAGAGCTGGAAGTCAAGAACCAGGTCCTTGTGCCTCTGTCCATAGGGAAATACGAAGATGAAGTATTGTGCGATGTTCTACCTATGGAAGCAAGTCATATTCTCCTTGGAAGACCGTGGCAATTAGACAGAAGAGTACAGCATGAAGGCTTCAGAAACCGTTATTTGTTTGAACATCAAGGAAGAAAGATTGTGTTAGTTCCGATGACACCTCAGGCAGTTTATGAAGATCATATTCAGTTGAAGACCAAAGCTGATACCAAAGCCAATAAAGATTGTCAAGATGTCATCAACACCATCTTGAACAAAGAAGAACCACCAGGATCACCACAAGAAGTTAAACTCCAAGAATCACCTAGAGAAGCAACAACAGGTGTGTTAAAAGGGTTCATTCAAGCTGAAGCAGTTCTGGTCTACGATCAATTACCTACTGCGGTGTCAACCCATTCACAAGCTTGCCGAGCTGAAATGTTTGGTAACATCTTACAAGGTACTCAGGTAAGTTTAGCTTGCGAGTTTATTCGATATTGGAATAATTTTATTTTCACTCGTAGCTTCAAGCAACCTGTTTTGAATGTTGAAATTTCAAGTATAATGCACTTGATTTTTCCCTTAAGTACCAAGAAAGATACAGGTACCTTAGATGTGTGCAATGGCTTAGGCGGAATCACATCCACACATATCTTAACAATGGATCCATCAGAGAGAGTAACAAGAACTGAACACATCATTGTGATCAAGGAGAAACCACCAGATGCCTCACCACAAATAAAAACCCGAGGTAATTATCTAGACTCTCAAAAACGAATGAAAGCTAACTTGCTCTCTCTTGGCGCAGATTGTACAATTTTGAGTTCAAAACCTTTTCAAGAAAAGAAAACTACTCTTGTGCCATTGTTGGCTCCTGAGTTTTACCTTGACAAAATTAAAGTCAAAGGGAATCAAGATCAAGGTAAAGCTAATCTTTTTGCTATGGTTAGTAAGGTTAATGATGCTGAATATTTGGATCATAAAATATTTGTCTCTTTAGATAAATTCTCTTGTGTATCTAACCTTGCACCGGTGCTGCCGAGTGAGATGATGTGTCTTTTGTAGAATCATAAGAACGTGTTTCCAGTAAATGACCCCATAAGACTACCACCCATCTGTCATGCATCTCATAACCACATTTGGAGACCTGGACACTATCTAGGACGTTCAAGACTCTTACCCCACGAGATTTGGACCTCTTCACTTCACATGTTTCCCATAGAGTCTAAAATTAATTTTCCATCATTTTGTCCATTCCAAACTTATCAATGGCGACCAGCAGAGCTCTCATTGTGTAAGGTAACCGAAAGATTCAATGGTTTTCTCACCAACAATTTTCTGATCAAAGAAGAGTCCCCGGATCCAAGACCGCTTTCATTTACCAAGATAATTTCGAGCACCGAATACTCCAAGGATCTTATTCAGGTAAGTATCTCTTTAACTCGATTTGTTTCTCATGATTTAAGGTCAGTGAGTATGAGTTTGTTATCTCCAGAAATCATTGAGAAAATTTTTTGATTTATTCAAGGAACATTTGGAATCAAATCATTGTCGTAAAACAAAAGTAAAAGAGAAACATGATAAGGATAATGTTTTGACTCAAGCTGAGATATGTTTACTTGTTTATTGTGAGTCCATGACTGTGATAACATGCTTGCTCTTTGCCAAAAGTAGTGATAAATTTTCAGGTACAAAAGAGGAGCCACCGGACGTAAATGTTATCTCATTTAATTTCTTTGCAACGACTGGAATTGGAGATGTTGTCATGAAGGACAAGAAACCCCTTGCTTATTTCCGAATGATCTTTGAAATTGGAGAATCCATGAGAAATTATTGGGGAAAAGAACGAGTTCCGGCTGAAGGGAGGTTCAACCCAGCACCAAAGATTAAAGGCCTATTCACAATCATCAAAAGGATCAATGGCGACAACACCTTTCTCAGAGGTAAGTATAAAGAAATTTCCTTATTCAAAGCTACTTATTCTCTTCTTCCTTTTATTGCAGATTGTTCGGATTTGAGGTCAAATCCTTTTCAAGTGGGAGAGGATGATGTGATCATGCCAAGCACAATGAAGGAGCAGCTTGAACCGGAGCAGCTTGTAGCCGAGGAAGCTAAGAAGAAATGGATTAGCTCAACAACAACGTTTGATCCGGGAATATTAAGAGGATCACTTGAGCTATAAAGATGATACCAAGACTTCTCTGGTCAAGGTTCATACACAAGGAGCTTGGCAAGTGACCATGAAACACACTAACACTCTTTTTCCCTTACTCTTCAGTTTTTCCCAAGTGGTTTTCCGAGAGAAGGTTTTTAATGAGGTTTGTGGGTTTCATGTCTCACCTTTGTCACTTGCTGATACTGATCCATCTAGGCCCATTTAGAAGACATGATGGGCCTCACCTATCTCTTATCTTTGTATCTTATTTTGAATTCAAACTGTCTTTTAATGTTGCATGGTCCGAGTGTTGTTTACCGAGGCATGTCTGTGGGAGTCGAAACTAACACAATTAGATTTGTAAGGGTTCGTGAGGAGGAAGAGATTTCTAGGGTTAGCTAAGATCGCAAGAGATGAGTAAGAGCTTTTGTTATTGCTATGTAAAAGTTTGAGTATAAGATTGTGTATGTGATTGCGGATCCTTTACAAGGGTTTTTACATCGACTATATATACTATCTCTAAGGCGGCTGAACATTCCTAAGTCTTCGCGGAATTGCTTCGCTTGAGTCAGTTGCATCAATGTGGGCTTCGTGTCTGGACCGGGCTATCTTCTCGTCATTGGGCTGAAGACTGTATTGGACCGAGGGTGTGGTTAACAGCCTTGGAGAGGCCGTGGTCGCCTGGCTTCAGCGAAGCCGTGGTCGCCTGGCCTCGGCGAAGCCGTGGTCGCCGTCTGCGAGCACGTGGTCGCATCTCGTGGTGCCGAGCACGTGATCGGCCCGACGCGGTCCGAGCACGTGGTCGGCTCCTTCCCGGTCCGTTGTCTGCTTTGTCTAGATTTAACTGCCACATGTTCTGCACCGCGGGAAGACTTAGGTGCTGTTGCTCCTTTTTCATCGAGAGTCTGGAGGACCATTTCTTTTAATCATCTTGTCTTCGGACGTTAATGTTGAGCGGGTGAAAAACGACCCCAACAGTTAGCCCCCCAACTCGGTAGTGTTAGAGATAATAGTGCCGAGTTAAAGATGTATTGGATATCAGCGTTACCGTTTGAAGTCAAGGTGTTTGCCTATCCTGTCTTGCAGTGGTAGAGAATAACTTTATGCAGGAGGTTTTAAGACTCCGTAAGCGTTTTGAAGATTTTAAGACTTCTTGCTGTATTCGCCGAAGCTGCTGCATTTTCTGCAGAGATGATGAATTTTGATTGTTATCATATTTTCCCGAAGGTTTTAAGACTTCGCATTCCTTATGGAGGTTTTAAGACTCCGCGTCGCGATTTCTAGTGTCAACGACGTTTCCGGGCGATAGCCAGGTGATTTCTGGAGGCAAGAGCGTTTTTGACTGGAACCGGGAACCGCTAAAGAGATGGTTTTTTTTTTTTTTTTTTTTTTTTTTTTTCTTTCTTTCCCTTCCTTTCTTCTCCACTTGCTTGCTAGGGTTTTGCTCATTTCTCTCCATTATTTCGTGTGCCGCCGCCGGACCTTCACGCCGCCGACCGTGAGCTTCGCCGCGCCGAATGGAGCCTCGCCGCCGCCGACCGTGAGCTCGCGCCATCTCTTCTCACCTCTCTTCTTTGGTGAGTTTCCTTTGTGGATTCCCTTTGCACAAGCTTTTTCCAATTCTCCATAGCTTTTCTTAGATCTAGAATTTCTTTCATGGAGAATCAATGTGTTCCATGTTGTGTTGTTGATTGCTTGGGAGAATCCTTGAATCCTTGGTAGCTTGTTGATTTCTAAGCTTTGGTGGTTGATGGAGCAATCCTTGTGTTGAGCTTTAGAACAATCCTTGTGATTTTGATTTTAGATGCTTTTGGAGAAGAAATAGAACTCTTGATTGATTGTTGAAAATTCTTGACCCTAGATCCATCTCGTTGACTTTTGTGTAGATAGACTTGTTGTTATGGAGCAAACCGCTTCCGAGGACGTTATCGCGTCATTGCTTCGGGACAGCCCCGCCGTCGCGCCGACCCCGTGGTCGCGCCGTGCGACCGATCCGACCCCGTGGTCGCGCCTTCCGCCCGAGCCGACCCCGTGGTCGTTCCGTGTGAACGATCCGTCTCCGCGGTCGCGCCATCCATCCGAGCCGACCTCGTGGTCGCGGCTTCGAGAGGGACCGAGCGCAAGCTCGGGGGCTCGAGCGAGACCGAGCACGTGCTCACGGGTTTGAGTGGCAACGAGCCCGTGGTCGCTGCTGTGAGCGGGACCGAGCCCGCGGTCGCTTCTCCGAGCTGAAGTGGGGACGAAGACTTGATGGTTCGCCGCGGAGGAATTGAACTTTCCTTCCCCCTTAATGATGAGGACCCGGGGCTCTCAGCTGGTGCAACTGACGCCACCCTGTCGTCAAATTTTTCTTCTACCTCCGATGATGAGGACGGCGGTGATGCAACCTTTGCAGAGGTTGATCAACCTGCGGTAGTCAAGAAGAAGAAGACGCGTCCGGATCCTCCGGGATCCACTCTTTCCGACGAGGAGTCGCTGCAGCTTTTGCAGGAGAGGTGCGAGATTTCGGACGAGATCAGGCTAGTTGTTCCCGATTGCACCCAGCGAGCCGATGCTCCGCCTCCGGGATACTTCACTTTGTACGAGAATTTCGTTGAGCACTGCTTGCTGTGGTTTCCGATACCCGGCTTCCTTCTTCGTTTCCTAGAGGCGAATGGCATCTCCCTTGCTCAGATCAACCCCAGGGGGTTAAGGCATATCATTGGTATCTACGTGCTCAGCAGGGAGTGCAACGCAGAGATTAGCACCGAGCAGCTCTCCTGCCTTTTAGACTTCAGGCCTCGTGGCCGTGCGGGGGAGCTTAGGTATTTGGTTTCTCCGACTCAGGGCCGCACGCTCATCGACGGGTTCCCAAGCAAGGACGACCACTTCGAGGATCGATTCTTCTTCGTTGAGATTTCGGAGAGGACCGTTGAGGCGGATCATATCTCCCTTGTCAGGACGAGCTGGGAGAAGAGAGGTAATTTCATCTCCAGAAATATTTTTTGTATCGCGTCCATGTTCTGTGTAATAATTTCCAGATTGTTTCTTTTTGCAGTGAAGCCAGCATTTCAGACGGTTGGCCGGAGCGACGCAGCGGCCATCCATGCCGTTCTTGCTTCCGAGAACAGCGACTGGGTAAAGTCTTTTACTCGTCAGAGGATCCAGAAGGCGCTTTCCACCAGGATCTTCCCGGGGAAGGTTCTTGGACGGGGTGCTCCTAGAGTTTCCGCCTATCAGCGAAAGCAGAGAGCGGCGGCGCGCCGAAGGCCAGGGTTCCGGCGAGCACGTGCTCGCAGAACAGAGCCTCGTCGACCGCAGCGCCCAAGACTCCTGCTGCTCCGACGCTGTTCTCATGCTCTTGACCTTACCCCCGACTTAAATTGTGATGCGTCGGAGCAGTCACGGAAGAGAGCCCTAGCGTCAGAGGGCAAGGCGAGACGACTCCGATGGAGCACCTCCGGCGGCAAAGACGGGTTCTTCTCCTCGCTTTATAGCGTATCGCCCCTCCGCTCTTGGTTCCAGCGGAGGGCTTTCCACTGGCGAAGGCCAATGTTTCGAGGTTCGGATTTTTTTGTGCTTGTTATTGTTACTTAAAATTCTCTTGATTTTAATATGATCCTCCTTGCTTTTTCTCAGATGCAGCTTTCCAGCTAGACCAGCTGGCCTTTTGCTTTTGAAGAGGAATCTCGCTCTCATGACGAGGAGCTATGAGGTCAAAGAGACCAACGTCGAGCTTGCTGAGAGGAACCTAGCTCTTGAGGATGACATTGCTTCTGTGAAGAAGAGGGAGGAAGAGTTGAGTAGCAAGCTGTCGAGAGCGTCTTTGAGGCGCGCGAAAGACAAGGAGGAGATTGCTGTGCTTAGGGGTAAGCTGTTGGATGCTGAGGTCAGCAAGGATGCCAAGATCGCAGAGGCCGTTGCTGAGGCGAGAGACGAGGAGGCTCGCAGCTCTGCTGGCCGAGTCAGGCAGGCCGCCGGACTGCTTGATAGGATTGGAGGGATAGCGAAAGACAACATGCTCGACCTTGCTGAGATTGATGCGAATTTGGAGTTCATAGATCGTTTTCGCCAGTCTGATGGGCCGACGTTGGATGCTGCGGAGGCGCTTTTGGTTGAGAGGAAGATCCCGATTTACGATGCTCGCGACGTGTTTAGCGAGCTTGTCTCTGGTGTGAGGCGAGCCTTGGAGATCTCAGAGGACGATGAGGTAGTTTGATGAGGATGAGGAGGCTGCTGAGTGACCACCTTTCTTAGTTTATTTTTAGTCCTTTTGTTTTTGTATCGGATTTGATGATTCTGGGTTGCAGTATTGGATGGTTTGTATCCTTGCTGCTTTTTTGGATGTTGTGCGGGATGACTGTGATCATAGTTTTTGTTTCTCATGATAAACCGTGATGGTTTTTTGCACAATGTACTTGCTTCAGATGTTTCCCTATGCTTAGGAATATTTATAGGCAGTGTTGTTGCCATGCGTTTGCCAATACCGTTGTTGGTTTATTTTTTGCTCACGAATGGGGCTTTGTTTGCTCATGAATGAGGCTTCGTTTGCTCATGAATGAGGCTTCGTTTGCTCATAAATGAGGCTTTGTTTGCTCATGAATGAGGCTTTGTTTAGTAGAGAAAACGCATAGCGCCACGCTCTTTATCTCCGCCAACGTTGCTGTTGGGCTTTGCAGAATGGTGCTGTTCTCTAGACACGTCTGTCCCAGAACATACACACCAGAAGTTTTACCAGCGTGGAACCTGGGTTTTCTGAATGACTGTTCAGGGTACATGCCGAACAAATCATTGGCAGCTGCTTTTTACCAACGATGCTTGTTGGGTTTCTGAGTGATCAGCTGGGTTCGTCCGCCCCAGTACTGAACACTGATACTTATATAGCGCGCTTTGGATCCGATGCTGGATGTCATTGTGTTCAGATTCCCAAGATCATCACTGTGGCCAGCAACAATGAATGCGGAACGACTCTACTTGGTTAAAGCTTTGAGAGGTCCATGATGGACATAGCTGTTCTCGTGGTGAGGTTTGTGCCAAGTGTTTGAAGTTTCTGGTGATGGTGTAGTCAAAGAGTAGAGTACGGGTACCCCACTCCCCCTCCTTTTAGACAAAAGAGGGAACTGAATTTTGTCTAGAGAGATTGAGCTTGTTCGAAGACAAGGCTTATGGAAACACTTACTCCCCCCCTTAAGGCGGAGGAGATCAGTGGAGACAAGGCTTTGTGAAACGCGTAATCCCCCCCTTTTGACGGAGGGGGGCAACTGAACCCGTCCGAAGACGAGCTGCCTACGTACCCTTTGCAGGGATCAAGTCGCCTCGTAGTTCATTTTCCTTTGGTGAGAAGACTAGTGATAGTACTTCTTCAAGTGCTTGGCGTTCCAAAAGTTAAGGATGGGAGTGCCTGTCGTGGTGGCGAGCTCATAAACTCCAGGACGAATGACTGTTGTGACTTTGTAGGGGCCTTCCCAATTGGTGCCGAGCTTGCCTGCGTTTGGCTCTGCTGTGTTCTGGAACACCTCACGCAGGACTAAGTCGCCTGTGCAGAAACGCCTCTCTCGACTCTGAGTTGTAATACCTTGAAGCTGCGCCCGGTAGTTGGTAATCCGAATGAGTGCTTGGTCGCGTCGCTCATCGAGGAAATCCAATGCATCAATAAGCATTGACCGGTTGATTTGTTCGTTGATAGGTAAGAGTTGGCGTCATACCCCGGGCGAACAGATTTCGGATGGAATAACGCATTCGGTTCCGTAGACAAGGGCGAAAGGAGTTTCGCCTGTTGCTCGTCGAGGAGTGGTGCGGTGGGACCACAAAACTCCTTCTAATTCGTCGACCCAACGGCCCTTTTTGGTCTCTAAGCGCTTTTTAAGGCCATCAAGGATCATCTTGTTGATAGCTTCTGCTTGACCGTTACCTTGGGGGTAGCGAGGCGTGGATTTGCTAAGACGGATGTTCCATTTTGCACAGAATGTCTCGAACCGGTTGGATATGAATTGCGAACCGTTGTCTGTAACGATCTCGTACGGAACTCCGTGACGACATATGATGTTTTTCCAGACAAAGCTTTCCACTTGTACGTCTTTGATGTTTGCGTAGGCTTCAGCTTCTACCCACTTTGAGAAATAATCTGTTAGCACGAGCAAGAATCGCTTCTGTTTTGACGGGTGCAGTGGTCCAACAATGTCCATGGCCCATCTCATGAACGGGTAAGGCGATGTGACAGAGGAGAGTATCGTGGTTGGTTGATGGATCTTCGGAGCGTGTCTCTGGCACTTCTCACACTTGGCTGAGAATTTCATGCAATCGCTACTACTGAAGAGGCCAAGTGACCATGTCTCTTGATTTTGATCGCAAGTGCTTTGCCTCCCGAGTGATTGCCGCAGGACCCGCTGTAGGACTTCTTCCATTATTCGCTTCGCTTCTTGTCCTTCCACGCAGGTGAGAGATAGGACCGGGAGAAACCCCATCCAAGAGGTTTCCATCAAGTAAAACATAACGCGCGTGCTTGCTTCCGCAACTTGCGAGCTGCCCATTTGCTATTGGGCAATTTACCATCGGCAATGTACTCGCGTATCTCGTCGATCCATGACTTGTCACAGCCGTATTCTACTTCTCCAGTCTCCGCGTCCATTGGAACTGCTTCGAGCTGGTCAGTGTCATGCATATTGGCGTCTGGGATTTCGGGTGCTTCTGTCATTTCTGTGTCTTCGTTAGTCGCTTCGGCGAGGGCGCCTGCTTGCGTTGCTGCTTGAGAGCGTGTTAAGATGGCGAGCGACACATCCTGTTGAATGCTGGGGAATTCAATGAACTCGACTGGAATGATCCGTTTCAGGGCCGGGTCTTCTGGCGTAGTAGTGGCGGAAGCTAGGTTGGCCAATGCGTCAGCGTCCATGTTTTCATCTCTGGGAATCTTTGTAAGGGCGAATTCTTGGAATGACGAGGCGAGGTTTTTTACTATCTTCAGATAAGCCTCCATGCGATCATCCTTTGCGATGTACTCACCGCTGAACTGACTGGTCACCAGCTGTGAGTCAGAGAACGCGTGGATGTGTTCAATTCGCAGTCCTTGGGCGAGCCTCATGCCGGCGACGAGGGCCTCATATTCTGCTTCGTTGTTAGAGGCTTTAAATCCAAGTCGAAATGATTGCTCAAGGGCCTCTCCGGTTGGCGACACTAATCGTATTCCAATTCCGGAACCATTCTTTGAAGACGAGCCGCTCACGATAGCTGCCAGATTCCGGGCTGTACCTCCTCCGGATTTTTGTCTTCAGGGAGCTCTATGAGGAAATCTGCTAGCACTTGTGACTTGTTGCAAGTTCGCCCCTTGTATTCTATGTCGTATTCGCTGAGCTCCACAGCCCACTTGGCTAACCTGCCAGATTGACTTGGGCTATGTAAAACTGAACGTAGCGGGAAAGTAATAAGGACAATAATTGAATGAGATTGAAAGTAAGGTCTTAGCTTTCTCGATGCCATGAGGACGGAGAGGGCCAGCTTCTCCAGTTGAGGGTATCTTGTCTCAGCGTCCGTGAGTGTTTTACTCACATAGAAGATAGGCTTCTGCTCGCTTCTTTCCTCCCGCACAAGGACAGCGCTGACTGCTGTCTCTGAAACAGCAATGTAGAGGAAGAGAGGTTCTCCAGTCACTGGCTTAGCAAGGATAGGTGGCATTGCCAGGTATTCCTTGAGCTGTTTGAAGGCGTCTTCGCATTTCTCTGACCATTCGAATTGTTTGTTTCCTCGTAGAGTGTTGTAGAAGGGAAGACACTTGTCAGTGGAGCGTGAAATAAACCGGTTGAGTGCAGCCACTCTCCCAGTTAACCTCTGTACCTCGCGTTTGTTCTTTGGAGAGGCCATCTGGATCAGTGCATCGATCTGTTTTGGGTTGGCTTCGATGCCTCGACAAGTGACTAGGTACCCAAGGAACTCACCGTGGTCACAAGCAAATCTACACCTTTGGATTCAGCTTCATGTTGTGGAGGTTTAGCTGGTTGAAGAACTCTTCCAGATGGGTGATGTGGTCTTCTTCTTTGAGTGACTTGACGAGCATGTCATCAATGTAAACCTCCATAGTCTTTCCTAACTGGTTCTGGAACATCTTGTTCACTAGCCTTTGATACGTTGCTCCTGCGTTTTTTAGGCCAAAGGGCATTACCTTGTAGCAGTAGATGCCCCAGTCTGTAATGAAGGCTGTCTTCTCACGATCTTCGGGGTGCATCAGGATCTGGTTGTAGCCAGAGAAAGCGTCTATGAAGCTAAGGAGCTTGTTGCCTGCTGTTGCTTCCACCAAGCGGTCAATGTGCGGTAAGGGGAAGCTGTCTTTTGGGCAGGCTTTGTTAAGATCCGTGAAGTCGACGCAGACGCGCCACTTCCCATTCTTCTTCTTGACCACGACTGGGTTGGCAAGCCAGTCGGGATACTTGACCTCGGTTATCGACCCAACTCGCAGGAGCCTCTCGACTTCGTCGTTAACAGCCTTCGCCCGCTCAGGACCCAACTTCCTTCTTTTCTGTTTGATGGGTTTAAACGTTGGATCAACATTGAGTTTGTGGCTGGTGATGTTGATATCTATCCCGGGCATATCTTCGGCGTTCCAGGCAAAGGCGTTGACGTTCTTCTGAAGGAAAGCCACTAGCTTTGTTTTGAGTATTTCGTTAAGGGCAGCTCCGACTTCGACACATCTCTCTGGGTGCTGCTCGTCGATGCACACGGAGATCACGGGTTCGCAGGTAGGTCGCTCTTCTTCTGCACGACCGTCTGCGATCTGTAATTGCTATAAGAGGTTAGCAAGGTCTTTCATTGGATTGGGATTGTTTTTTGCTTTCTTCCGCGGCCCCTGTGAGGTCGGGCGGTCTTCCCTTTCTTCATGAGTCATTGGGTTTGAGTCATCGTTCTCCTCGCGATTAAGCAGCCTAGGCGCCAAAAACACATGCGGAATCTCTTTGATTGTCCGAGATTGTTTGTACGCCGTCACCGCGGGAATTTTAAGCGCAGGTGGTAATTTGATGTTACGTCTCGCATTTGATTGAGCCATGGCGTTCCCATAATTGCGTTGTAAATGGCGGGATGATCGGACACCGTGAAGTTCACCATCTTCTTGACGCCCCATCTTGGACTAGCAGGCTAATAGTTCCCATTGTCAAAGTTGTCTCGCCAGAGAAGCCTGTTATAGGCTTTTGTTGCCCTCCGACGAGTGAGAGGTCGATCTTCATTTTTTCGAGCCGCGCCTTGAAGATAACGCCCACTGAGCTTCCAAGATCGGTGAGGACTCGAGCAACGTCGAAGTCGAAGATAGTCAGGTTGATTACCAAAGGATCGTTATGTGGATGGTCAATGCCTTCGGCATCCTCTTCGCCAAAAATGACGGGGTCGCTGGCACGCTTTGCCCTCGGGGGTGCGGAGATGTTGGCACAGACCTCGGCGCGTCTCTGGTAAGCCTCGATCGCAGTTACATTGTCAGCACAGTACTGCGACCCTCCCATGATCACGTTGATAGTGCCTTGCGGGTCTCCGCTCACGGGGTTGTCTCCATGACGTTGTCGCCGCGGAATTTCGGTCTGAACCTCGGTGACATCTTGAGCTCTTTCTTCTGGTTTGAAGTCCGCCAGGCTGATGTTACCTTTGAGAGTGCCCTCTGCCAGCTTAGCAGCCAGCTGTCGTCCTAACTCGCGGCACTTCGCAGTCGAATGCCCGGTTGTCTTGTGGAATTCACAGTACAGTTTTTCATCGTACTCCTTCGGGTCTCTAACCCATGTGAAGTTTCCTCTGCCGCGACCACGACCGCGGCCTCGGCCTCTACCATATCCGGGTGCTTCGATTTGGTAATTGTGAGCTCCTTCTGCTCCCCCTTCAAACTGGACGAAGGCGGGATTGCCTTTCTTTGGTGCAGCCAGAGATGAAATCTGAGGAGGTTCGCCTGCCTGCTTAGTTCTTCCGCCTCTCTTGGCGCGGAGCTCTTCTTCACTTCGGGCAAAATCAGCTGCACGGTGAAGAGCGTCTTGAATCGTTGTCGGAGGATTGATGGTGAGTTCATGCCAAAACGGAGATGGGCATTTAACTGCTCCTCTTAAGGCTTCCAGTGCAGATGTATTGCTTATTCCATCTACCTTTGACAGAGTATTTTTGAACCTCGTCAGGAAAGCTCGCAAGCTTTCGCTCTCTCCTTGCTTGTTGGTCCATAGCTCATGCGTCAGAATCTTTGCTCGTCAAGATGTTGTAGTGTTGTACGAACATCTCAGAAAGTTGGTGGAAGTTGTGGATCGAATTCCTCTCCAGTTTGTAGAACCACTGGAGGGCAGGCCCCTTAAGGCTTTCTACGAACAGTTTGCAGTAGCCGACGTCCTTCTCGGTTTCTTTGAAATTTGCCCTCCCTAGGGCTACCTCGACCTCCATTCGATGGTCAGCTGGGTCGGAGGGTCCTTCAGTAGCTTGGAAGCTCGATTCTTCCTGGATCGAGATTTTGGCCCTTGAGATGCTTTCAGCAAAGGGGTGTTTCGTGGCCTTCTCTAGGGCGTAGGCGACCCCGGAGCCTTCCCTGTGCTTCGCACATCTGTAGCTTAGTAGTCCTTAGGTCGGAAACGACATGGTCTAACTGGGCTTTTAACGCCATGACCTCTTCGCTTTGGGAGCCTTGTGGAGCCTTTTGCTTCTGCTCCCTCCTGTAAGGCTTTGCCATGGTTGGAGCTTCTTCTCCATCAGCGATGGTGTTGTAAGCAGCTGCCTTAGTTCGGATGCGTCTCCGAGGGGGTTGATCTTCGTCCGATTCTCCCACTGCTCGCTCGGGAGTTTCATCAGATTCCTGATGAGGCGGTGGTGGAGGCAGATCTTCTGGGTCAATACGGTCGGTTCGAGGAGGCAGCTTCTCATGTCGAATCCTTCGAATGACTCGGGGCGTGGTGAAGTTGAGGTGCGTTGGACGGACACGAGATCTTTTGCGAGTCTGTCTTCTGAGGGCCTGCAATTCGTTCGTCATAGCCTCATGGTATTTTTCCTGATCCTGTGCTTTCTTCGTGAGCACATCAAGTATCTGCTTGATCTCCGTGATATCCGCTGGGTTGTTGTCGTGAGGCGCGGCACTTTCCATAGAGTTTTCCTTTTCCTCGCTGCTCCTGTGAGACGAGGATCCTTCGTTGCTCGTGCTGTTGTTACCGGACATCTTGGTGGTGTTGCGAAACCTAGCTTTCTTGTGTCAGAAATTTTCTAGTATCCCCACAGACGGCGCCAAATTGTGGGAGTCGAAACTAACACAATTAGATTTGTAAGGGTTCGTGAGGAGGAAGAGATTTCTAGGGTTAGCTAAGATCGCAAGAGATGAGTAAGAGCTTTTGTTATTGCTATGTAAAAGTTTGAGTATAAGATTGTGTATGTGATTGCGGATCCTTTACAAGGGTTTTTACATCGACTATATATACTATCTCTAAGGCGGCTGAACATTCCTAAGTCTTCGCGGAATTGCTTCTTGAGTCGGTTGCATCAATGTGGGCTTCGGTTCGGACCGGGCTATCTTCGCTCATTGGGCTGAAGACTGTATTGGACCGAGGGTGTGGTCAACAGCCTTGGAGAGGCCAGGTCGCCTGGCTTCAGCGGCCGTGGTCGCTTGGCCTCGGCCGCGTGGTCGCCGTCTGCGAGCACGTGGTCGCATCTCGTGGTGCCGAGCACGTGATCGGCCCGACGCGGTCCGAGCACGTGGTCGGCTCTTTCCCGGTCCGTTGTCTGCTTTGTCTAGATTTAACTGCCACATGTTCTGCACCGCGGGAAGACTTAGGTGTTGTTGCTCCTTTTTCATCGAGAGTCTGGAGGACCATTTCTTTTAATCATCTTGTCTTCGGACGTTAATGTTGAGCGGGTGAAAAACGACCCCAACAATGTCTCGTAAACACACACTCTTTATTTTGTCTTCTCTTTCTAATCTTGCCTCCTTCTCTTTATATTGAGGCTGAGACTCCATTGTACTCTTATCAAACTTTTATTCTAAAACTCTTCATACTTGTTTGATCATTTCTTGCTCAAAGTGTCGGGTCTTCATTCCTTCACACCGAGCAAGCCGATAGTCTTAGAGTCTGTCACAACTCTTAAGAAGTATCACTTCGATTCACCTCTGGTTCATCACGTCCAGAGTCCTTACTCATGATACGATCCTTCCCAAGAATCGGCACTTTCGGATTGGTAGAAAGATGTAACGATGGATAATCTTCGAGGGACTCGAAGTGGTGGATCGAATGGTCGCACAGGAGTTGCGGAAGGCTCCTGATATACCTCAATGCCTCCTAGGATATGACACACCTAGACAAGACAAGATTTGATTCCTCGGATATGACATACCGAGACGAATCGATCTGATTGTTGGATATTACACACCAAGCAATCGAAAGTTCTAAAAGAACTAAAGAGAATCACTCTCAAGGTTTTGAAAATAAAAAGTTGGATATTTTATTCATATGAGTTTACATGAATATAAAGAAAAGAAAACTTAGAAACTAAGCTAAGTCATTATTGTCTTGGAATAAAGAGAAATAAAAGAAAAGAAATAAAGATAGTGAGTTGAATGTGAATTCAACCCTTGGACTCCTCATGCATGCATCTTGAAATGATCCTTGGACTTCTCCATGCTTCTTTGGCCGAGATATTCATTTGCTGGGGCTTTTTGGGCTTGCTGGACTTTGTAGAAATACCTCCTAGATGCCAAACATAAGCCTAGAGGCTTGCAAACCAATTAGGCCTTGAACTCTTCATGTTTAGAACCAGATTGACCCGTTTTGGTAAATGGGTAATAACTTTGTGGTCCGATATCCATTGCTTCTGTTTTTGGGCTTCTTGGAAAGCTAAGAGATCCAGCAAGATTATCCAATTGGTTTTACGTCGATATCATACCTGAGTTGGGCTGTGCATCATGATCTTTGGCTCAGTCGCGCAATAGGGCCTGAAGCAGATCCATGGAATTGTAAAATTCATATCTCCCAAGTCTGAACTTATTTTGATGTAAATCCAATTCGACGTGATTCTGGAATAGATCAAGATTCCAGGAAAATTTAGTTCGTAGCTTAAATCCTTCTGGTTTGCTCGGAATCCTCTATTGAACGTGCGTTGGTCCAAACCGAGTAAGCTGAAGATCATATGACTTGTAAATTCAATATCTCCTTCATATGAACTTTCTTTGGACTGATTCTACTTTGACGTGAACCTCTGATGAGTTGAAAATATATTCCAAGTGGTCTTTGGGCTGGAACAGTTGAGCTTGGACGTCCTTTCACTGAACAAGACACATGGGTCTTCTCGCCTAGCACTCGGATCGATCGGAATCAATGTTTAGCTCTTGATCTTGTGACTTCTCCAATGTTTGAAAAATGTATGATTTTTATTATATTTGATTCTTTCCAGGATCATATCAACTCACGTACCGAACAAGTCTGAAAGTGTAAAGGTTCATCATCACCTTTAGAAGTTTCGCATCGATCCATAAAACCCATCAGACCATACTCGCCATTTCACATCATTTCATCACTTCCGCATCACTAATCTCATCCCTCCGACTATCACAACCTATTGGAGAGGATTCAGGGACTTGATCCTCATCTAGGATCATATCATGTACCCACCACCACCTGGAACTTCCCGTACTGCTTGGTTACTTCTCCTCGACCAAATTTTGCTTGACCGGTACACTGCCCATGTCGAGAACTCCATTGCCCGAAGCAAGGGTGTTACAATTCTCCCCCACCCTAAATGGATTCGTCCTCGGATCCATGGTCATCTTTGGTATTTACTTGCTTACCAAACCACTTCTTAAAGTTGACCTTTATTCCTTCCTCGGGTTCCCACGTGACTTCTTCCTCTCTGTCATGGTCCCAAACCACGTTCAACATTTTTATGATCTTTTTCTTCACGACCTTGCTTTTCTCGCCTATCACTTTAACCGGCCTACCCGCAATTGCCATGTTAGCGTGTAAGTCCGAAGGCAAACCAGGCAACACCGCGTCTCTCGAGGTTATGCACTTTTCAGCATAGAAACATGAAATACCTTATGAAAAGCAAACATTGCCGACGGCAACTCCAACTTATAGGCAACCGGTCCGATTCGCTCCAAAACCGTGTATGGTCCTATGTACCTTTGTGACAACTTAGAACTCATCTTTGCCGGATTCTTTCCTTTATACGTGATCATCTTAAGATACACAAGATCCCCCACGGTAAACTCTAACTCTCTACGGTGTTTATCAGCATAACTTTTTTGTCTATCCTGAGCCTCTTTCATCTTAGACTTCACAACCTTAATCCTTTCGGTTGTTTCTCGAATAAAGTCTTGGCCCAAAATGCTACGTTCCCCCACCTGGGTCCAAGAGATGGGTGTGCGACAAGGCCGTCCGTATAAGGCCTCAAAAGGTGACATACCAATGCTCCCATGATAGCTATTATTGTATGCAAATTCTACTAGGGTGAAATGATATGTCCAACGCTCACCCCAATCTAACACACACACCCATAACATATCCTCGAGTGTTTGGATGGTGCTCTCGGACTATCCATTGGTCTACGGATGATGTGCCATGCTCATGTGATCTTTAGTGCCAAACTTCTTTTGGATTTCCCTCCAAAACTTACTAGCAAACTTGGAGTCTCTATCCGACACTATGCTAGCCGGGACTCCATGCAAGTGTACGATTTCCTTAACATACAACTCGGCCAGCCTCTCCGCACTATCCTTTTTATACATCGGAAGGAATTGTGTTGCCTTAGTCAATCGGTCTACGACTACCTAAATTGCATCCCTCTTATCACACGCTGGTAACCCAGTCACAAAATCCATAGTAATTCGATCCCACTTCCACTCGGGAATCGGCAGGCTCATTAATAAGCCACCCGAAACATGATGTTCCGCCTTAACTCTCTGACAAGTTGTGCAACTCGTAACCCACTCACCAACATCTCATTTTATACCGTTCCAATGGTAATAATGCTTCAGGTCGTGATACATCTTAGTGGTACCTGGATGTATCGATAGTTTGGATTGATGCTCTTCCCTTCAGATTTCTTCCCTTAAACCCTTGTCATTAGGAACACACACACAACCTTTAACCAGAATGGTACCATTATTCGAAATCTGATACTCGATCTAATCATTTTGTGCCACCCTCTTCAAGTTCTCATCCTTTTCTTCGGCAATCCGTACCTGGGTCAACAAATCAGCTTGATCTGCGGCTCCCAAGCCCAATGGTTCTGACTCCTCGGTCAAAACGTTCAGCCTCAAACTTTATGACACTACCTGTTTCCTACTTAGTGCGTCCACCACCAAGTTAGCCTTACCCGGGTAGTAAGCTATCTCTAGATCGTAATCGGCTACGAATTCCATCCATCTCCTCTGTTAAGATTCAACACCGGTTGAGTGAAGAAGTACTTTAAACTTTTATGATCTGTAAATACTTGCACCTTCTACCCATATAAATAAGATCCCCAAATCATAAGTGCAAATACTACCGCAGCCATTTCTAAATCAAGCGTTGGATAATTCCCTTAATGCTTCATTAGCTGCCTAGAAGCATAAGCTATCACTATATCCCTTTGCATCAACACACACCCAAGTCATATTCTCGAGGTGTCCGTGTACACTACATACGGCACACCCAGCTCGGGTAATGTTAAAACCGGCGTATTGGTAAGCATGTCCTTAAGCTTACAAAAGCTTGTCTCGCAATCCTTGGACCAAACAAACGGTACATCCTTCCCAGTTAGCTTAGTCAACGAGTTAGCCATACGCGCAAAGCCCTTAAAAAACCTCCTGTAATAGCCGGCCAAACCTAAGAAACTTCGGATCTCAGTGGCGTTTCTCAGCCTCGGCCAATCCGCTATGGCCTTAATCTTTTCCGAGTCCATGGATACTCCCTTATCCGAGACTACATGACCCAAAAGCTACACTTACTAATTTTAGCAAACAACTTGTGTTTCCGAAGTTTACTCATCACGGCCCTTAGGTGATGCTCGTGATCCTCGCGAGTCTTGGAGTAAACCAAAATGTGATCAATGAACACTATCACAAACTCATCTAAATGTTCCCGGAACACATTATTTATTAACTTCATAAATGTTGTTGGGGCATTAGTGAAACCAAACGGCATCACAACAAATTTATAATGCCCATAACGCGTCCTAAACGCCGTCCCACGAACATCCATCTCATCAATTGGAATTTGATGGTGACCTGATGCCAAATCAATCTTAGAAAACCATGTAGCTCCCCTGAGTTGATCCAACAATTCATCAATTCTCGATAATGGATACCAATTTTTAATCGTCACCCGATTCAATCCTCGGTAATCAATGCAAAGTCTAAAGGTTCCATCCTTTTTCTTTACAAATAAAACTGGAGCTCCCCAAGGTGAACTACTAACCCTTATAAATCCTTTTTCCATAAGTTCTCCCAACTGCTTTTTAAGTTCAGCCATCTCGGTAGGTGCCATCAGATAAGGCGCCTTTGAGATCGGAGCCGTCCCAGGCTCGAGCTCAACTGTAAATGGATCTGACCGTGATGGTGGCAATCCAGAGATCTCACGAAACACATCCTCAAATTCTTGGACAACCTGAATATCCTTCAGCTGTATCCCGCTACCCTCCTC
The DNA here is from genome assembly GCA_028015245.1 of Cardamine occulta. NCBI lineage: Eukaryota > Viridiplantae > Streptophyta > Magnoliopsida > Brassicales > Brassicaceae > Cardamine > Cardamine occulta. Next base: position 9,558,801 of record CM051374.1, read on the forward strand.
CACCATAGTGATGGCAGCTAGATAAGCCTCGCATCCCTTCTTTAACAACCGCTCCACTTGAACGGCCGACACAATTAAACTTCCGGACGTGGGTCTAAATCCCTGACAAACAACCATCCACTTACCCATCTCAAATTTCACCCGACCCCTGAAACAATCCAAATGGGCCTTATACTTCCCAAGCCAATCCATGTGTAGGATCACATCATAAAACTCTACTGGACAGATTACTAGGTCGGCTTGCATATCAACTCCGCCAATCCAAGTAGGCACGTCCCTGACCCATCCCAAGGTCCTCATGAGTTGACCGCCAGCTGCTCTTACCTATCCTTTATGGCTTCCCGGTTCCTTCCGGAATCCGCCTTTACCGATCAACTCCGGGGGCACAAAACAATGCGAAGTTCCCGAGTCAAACAAAACAAGGGTCTCTATTCCGCATATACTTAAGGTCCCTAAACAATTCTTTACTACTAAGGAACCCCAAAACAACCACACACACAAAAATAAACAAACAGAAAAATCACAAGTTAGGTTTTCCCGAAACTCACCATTGATCGGACGAGAAGTACTAGGACCGCTCGTGTCATCAGCCATCGTATACACCTGGTGCTTGCCCGCTGGCCTCTTAGGAGGTGGTGGTAACGCCAGTCCCTGCCCCTGATCTTGCTTCTCCACTAACTTCGCACATTGATTCTTAAAATGCCCCGGCTCCTTACAATTGTTGCAAGTCCTTTCCCCTTCGGGTTTTGGGCAATTGGCGATCCTATGATCCTTACTACCACACCTGAAACAGCCCCCACTCGAGTAACCAGAACCACTCTCCCCACTCGGCTTACCCAAACCCATGTTTTCCCATTTTCTCTGTTGTCCGGAACTGTTACCGGGCTTGGTACACAAAGAACCACCTTGAGACTTACGGTTATCCGCCGACTTAGCTTGTCTCTTGTTCTCCTCAGCCCTCATACCGGATTCAATCACAGCCGCCTTCTCCACAAGGTCAGCCATGGACCCATAATCCCGCATCAAACACCGGTTGTGCAGTTCCAGCCGCATACCGTGCATGAATCTACGGATCTGAATCCGTTCATCCTACAAATCTCTACCCGCATATCTCTTTAGGGTATTAAACTCAGCCTCATATTCTCTCACCTTGAGGTTGAGGCGCTTGGGCTGGTCCAGTTGGGACGTTAGGAAATGTACTTTGTTGTTGATGAAAGGAGGACATGGCTGGAAGTTGTTGTTGCCACCAAAGTTGTTGTTTTGAAAGCGGTTTTGAAACAGCTTTGATTGCTGCGGGTAGTTCGGATCTTGAGGGTTCTTGTAACACCCCTATCCGTAAAATTTGCCCTAACAATGGTGTTAACCGGTAGACCTCAAAAAATTTCTCAATAAAACTCTAAGTCTTAAACGAGGTTTTCTGGATTTCCTTAAATTCAAAGTTTATATGCACAGCGGAACTACAACACCTAAGTCATGAAAGCGAGTCTCCAAATTTCTAAAATAAATTCCAATCAACTAACCAAATCTCAACAAAAGAATTCCTCAATAATTCAATAACTCAAATATCTCAAATACTCGCTAACATGGTTCTTAAGCAACTAAACATTAAACTCAAAGCACAAAATAATAAAATCAACTAAACTCAAATTCCCAATAAAACGATCCGTCCCATCCAAAGCCTCCAGGTCCCGGGAGCTCCTCCTTAATCTTTATTACCTGCATCAATGAGTGGATGCGTAAGCAAAAGAATTGCCTAGTGAAGCGATCATTCTGTCTACCAGGTTTTAGTATCAAGACAATTCAATATATGTGCATGATTAATCAAGTTAAGTCAATGTAAAACAAAAGTTCCCTTAAACACATATGCCGAAGAACATACAACACAACAAATGGAACCAAACTGTCAAGACATCAAACGCAATACCCTTAACATAAACAAGACAACCAACACAACCAAATCACCACAAACACAAACCACAGTCACGCACTCAACTTATGTTCTAGCTGAACCTCCAATTAACCTACAGAACACACAAATATCAGATCAATACGTGCGATCTTACCCAAAACTAAACCAACTCACAGATCCAATGGTAACACCTTACCGAGAAGAATTTCGTGTGATCTAAGCTACCAACTTCTTAACCCACTCGTGCTTTCTGAAAATCTCTAGAGCAGAATCATCAAACAACGCAAATAGTAGTCTTCTATCGGAAAACATCTTAAAATCCACAAAGGAAATGCTTACCCTTTAGCAATTTCTCAATTCTCGGTACAAACACACAATCTCCAAAGTCTGCTAGGGTTTCGTGTTATTGCTGCGATTTCCCTAAGTTATGAGGCTCCAAAACCTTAAAACTCTTATATATAGCCGCCCCTTAGAGTTGGGGTTACAACTCGGGCCTTAAACCTTATAATTTATCCACAGATTTCCATGTTTTGTGGCACAAAACTTCTTCCATGGCTCGGCCACTGCAGCACCAACTTATTCCATACTTAGTCATAAAAATAAGACTTTGGGTCACGGCATATCTCCAATTGCCCGGTCCAAATCAATTATTGTCACAAACAGACACAACCCGGTGAAACCGACTCACATGCTTACCCAAGGCTCGGTCAAAGTCCTTTAAACCAAAATCTGGCTCGACCCAAATAAATTAAATCCAAAAATAATACTATGTATCGAAACAGAATTTAAAATGCACGGTCCAATTGGCCCAATGCTCACCGACCTATCCAAAACGTGGATCACCGACCTATCAACATAATTAACATCTTCTTCTTGATTGAATGAATCATCAAACTCTTATAAAGCATCATTGTTTACTGTGCGATGTTGGTTCCTTAGATGTTGGCTCATCATGTTCTTAAGCTCGGTGATCTGCTTAGCATCAGAATCGGTGCAAGTATTGCTACTACTTGCAGCAAGGTTTTCAATGAGAGCTCATCCTTCTGGAATGGGCTTAGTAATGAAGTCTCCATTGCTGGCTTGGTAGTGTAAACCTCTATAGAAATTTCTTCGAAGATCACCTCCACGCAAGCCATGGTGAGAATAGTAACGTTCATAGTCCTTAAAGCGTTCCCATGCTTCGTAAAAATATTTGACCGGCCCTTGTTGAAAGCTTTGAAGCTTGTTCCTAAGAGAGTTGGATATTGACTTCGTGTAGAAGTGGTTAAGAAAGGTTAACTTCCATCCTTCCAAAGTAGTGATCGATCCAGGGGGTAAAGATTTTAACAATCTATGAGCCTTGTCGGCTAGAGAGAAAGAAAAAAACTTCCACTTAAAATAGTCTTCGGGTACACCATTTTTTCTTGTTATACTCCAGATTTCTTCAAAGAGATTGATGTGATCCATAGGATGTTCCGTGGAGAGTCCATGGAACTGGTTTTGCTACACCAAACCAATGATTTGAGGTATTATCTCGTAGTCACATTGTGGATACAGTATCTCACAGCCAATAAAATAATAAAATGTTTATTAAGTAAAATAAGATTTGCGTTACGAAAATGTACAAGTAAATAGAAATTAAGTATAATAAGAGAAATAGTAGAAAAGTTGTTTATATATTAATCTTTTGTGAAAAATAGTTGACCCCCTTACAAGACTATGAAGGTCATTATTTATGCATGAATTAGAGAATAAATGCTAAGAATAATGACTAAGTAATTCTATAATTCTCCTTAAAGTCGTTGGTTTAAATCTAGTCTTTAATGTCGTATCGTTCTTCATTTCGAATGAAATCTTCTTCGAATAGCAGATCCACCTTGCTTTGCGGATAGTCTTTGGTTTTGCTCGCTTCCTCCACCACGAGGCTTCGCTACCTGATATGACTATGGCTAGCAAGGAGGAGGAACCAATGCAACATGGAGACGACAATGAGGAGCAAAGGAAGCAGCTGGAACCGGAACTACAAGGAGCTGAAGATTTATGCATTTCTCCGGGTCCTATCACTCGGTCTAAATAAGAGAAGCTCAAGACCACTTTGTAACATATCCTCAACACCATCTCGGGCAGTTTGGTGTGTGCTAATCCAGCCACATTGGTTGTGATCCAAGCCACCTAAATATTTATCAAGAGAGGTGATATGACTTACACTCTTTTACCCTTCATTTGGTTTTGTCCCATTGGGTTTTCCAAATAAGGTTTTTAATGAGGTAAGACATATCACTCACTCATCAGCCTCTTGATAAAGCCTAAGCCCACCTCTATGAGCCATATCACTCATGAGTCCATGTGCCGTACCCGTTTTGCTTGTTCCGAAGAAAGATGGTAGCTGGAGGATGTGTGTCGATTGTCGTGCTATCAACAATATCACTGTAAAGTATCGACATCCCATACCTAGATTAGATGATATGCTTGATGAATTTCATGGTTCTAGCATCTTTTCTAAGGTAGATCTTAAAAGTAGATACCATCAAATTAGAATGCAAGAAGGGGATGAATGGAAAACCGTATTTAAAACTAAGCATGGTCTTTATGAATGGTTAGTCATGCCTTTTGGGTTAACAAACGCACCTAGTACTTTCATGAGACTAATGAAGCACGTTCTTAGATCATTTATAGGTCGTTTTGTAGTGGTATATTTTGATGACATTTTAATCTATAGCCGAAGCTTAGATGAACATGTGGAGCATCTTAGAAAAGTTTTAGAAGTGCTTAGAAAGGAAACCTTATACGCTAATCTTAATAAATGTACTTTTGGAACGGATAACCTTGTCTTTTTAGGCTTTGTTGTGAGTACAGATGGTATCAAGGTTGATGAAGAGAAGATACGAGCTATTAGAGATTGGCCGAGTCCAAAGACTGTTAGTGAAGTAAGAAGCTTCCATGGTTTAGCTGGTTTCTACAGGAGGTTTGTTAAAGACTTCAGCACTTTAGCTGCCCCACTCACGGAGGTTATCAAGAAGAATGTCGGATTCAAGTGGGAGCCAGCTCAAGAAAATGCATTTCAAACCTTGAAAGAGAAGCTCACACATGCCCCGGTTTTATCTCTTCCTAATTTCGATAAAAACTTTGAAATTGAATGTGATGCCTTAGGAATTGGTATTGGTGATGTTCTTATGCAGGAGATGAAGCCCATAGCTTACTTTAGTGAAAAGCTTGGAGGCGCCACACTCAATTACCCGACTTACGACAAAGAGCTCTATGCGCTTGTTAGGGCTTTGCAAACTTGGCAACATTATGTTTGGCCCAAGGAGTTTGTTATCCACACAGATCATGAGTCTCTCAAGCATCTCAAGGGACAACAAAAGCTGAACAAGAGACACGCCAAGTGGGTTGAATTCATTGAGACATTTCCGTACGACGTACCTCCGATGCTCTTTCTCGGAGGTACGTTCTTTTGAATTCTCTTAAGGTTAAGTTACTAGGATTTGAACAAATCAAAGAACTGTATGATAGTGATGTTGACTTCAAAGAAACCTATGCTGCTTGTGAAAAATTTGGCGTTGGAAAATATTTTAGGAGTGATGGATTTTTATTCTACGATAATCGCCTATGTGTACCTAACTCCTCCTTGCGAGATTTGTTTGTCCAAGAAGCTCATGCAGGTGGACTTATGGGACATTTTGGCATGGCAAAGACGTCAAGTGTACTACGTGAGCTGATGTGATCCTGGGGGAGGATCACGTCCCTGAATGCTCTCCAAATGCTAGGTGAAGTCTTTGAAGCAAGGAAACCCTCCGATGTACCGGTTTGATGATGATTGGCGAGTGAGAAGGGGAACAGATCGGTTCAGATGGATGAGTAACCACGAAAATGGATTGAATGAAACTTCTAAGAGTTGCGGAATCACTCTTAGACTTTCAAGGGCGTTCGTAGTGCAAGGAGATTTCCGAATACACTAATCGAACATGATCAAACAGTTTCAAAGATGATTGAGAATAAGAAAGGTTTGATAAATCTGAAGAGAAAGAGAATACAAGTACTTATAGAGTTTCAGATACTTAGAACTAAAATATAGAAAATAGCAATTACTTAATGAGTCAAAGCTGATCATTAAGTGTACAAAAGACTTAAGACAAGTAACTCTTCAGCTTCAAAGTGGCGAGAATGGAGTGAATGGAGTGGGCTTGGATTTCATCAAGAGGAAATGATAAAGAGTGTGTGGGCTGGCCTCATTAAAAACCTCTCTTGGAAAACCCATTGGGATAAAACCAAGAGGAGGGAAAAAGAGTACAAGTCCACACACCTCTCTTGATGAATGCTTGCGGCGTGAATCACAATCAAGGTGACTGGATTAGCAAACTCAAGTCGGCCCTGGATATGGTGTAAGAGAGTGTAGAATGCTTGATGGAATCTTGCTTGCTTGGATCGAGTCACCGGACCAAGGGGCACATGTAGATCTTTGTCGTTGGCTTCCTCAAGTCCATGTTGCTTTGTGGCTTCTCCTTTAGCTTCCTTAAGCTCTGGTTCAAGCTGCTCCTCCATCTCCTTAGCTCCCTTAAGCTCTGGTTCAAGCTGCTCCTCTATTTCCTTAGCTTCCTCAAGTCGGCTGCTGGTTAGGATCTCATCATCCTCTCCCACTTGAAAAGGATTTGACCTCAAATCCGTTTCATCTTGGAGGTCCAGCTGGTAGGCATTGTCGTTAAGTTTCTTGATGACTTTGAAAGGACCGTCGATTCGGGGCATCAGCTTGGACTTTCTTTCGTTGGGAAATCTTTCCTTTCTCAAATGTATCCAAACCAAATCGCCTTCTTCGAAAATCTTTTCCTTTCGGCCTTTGTTAGCATACTTGGCATAGAGTTTGGTCTTGCTCTCCAAATTGATCCGAGCTTTCTCATGAATCTGCCTGACAAGTTCTGCTTTCTTTCTTCCATCTAAGCTAACTCTTTCACTCACAGGTAAAGGCATTAGATCCAAAGGTGATATAGGATTAAAACCATAGACAATTTCAAATGGAGAAAACTTAGATGCAGAATGCCTAGCATGGTTATAAGCAAACTCTACATGAGGTAAACACTCTTCCCAAGTCTTTAGATTCTTTTTAATCAATGCACGCAACAAAGTAGATAAAGTCCTATTAACTACTTCGGTTTGACCATCAGATTGTGGGTGACAAGTCGTAGAGAAACAAAGCTTAGTTCCTAACTTAGACCAAAGCGTTTTCCAAAAATAGCTAAGGAACTTAGTGTCTCTATCCGATACAATGGTCCTAGGCATACCATGCAACCTAACAATTTCCCTAAAGAACAATCCGGCTATATTCATTGCATCATCAGTTTTATGACAAGGGATAAAATGTGCCATTTTAGAGAACCTATCTACTACCACAAAAACAGAGTCCTTTCCGGTCTTAGTCCTAGGTAATCCAACAATAAAATCCATAGAGATGTCATGCCACGGATGCAAAGGAATGGGTAAAGGGGTATACAAACCGTGAGACTGGATTTTAGACTTAGCTTGTTTGCAAGTTGTACATCTTTCACAAGCTTTCTCTACATCTCTCCGCATGTGTGGCCAAAAGAAATGTTCTTGCATCACACTCAAGGTCTTAGCTACGCCAAAATGTCCCATGAGACCACCTGCCTGAGCTTCCTTCACAAACAAATCTCTTAAAGAGGAGTTAGGTACACACAATCTATTTTCATAAAAGAGAAAGCCGTCACATTGAAAATATTTGCCGCTACCGAACTTCTCACAAGAAGCATAGATGTCCTTAAAATCAGGATCAGAAGCATATAAAGTCTTGATATGCTCGAACCCTAGTAGCTTAACTTCTAAAGAGTTCAAGAGAACATACCTCCGAGAAAGAGCATCGGCTACTACATTCTCTTTTACCTTTCTTGTACTTAATGACGTATGGAAAAGTCTCAAGGAATTCAACCCACCTTGCGTGTCTTTTATTCAGCTTTTGTTGTCCTTTGAGATGCTTTAGAGACTCATGATCCGTGTGGATAACAAATTCCTTGGGCCAAAGATAATGTTGCCATGTTTGCAAGGCACGAACAAGTGCATAGAGCTCTTTATCGTAAGTGGGGTAATTGAGCGTGGATCCTCCAAGTTTTTCACTAAAGTAGGCTATGGGCTTCATTTCCTGCATAAGTACAGCACCAATACCAAATCCTGAAAGCATCTTCTTGAGCTTGCTCCCACTTAAATCCAACATTCTTTTTGATAACTTCAGTGAGTGGAGCTGCTAGAGTGCTAAAGTCTTTGACGAATCTCCGATAAAAACCGGCAAGGCCATGAAAGCTTCTCACTTCGCCGACATTTCTAGGACTCGGCCATTCTTTGATCGCTTGGATCTTTTCCTCATCAACCTTAATGCCATTTGTACTCACAACAAAACCTAAGAAGACAAGGTTATCTGTTCCAAAGGCACATTTCTTAAGATTAGCATACAAGGTTTCTTTCCTAAGTACTTCCAAAACTTTTCTAAGATGCTCCACATGATCATCCAAGCTACGGCTATAGATTAGGATATCATCGAAATATACAACCACAAAATGACCTATGAATGCTCTAAGAACATGATTCATTAGTCTCATGAAAGTACTAGGTGCGTTGGTTAATCCAAAAGGCATGACTAACCATTCATATAGACCATGTTTAGTTTTAAATGCGGTTTTCCATTCATCCCCTTCTTTCATCCTAATTTGATGATATCCGCTTTTAAGATCTACCTTAGAAAAAATGCTAGAACCATGCAATTCATCAAGCATATCATCTAATCTAGGTATAGGATGTCGATACTTTACAGTGATATTGTTGATCGCACGGCAATCGACACACATCCTCCAGCTTCCATCTTTCTTAGGGACGAGCAAAACGGGCACGGCACATGGGCTCATACTCTCTCGGATATGTCCTTTCTCCATGAGCTCGGTGACTTGCTGTTGAAGCTCCTTAGTCTCTAGAGGATTGGTTCTGTAGGCGGGTTTGTTGGGAAGAGAAGCTCCGGGGGTGAAATCGATCTGGTGTTCAATACCACGGATTGGCGGTAGACCTTGTGGAGGTTCTTCCGGGAAAACGTCTTGAAACTCCTGTAAAAGAAACTGAATTTTTCTAGGGATTTCCTGCACCGTTTGGTTAGTTTTAAGACATTCTTTAAACACAAAAAGTAGGGATGGCGGATAACTTCCTTGTTGAGGCTTGATCATAAGATTGGTCGGTTGTTTGCGCTTGGATTCGGAAGTGGTCTTGTTTTTCTTCAAAGCGATCTGGTCTAGATGAACCTCTTGCGGTGTTAACGGTACGAGAATGTTCCTCTTGCCTTTGAACTCAAAGGTATACCGGTTGGTGAATCCATCGTGCATGACTTTACGATCAGATTGCCAAGGTCTTCCATGAAGTATATGCCCAGCATCCATCGGCAAGATATCACATAGGACTTCATCTTCATATTTTCCGATAGACAAAGGAACTAAGACTTGATGCTTAACTTCCAACTCTCCCTCATCATTAAGCCATTGTAGTTTGTAAGGCTTAGCTCTCTTAATGACCGTTAGCCCAAGTTTTTCCACCATGGACTCACTCGCGACGTTAGTGCAACTTCCTCCATCGATCACTAAGCTACAAACCTTTTCTTTTACTAGACATCGAGTATGGAATAGATTCTCCCGTTGCTCATTTTTCTCGAAAGTAGCATGCAGATTCAAAGTCCTCCTTGTGACTAAGAGTCGTCCTACCGTTGGCACTGCACCATGCTCTTCTATAGACTCAGCTTCGAATGTTCTTCTTCCGATTCTAGCTCTCCATCGGCTCGAATGACTATGGTTCGTTTATTGGAGCAGGCGTCAATAATGACCAAAACCCTTACCTGTGAAGCATTGTATTTCCCTGGTCTTGGTGCTTGAACCCTTATCAATGCCCTTAAGACGTGGCTCTTCTGTCCTAGGCTTGGAAATGGGCTGGTGGTCCTTGATAGGTTTGTCGTCTCGGGTATCGCTGACTCTTGTGGAAACATAACCGGTCTACGGTTCCTTCTCTTAAGCTGTTTCTCAAACATGTTAGCTTTATGCAGAAGCTCTTCCATTTCCACATAATGGTGTACTTCCAGCCGATCCATAATTTCCCTATTAAGGCCGCCCATAAATCTGGCCATAGTAGCTTCACCATCTTCTCGGATATCAGCTCTAAGCAACAAAGTTTCCATCTCCTTGTAGTATTCTTCCACAGACTTACTTCCTTGAGATAGATTCCTCAGCCTTAGATGCAACTCTCTATGATAATGACTAGGTATAAATCTCTTCCTCATAATAATCTTCATTTGATTCCAAGTTTCAATAGGAAGATCTCCAACCCTTCTCCTTGAAGTTACTAGCTGATCCCACCAACTTAAGGCATAATCCTTGAATGCGGTTGGAGCTATCCGAACCATGTGGTCTTGAGTGAATTCTCTGCAGTCAAAGACGATCTCAATCTTTTTCTCCCACTCTAGATATTCTTCCGGATTATTGGTTCCATGGAAAGATGGAATCTCGATTTTTAGGCCGCTAAAGGATCTCGGGTTTGAGTTTGATTGATCCTAAGGGGTTGTTCCTCTCTTGGCCGTCTTCTCCTTGAATGGTGTGTTCTAGAGGAGTGACTATAGTACTGCTCAGCCTCAGAAGGTTGTGATTGCCTCCTAAATCGGTCGTTGATGGATCTGTCAACTTCAGCTCTCATCTGTGCCCTCATGGTTGCTATACTCGCTCATCATTGCCTTAAAGGAGTCAAGAAGTTGCTTGTTGGAGTTTGCGGATTCTTCTTCACCATTGCTGCTTTCTGCCATGGTACCTGATCAGATTGAAACAAAATAACAAGTAAAATGCCCAACAGATAACACAACAACAATACAAGATAAGCTTGCTTGGAATTCCAAGAGACAGTTTGGTTTGATCGATTCGAATAAAATACCCAAACACGTTCAAAAATTCTAGAAACAATTTTCTAAAATACCTGACTCGTTTTAAAGACAAATCCAACCGATCTCACTATTTTAGCAATTAAAACGGATTTATGAAAATTAAAACACTGAAAAGTCGCAGAAATTCTCTTTTCAAAATCACTTGAAGATGATCGGTCAGATTAAAATATCAAATCGTGTCCAAAAATTCCGAAATCAATTTTCACATAAACTAGACTCATAATATGTTCTTTGAAAACTGATTTGACGATTTTATCTATTACCAAAGATTTATGAAAATTCCGACAATCAACAGATAAATCAATTCAAAGGTTATGAAGAATATGAAAGGGTATAATCGGTTTGAAAAGACACAACCTGAGATGGAGTCTGCTCTGATACCACTTGATGTGATCCTGGGGGAGGATCACGTCCCTGAATGTCCTCCAAATGATAGGTGAAGTCTTTGAAGCAAGGAAAGCCTCCGATGAACCGGTTTGATGATGATTGGCGAGTGAGAAGGGGAACAGATCGGTTCAGATGGATGAGTAACCACGAAAATGGATTGAATGAAACTTCTAAGAGTTGCGGAATCACTCTTAGACTTTCAAGGGCGTTCGTAGTGCAAGGAGATTTCCGAATACACTAATCGAACATGATCAAACAGTTTCAAAGATGATTGAGAATAAGAAAGGTTTGATAAATCTGAAGAGAAAGAGAATACAAGTACTTATAGAGTTTCAGATACTTAGAACTAAAATATAGAAAATAGCAATTACTTAATGAGTCAAAGCTGATCATTAAGTGTACAAAAGACTTAAGACAAGTAACTCTTCAGCTTCAAAGTGGCGAGAATGGAGTGAATGGAGTGGGCTTGGATTTCATCAAGAGGAAATGATAAAGAGTGTGTGGGCTGGCCTCATTAAAAACCTCTCTTGGAAAACCCATTGGGATAAAACCAAGAGGAGGGAAAAAGAGTACAAGTCCACACACCTCTCTTGATGAATGCTTAAGCGGCGTGAATCACAATCAAGGTGACTGGATTAGCAAACTCAAGTCGGCCCTGGATATGGTGTAAGAGAGTGTAGAATGCTTGATGGAATCTTGCTTGCTTGGATCGAGTCATCGGACCAAGGGGCACATGTAGATCTTTGTCGTTGGCTTCCTCAAGTCCATGTTGCTTTGTGGCTTCTCCTTTAGCTTCCTTAAGCTCTGGTTCAAGCTGCTCCTCCATCTCCTTAGCTCCCTTAAGCTCTGGTTCAAGCTGCTCCTCTATTTCCTTAGCTTCCTCAAGTCGGCTGCTGGTTAGGATCTCATCATGAGCACTTCTTTTGGCTGCACATGCAAAGTGACATTGAGAAATGCTGTCAACGATGTATAACGTGTAAGCAAGCTCAATCGACAATCCAGAATCACGGTTTGTATACCCCTCTTACTATTCCCTTCCATCCTTGGCATGACTTATCCATGGACTTTGTAGTTGGATTACCTAGGACTAAGACCAGAAAGGATTCGGTATTTGTGGTAGTTGATAGATTCTCTAAAATGGCTCACATCATACCTTGCCATAAAACCGATGATGCCGTTAATATAGCTGGGTTGTTCTTTAGAGAAATTGTTAGGTTGCATGGAATGCCTAGAACTATTTTATCGGATAGGGATACTGATATGATCCTAGGTGAGGATCAAGTCCCTGAATGCTACTCCAAGAGGTTGTGAGGGTTGGTGACAAGATGAGTGATGCGGAAGAGATGAAAGGTGAAGAACAAGGAGTGATCCGATGAGTCTTGGGGGGGGTTGATGTGAAACTTCCAAAGGGATGGTGATCCTTTGGACTTTCAGGCTTGCTCTGGACGTGGGTGAAGACCCTAGACGCGGTGAACAAGGGGTGGATCGAGATGAAACTTCCTAGGAGTGTGAAAGATCCTAAGACTTTCGACTTACTTGGTGTGGGGATGAAGATCCGATCACTTTAAGCAAGGATGAACCAACAAGTTTCAGAGAGTTTTAGAATATGAAAAGATGTTTGATAACTTAGAAATGAAGCCTTACATGAGTTTAAATCAGCAAGAGAGTAAAGGAAAAATCTTGAAATTAACACAACATTAAAACAAAGTTTGAACATAAAAATGACTCTTCATGTCTTGAGATTTTCGGCTGAACTCTTCTTGGACTTGGGCTTCCTTTATTTTGAGATAAGAGATAGAAGTGGGCTTAGGATTTATCAAGAGGCTGATGAGTGAGTGATATGGCTTACCTCATTAAAAACCTTATTTGGAAAACCCATTGGGACAAAAACCAAATGAAGGGAAAAAGAGTGTAAGTCATACCACCTCTCTTGATAAATGTTTAGGTGGCTTGGATCACAACCAATGTGGCTGGATTAGCACACACCAAACTGCCCGAGATGGTGTTGAGGAGATGTTGCAAAGTGGTCTTGAGCTTCTCTTGCTTAGACCGAGTGATAGGACCCGGAGAAATGCATAAATCTTCAGCTCCTTGTAGCTCCGGTTCAAGCTGCTGCCTTTGCTCCTCTTTGGCGTCTCCATGTTGCATAGGTTCCTCGTCCTGGCTGGCCATAATCATATCATCCTCTCCCTCTTGAAAAGGATTTGACCTCAAATATGTTTCATCTGCAAAATAAGGAACCAAATCAGTAATATTAAAACTCGAACTCACGTTGTACTTACCTTGGAGATCAAGCTGGTAGGCATTGTCTAGTTGTTCTTTAGCTCCCAGCTCCTCAGGTTTAAGCTGTTGATTAGTTCCAAGCTCCAATCTATCCATGCTATCCATCCTCAAATCCGAACAATCTGCAAGGAAAAAGATTAAATTAGAATATTTGAAGTAAGTCGGAATATACTCACCTTGCAAGCAGATTTTGTAGGAATGGATCTGTTCTATGACTCGAAGTGAACAATATCCTTCTGGCATTAGTTTGAACTCCTCTTGGTCTGCAAAACATTTCTCCTTCATACGAATCCAAAACTGGTACCCAATCTCAAAGTTCTTAATATTCTCCTCTTCGTTTGCTGGCTTTTGATGCTCTATGTCTAGCAAACGCTCCTTTGGTTTAAGAACAATTTGAACAACAGTTTTCTTAAGCCAAACATGGTAGAGCCACGTCCTAGGTGCATGAAAATTTAGCTCTCCATCCTGTATATCCTGTATCCTCACAACAAAGACTCGAGACAAGAGATCATAGGTGCAAAGAATATAGTCATTCCGACTAGCACACAATTTATTACTTAGATCATCTAAAACAGATTTCAAAGGTTCAATATGATCATCTAAGTGTTTATTAAAATTCAGAATGCTATCATAACAAACAATTTCTCCAAAGAATAATTCAGCATTGGGTGAAGCACTAGCAAAATTAGAGAAATTAGCAATATCTATGAGCACATAATTTCTATTAGGTTCACACATTTTATCAAACAAAAATCCTCCATGCCTAAAGAATTTCTTATGCTCAAATTTCTCACAATAATGAATCACATCTTTAAAATCAACAGTTGACATATAAATCTCTTTGATGTGTTCATATTCTAGCAACTTAGATTTAGGAACAAAAAGAAATGCATACCTTTGAACTGTTGCATCAGGCACAACAATTTCCTTACCTATCTTGTTTCCCATGTCATAAGGAAATGCTTCAACGGGTGCTCTCGGCAGCACCGGTGCAAGGTTAGTGACAAGAAAATCGAAAATTGGACCAGTTTGGAACATATCCTCGGAGATGGTCGGCGATAATTCTTGGAGTTTCCTTCTAGGCAAAGCTCCATGCTCCGTGTCTTGATAGCTTTGAAAGGTGTTCGACTCCTTTCTCAAGACAACTCCAATTCCAGTCCTCACAAAGAAATGGGTCGAGAGAACTTCTAAGTCTGGTGGCTCCTCTTTTAGACCTGCAATGTTTTCAACACCTTTGGCAAAGAGCAAGCGTATTATCACAGTCGTAGAGTCACTATAAACAAGTACACAAGTTTCATTTCGGACCCCAGAATTTTCTTTATCATGTTCCTCTTTTATTTGCGTCCTAAGACAAGAGTTTGGTTCCGAATATTCTTTGAATACACCTAACTTTTTCTTAATAGTTTCTGGAGATGATAAACTCTTACTCACAACCTTGGAATCATGAGAATCAAATTGAGTTAAAGAGTTACTTACCTGAAGAAGGTCCTTGCTGTATTCGGTGAATGTAATTGTCACGGTAAATGGAAGTGATTTTGGATCCAGTTTGACACATGCGACAGCTAGATTGGTTTGCTCATGGGATGGTGTGGTTGGGATGGATGTATCATACCCTATTCTTTGACAAAGTTGTGACCTCAAAATTGTACAATCTGCACCAAGAGAAAGAAGGTTAGCTCTCATTCTTTTTTATGAAGTCTAGATAGTTACCGCGGGTTTGAATTGGTGGCTGAGCATCGGGTGGTTTCTCTTTGATCACTATCATGTTGGTGATATCCTCTCTTTGTTTGTTGGTTGGATAACACGTCAAGACCTTTAAGTTTGATGACATGTAAATGCTCTTTGTTACTTCCACCATTTACGCCGTTTTTAAGCTCCATGTAGATGTGTTTAATTTTAGGTCTTTTGCACATCTAAGGTACCTGCATCTTCCTTGGCATTTAAAGGAAAAATCAAGGGCATGATACTTGAAACGCTAATATTCAAAACAGGTTGTTTGATGCTACGAGTGAATGTAGAATTATCCCAGGATCGAACAGACTCGCTAGCTAAACTTACCTTAGTACCATGTAAGATGTTTGGTAACTTTTCAGCTTTGAAGATGGTGAAATCTAATTCACAGGTAGCTGGTGCTGGACATGGTTTAAACACCACACGGTTTTCATAATTAATTTGCTCACACTTGTTATCTCGGAAAGCTTGTGAAGTGGTTGACACCGAATGTGGATTCTTCTCTTTTATGGTTCCTTCAGCTTTGTCATTCTCATGCTCCATAGTATGACCTGAATCAACATTCTTTGACAAGACCAAGTGCATTATACAAGAACTGGAAGTTTCTACACCTTGATTAACTACTTCACTACTTGAGTTTTGTGAGCTCAGTTTTGATCCTAATGAAGTGATATTCAGCTCGTGTTTTTCAGGGCAAGTGGCAGCAAATTTTCCTTTCTTAGGAGAGTCATAACAAGTAACTTCCTTGCATTTTGAAAGATTAGAGGACTTACATTTCTTTGGACGTTCATTGCTTGTTTCAATTGATGGATTTAGGCTTTGCTTGTGAACCACGACTTGTTCTGCGACCTTCTTTGGTTGAGAGGTTACATTAGCCTTCATTTTCTCATTTAGAACATTCTTGGAGACTTCCTTTGGCTGAGGACTGTAAGCTTCTTTTGGAACTAAACCATTTGGTGCATACTTATTCCTCATTAGTTCCTTAAGATCTCTCCACGAGGTGATAGGTGGCTCCTTGTAATTCCAGCGATCATCAACCTTTCGTATCCACCATTGATAAGCTTCTCCTGTGAGTTGGCGAATTGCATGAGCTATCCTCTTTTCTCTTGGGATGTGGTTATAGTGAAACCAATCTTCCATATTTGTTTCCCACTCTAGGTAGCTTCTTTTTCCTGAAAATTTTAAGAGTTCATTAGCAGAATGATATTCAGAACAAAGCACATATTTGGATTTTGGAGTAAGAGAGATTTTATGTGGGCTGCTCCAAGTTGTTCTCAATGTGTTGTCTGGTGGCTTTGGTTTAAGCTCTTGTTCCTTCCGTGCTCTTCTTGATTTTTCTAATTCAGCTCTCATGGTTGCCATACTTTCGTCCATTATGGCTCTTAAGGAATCAAGGAGTTCTTTGTTGGAGTTTGACGATTCCTCTTTACCATTGCTGGTTCCCACCATGGTACCTGTTCAGATTCAAACAAGTAACAAGTAAAAATGCCCAAAGAAACACAACAAAGAAAACTCAGAAACTTTTCTAGAATCCTAAACAACTGTTTGACTTGATCGAACAGAATAAAATATCAAATCACGTTCAAATATTCCAGAGTCAATTTTAACAAATACTAGAATGAATCATGGTTTCAATGCAACAAATTTCACGATTTGAGTATTAACCAATGATTTTAAAGAATTCTAGCAAGTTGACACGAAAATAACTGTTCAAATTCCGATAACCTCTAAATGTGACTGTTCGACTAAATTAGGTTCGGAAAATTATCAAAACATGCTCAAAAATTCTAGAATCAATTTTAACAAATACTAGACTCTTTTTTGAAGCAGATTCAACAGATCTCACGATTTTATCAGACAAGATGAGTTTATCAAAATTCCAACAGTCAACAGATAATACAGATCGGAATATGAAAAGGTATATCAGATCGGAAGAGATACAACCTGGCGTGGAGTCAGCTCTGATACCACTTGATATGATCCTAGGTGAGGATCAAGTCCCTGAATGCTACTCCAAGAGGTTGTGAGGGTTGGTGACAAGATGAGTGATGCGGAAGAGATGAAAGGTGAAAAACAAGGAGTGATCCGATGAATCTTGGGGGGGTTGATGTGAAACTTCCAAAGGGATGGTGATCCTTTGGACTTTCAGGCTTGCTCTGGACGTGGGTGAAGACCCTAGACGCGGTGAACAAGGGGTGGATCGAGATGAAACTTCCTAGGAGTGTGAAAGATCCTAAGACTTTCGACTTACTTGGTGTGGGGATGAAGATCCGATCACTTTAAGCAAGGATGAACAAACAAGTTTCAGAGAGTTTTAGAATATGAAAAGATGTTTGATAACTTAGAAATGAAGCCTTACATGAGTTTAAATCAGCAAGAGAGTAAAGGAAAAATCTTGAAATTAACACAACATTAAAACAAAGTTTGAACATAAAAATGACTCTTCATGTCTTGAGATTTTCGGCTGAACTCTTCTTGGACTTGGGCTTCCTTTATTTTGTGATAAGAGATAGAAGTGGGCTTAGGATTTATCAAGAGGCTGATGAGTGAGTGATATGGCTTACCTCATTAAAAACCTTATTTGGAAAACCCATTGGGAAAAAACCAAATGAAGGGAAAAAGAGTGTAAGTCATACCACCTCTCTTGATAAATGTTTAGGTGGCTTGGATCACAACCAATGTGGCTGGATTAGCACACACCAAACTGCCCGAGATGGTGTTGAGGAGATGTTGCAAAGTGGTCTTGAGCTTCTCTTGCTTAGACCAAGTGATAGGACCCGGAGAAATGCATAAATCTTCAGCTCCTTGTAGCTCCGGTTCAAGCTGCTGCCTTTGCTCCTCTTTGGCGTCTCCATGTTGCATAGGTTCCTCGTCCTGGCTGGCCATAATCATATCAGATACCAAATTTCTTGGTTATTTTTGGAAAATCCTTTGGTCTAAGTTAGGAACCAAGCTTTGTTTCTCCACCACATGTCACCCACAATCCGATGGCCAAAACCGAAGTAGTCAATAGAACCTTATCCACTTTGTTGCGTGCTATAATTAAAAAGAACCTTAGGACTTGGGAAGAATGTCTAGCTAATGTTGAATTTGCTTACAATCATGCTAGACATTCCGCATCTAAGTATTCACCATTTGAAATTGTTTATGGGTTCAATCCCATATCACCTTTGGATCTAATGCCTTTACCCGTGAATGAAAGGATAAGTCTTGATGGTAAGAAAAAGGCTGAGCTTGTGAAAAAGATCCATGAGAAGGCTCGAAACAACATAGAGCACAAGACCAAGTTGTACGCTAAGCATGCAAACAAAGGCCGAAAGTTTATAGAATTTAAAGAAGGGGATTTGGTGTTGGTTCATTTGAGAAAAGAAAGATTCCCTAACGAGAGAAAATCCAAGCTTATGCCCAGGATTGATGGTCCATTCGAAATCATCAAGAAAATCAACAACAACGCCTACGAGCTTGATCTCCAAGGTAAGTATAATGTGAGTTCGAGTTTTAATATTACTGATTTGGTTCCTTATTTTGCAGAAGAAACAGATTTGAGGTCAAATCCTTTTCAAGAAGGGGAGGATGATATGACTATGGCTAGCAAGGAGGAGGAACCAATGCAACATGGAGATGAAAATGAGGAGCAAAGGAAGCAGCTGGAACCGGAACTACAAGGAGCTGAAGATTTATCCATTTCTCTGGGTCCTATCTGTAACACCCGTGTTCCGCGCAAAGGATTCTTGGTACGGGCAATGTTACGGTCAGTCGAGAATTCCGAGGTTTTGTCATTCGGACAGATTCAGTCGTTCGGACATGTGTGTTCGGAAAAACATGTTTGGTCGGAAAATGGAGTTTGGTCTGGAAATGGACATGTTTGGTCTGGAAATGGACAAGTTGGTCGGAAAAATGGAGTTTGGTCACGTTCGGACAGTTCTGGTCGTATCCGGACAGGTTTGGTCCGATTTAGGACAAGTTTTGTCCGAAAAATGAAAATGGTCGGCTCAGGCTGGGGAAGTCAGGGTTGAATTATTTTGAAAAATGATTAAGTTGGGTCGAGGTGGAGTTTGGCTAGGCCATCTAGAATTCCTGATTTGACCAGGATTCATTAAAGAAGGACTACAGACCAAATAGGGGAAATTATTGGGCTTGGACCAATTGGCTTGGTCAAATCAACTTCTGTTTCGATCAATCCTAATATTTTGGGAATTAATGACAGTCGAAAAAGCTGGAATCGGTTTAAGGAGATTTTGATATTTTGGGTTGGTTATGGAACCGGATGTGCGGATTAAGGTGTTTTGTGACCCAAATTTGATTGGTTCAGTCAAATCGAGTTTTGTCAAGTCCCAAACTCGTGAAATATATTCTAAGTATGGAATAAGGCGGTGGTGTGAAGGGGCGAGTCATATTATGAAGATGGGCCATTATTTGTGAGTTTTTGGTGGGTTTTTCTTAAGGTCCGAGGGCCAATTCGTGGATTAAACTTAAGGTATAATTAGTATACGAGTTTTGAGGGTTTTAGAGTCGCATAACACAGAGAGTTTGCGCAGCCAGAGCTAAGAACCCTAGAGCTTCGAGTTTTGGAGAATTTGGCCGAGAATCAAGGTTCGTGAAGGGGTAAGCGATTCCTTTGTGATTTTTGTGATTCTGTTTCGATCAGATCTCGTTATTAAAGTATTAATGTTGATCTATCACAAAAAATCTGCCAGTTGTTCGTGAACCCTTAGAGCTATTTGAGGAGTTGTTCGTGAACCCTTAGAGCTATTTGAGGAGTTGTTCGTGAACCCTTAGAGCTTTACCGTTCGTCCGAGAGTTCGTGGATTGGTAAGCGAATTTCATCATAAATCCAGTGTTCTGGTTCGATAGTTTTGGGTTATTTAAGATTTTTAGTGGTTCTGTGGCAGAGATCTTTGAGAAGCTTGAATAGTTTGGGGATTTGGTTAGCATAGCTCACGCGGACCCGAATCGGTAAGGGTTTTTGTGATTGTGAGTATGTATTCTGTTGGGGTGTTGGTTAGATATTTGTATTGATTGATTTTACGGATAGGGGTGTTACAGTTTGGTATCAGAGCATGGTTGGATCCTAGGATTGTTTGGTTGTGCATTTGCTTGAGTTTATTGTAGTCGTAATCTGATACAATCTGTAACAAGTATGTTACAATTTGGTATCAGAGCATGCTTGGTTCTAGGGCTGTGTAGTTAGTGATTTGATTGGGGTAAAACCATCCTTCCAATGCCAAGTCTCGCGGTAAGTCTTTTGGGTTGTTGTTAATTTTGAGAAATTGTTGTGATGAATGGTTTATGAAGCCGTTTGGCGTGGTGTTAGTTAAGTTCGTGTGAACTTAGCTTTGGGGTTTGGGTTGCAGATTGTCCCTACACAATACATTAGGTATGGGTGGAATAGGGACCCATGTTTTGTTTGACTCGGGAGCTTCGCATTGTTTCGTGAAACCGAAGATGATCGGTAGAGGCGGTTTCTGGAAGGAACTGGGAGGCCATCAAGGATGGGTTAGGGCAGCCGGTGGGCAACTGATGAGGACCTTTGGAAGGGTCAGAGACGTGCCTACTTGGATTGGGGGAGTAGATATGCGAGCCGACCTAGTGATCTATCCGGTGGACACATACGACGTGATTCTAGGCATGGATTAGCTCGGGAAGTACAAGGCTCACTTGGATTGTCATCGGGGAAGGGTGAACTTTGAAATGGGCAAACGGATGTTAGTTTACCAAGGTGTTTGTTTGTATCGGCCATTCAAGTGGAGCGTTTGTTAAAGAGAGGATGTGAGGCGTACTTGGCTATTATCACTATGGTGAAGGAGGGTAGTGAGTTAGAGTTGGAGGACATTCTGGTTGTCCAAGATTTTAAAGATGTGTTTCGTGAGATAACCGGATTGCCACCGTCAAGGTCGGATCCGTTTACAATTGAGCTTGAGCACGATACAGCTCCAATTTCTAAGGCGTCGTATAGGATGGCACCTGTTGAGATGGCTGAGATTAAGAAGCAGCTGGGTGAACTTATGGAAAAGGGATTCATAAGAGCTAGTAGTTCACCCTGGGGAGCTCCGGTATTGTGTGTAAAGAAGAAAGATGGAACCTTTCGACTTTGCATTGATTACCGGGGATTGAATAGGGTGACGGTGAAGAATAAGTACCCATTGCCAAGGATTGATGAATTGTTGGATCAGTTACGGGGAGCCACATGGTTTTCCAAGATTGATTTGGCATCGGGTTATCATCAAATTCCAATTGATGAAGTGGATGTGCGGAAGACAGCCTTTAGGACGCGCTATGGGCATTTTGAGTTCGTGGTCATGCCGTTTGGGTTGACAAATGCCCCAGCAGCATTTATGAAGTTGATGAACAATGTGTTCTGGGAATACATAGATGAGTTTGTGATAGTATTCATTGATGACATTTTGGTTTATTCCAAGACTCGTGAGGACCACGAGCATCACTTAAGGATTGTGATGAGTAAGCTCCGTGAGCATAAGTTGTTTGCCAAATTGAGTAAGTGTAGTTTTTGGCAAAGGAAGATTGGATTTTTTGGTCATGTGGTCTCGGACAAAGGAGTGTCCGTGGACTCAGAAAGGATTAGGGCAATTGAGGATTGGCCGAGGCCAAGAAACGCTACCGAAATCCAAAGTTTCTTAGGATTAGCCAGGTATTATAGAAGGTTTGTGAAAGGTTTTGCGCGTATGGCTAACTCGTTGACCAAACTTACTGGGAAGGATGTACCGTTTGTTTGGTCTGAGGAGTGCGAGTTGGGTTTTTGTAAGCTTAAGGAGATGCTTACCAATACGCCAGTGTTGGCATTACCTAAACCGGGTGTACCGTATATGGTTTATACGGATGCATCTAAAATTGGGCTTAGGTGTGTTCTGATGCAAAAGGACAAAGTGATAGCTTATGCTTCTAGGCAATTGAAAAAGCATGAAGGTAACTATCCCACCCATGATTTGGAAATGGCCGCGGTGGTATTTGCACTTAAGATTTGGAGATCATATTTATATGGGGAAAAGGTGCAAGTATTCACGGACCATAATAGTTTGAAGTACATCTTCACTCAGCCCGAGTTGAATCTTAGGCAAAGGAGATGGATGGAGTTTGTGGCTGGTTATGACTTGGAAATAGCTTACCATCCTGGTAAGGCTAACTTAGTGGCCGATGCTTTAAGTAGAAAAAGAGTTGTGAGAGATACCGAGAAGGACATGGAAGGTCTTATTGGTATGATTGGCTCATTGAGATTGAATGTCTTAACGGATGAGACAGAACCATTGGGTTTAGGAGCCGCGGATCAAGCCGATCTATTGACTCGGGTACGGATTGCCCAAGGGAAGGATGCTCACTTAGTGGGAGTGGCACAGAATGATAAGACAGAGTATCAAACTTTGAGCAATGGTACAATTTTGGTTAATGGTCAGGTGTGTGTTCCTAATGATAAGAGTTTAAGGGAAGAAATTTTAAAGGAAGCACATCAGTCCAAGTTGTCGATACATCCGCGTACCACCAAGATGTATCACGACCTTAACCGTTATTACCATTGGAATGGTATGAAATGGGATGTTGCAAGTTGGGTGGCAAGTTGCCCCGTTTGTCAGCAAGTTAAGGCGGAACACCAAGTTCCGGGTGGGTTGTTGAGAAATTTACCAATTCCCGAATGGAAATGGAATCGCATCACCATGGATTTTGTGACCGGATTGCCGGTGTGTGAGAAGAAGAATGCGATTTGGGTAATCGTGGATCGATTGACTAAGGCTGCACATTTCCTTCCGATGTGTAAAAAGGATAGCGCAGAAAGGTTAGCCGAGTTGTATGTTAAGGAGATTGTACGGTTACATGGGGTACTGGCTAATATAGTGTCTGATCGAGATTCTAAGTTTGCTGGTATATTTTGGAGAGAGCTTCAAAAGAAGTTTGGCACAAAAGTGCATATGAGTACCGCACATCATCCGCAAACAGATGGTCAGTCCGAGCGTACCATACAAACGCTAGAGGACATGTTGCGGGCATGTGTTTTGGATTGGGGTGAAAGGTGGATAAACCATTTGAGTTTGGCGGAGTTTGCATACAACAACAGTTATCATGCAAGCATTGGTATGTCTTTACGGACGGCCTTGTCGTACACCCGTATGTTGGACCCAAGTAGGGGAGCGTAGCATTTTGGGTCGAGATTTTGTTCAAGAGACCACCGAGAGAATCAAAGTTGTGAAAGCTAAAATGAAAGAGTCTCAGGATAGACAAAAGAGTTATGCCGATAAGCATCGTTGAGATTTGGAGTTTGCCGTAGGGGATCTAGTGTATCTAAAGATGATCACATATAAGGGGAAAGATCTGGCATTGATGAGTTCTATGTTGTCACTGAGGTATATAGGACCATATAAGATTCTGGAAAGGATCAGACCGGTAGCCTATAAGTTGGAATTGCCTCCGGCAATGTTTGCATTTCATAAGGTGTTTCATGTTTCTATGCTAAAGAAGTGCATAACCTCTAGAGACACAGTTTTGCCTAGTGTACCTTCGGACATACAGCCGAATATGAATATTGCGGGTAGGCCAGTCAAGGTGATAGGCAAAAAGAAAAAGGTTGTAAAGAAAAAGTCCATTAGGATGTTGAATGTTGTTTGGGATCGTGACGGAGAGGAAGAAGTCACATGGGAACCGGAAGAGGTTATGAAAGTCCATTTTAAGAAGTGGTTTGGTAAGCAAGTAAAAACCAAGAAGGAAGACGATGGATCCGAGGATGAATCCAATTGAGGTGGGGGAGAATTGTAACATCCGTGTTCCGCGCAATGGATTCTCGGTACGGGCAATGTTACGGTCAGTCGAGAAATTCCGAGGTTTTGTCATTCGAACAGATTCGGTCGTTCGGACATGTGTGTTTGGAAAAACATGTTTGGTCGGAAAATGGAGTTTGGTCTGGAAATGGACAAGTTGGTCGGAAGAAATGGAGTTTGGTCACGTTCGGACAGTTTTGGTCAGATCCGGACAGGTTTGGTCCGACTTAGGACAAGTTTTGTCCGAAAAATGAAAATGGTCGGCTCAGGCTGGGGAAGTCAGGGTTGAATTATTTTGGAAAATGATTAAGTTGGGTCGAGGTGGAATTTGACTGGCCAATCTAGAATTCCTGATTTGACCAGGATTCATTAAAGAAGGATTATAGGCCAAATAAGGGAAATTGTTGGGCTTGGACCAATTGGCTTGGTCAAATCAACTTCTGTTTCGATCAATCCTAATATTTTGTGAATTAATGACAATCGAACAAGCTGGAATCGGTTTAAGGAGATTTTGATATTTTGGGTTGGTTATGGAACCGGATATGCAGATTAAGGTATTTTGTGACCCAAATTTGATTGGTTCAGTCAAATCGAGTTTTATCAAGTCCCAAACTCGTGAAATATATTCTAAGTATGGAATAAGGCGGTGGTGTGAAGGGCCGAGTCATATTATGAAGATGGGCCATTATTTGTGAGTTTTTGGTGGGTTTTTCTTAAGGTCCAAGGGCCAATTCGTGGATTAAACTTAAGGAATGATTAGTATAAGAGTTTTGAAGGTTTTAGAGTCGCATAACACAGAGAGTTTGCGCAGCCAGAGCTAAGAACCCTAGAGCTTCGAGTTTTGGAGAATTTGGCCGAGAATCAAGGTTCGTGAAGGGGTAAGCGATTCCTTTGTGATTTTTGTGATTCTGTTTCGATCAGATCTCGTTATTAAGGTATTAATGTTGATCTATCACAGAAAATCTGCCAGTTGTCGATCTATTTGAGGAGTTGTTCGTGAACCCTTAGAGCTTTACCGTTCGTCCGAGGGTTTGTCGATTGGTAAGCGAATTTCATCATAAATCCAGTGTTCTGGTCCGATAGTTTTGGGTTATTTAAGATGTTTAGTGTTTTTATGGCAGAGATCTTTGAGAAGTGTGAATAGTTTCAGGATTTGGTTAGCATAGCTCACGTGGACCCGAATCGGTAAGGGTTTTTGTGATTGTGAGTATGTATTCTGTTGGGGTGTTGGTTAGATATTTGTATTGATTGATTTTATGTGTCTGTAGGTTAATCAAAAGTTTCTGAGATATTAAGGTGAGTTGCGTGACTGTGGTTTGTGGCACAGATTATGGTTTGTATTTATGGGTGCTTGTGAGTACGTAGCCGTAGGTTGTGATTACGGGTTGTGCTGCAAGTATTTGTGAGTGCGTGACCATGGTTGTGTTTGTGGTGATTTGGTTGTGTTGGTTGTCTTGTTTATGTTAAGGGTATTGCTTTTGATGTCTTGACAGTTTGGTTCCATTTGTTGTGTTGTATGTGCTTCGGCTTATCCGTTTGAGGGAACCGTTGCTTTACATTGACTTAACTTGATTAATCATGCAAATATATTAAATTGCCTTGACACTAAAACCTGTTAGACGGGACAATCGCTTCACTAGGCAACTTTTGTTGTTTACGCATCCACTCGTTGATCCAGGTAATAAAGATTAAAGAGGAGCTCGCGGGACCTGGAGGCGTTGGATGGGACGGATGGTTTTATTGGGAGTTTGAGTTAGTGGATTTTATTATTTTGTGCTTTGAGTTTGATGTTTAGGTGCTTAAGAACCATGTTAGCGAGTATTTGAGATATTTGAGTTATTGAATTATTGAGGAATTCTTTTGTTGAGATTTGGTTAGTTGAATGGAATTTTATTTGAGAAATTTTGAAACTCGCTTGCATGACTTAAGTGTTGTAGTTCCGCTGTGCATATAAACATTGAATTTGAGGAAATCCGGAAACCTCTTTTGAGACTTAGAGAATTATTGAAAAAAATTTTGAGGTCTACCGGTTAACACCATTGTTAGGGCAGATTTTACGGATAGGGGTGTTACACTATCACTCGGTCTAAACAAGAGAAGCTCAAGACCACTTTGCAACATCTCCTCAACACCATCTCGGGCAGTTTGGTATGTGCTAATCCAGCCACATTGGTTGTGATCCAAGCCACCTAAACATTTATCAAGAGAGGTGATATGACTTACACTCTTTTTCCCTTCATTTGGTTTTGTCCAATTGGGTTTTCCAAATAAGGTTTTTAATGAGGTAAGCCATATCACTCACTCATCAGCCTCTTGATAAAGCCTAAGCCCACCTCTATCTCTTATCCAAGTGTAGCAGCCCAAGTCCAACAAGAAGACTCAGCCAAAATATTGAAAGACTTGAAGAGTTATTTTATGTTCAACTTTGTTTTTAATGTTATGTCATTTTTGAGATTCTCTCCTTTACTCTTTGGCTGATTTAAACTCTTGTAATGCTTCATTTGTGGTTTATCAAACATCTTTTCACATTCTCAAACTCTCTGAATCTTGTTTGATCACTCCTTGCTTATTGTGATCGGATCTTCATCCTCACCCAAAGCAAGTTCGATAGTCTTAGGGTCTTTCACAACTCCTAGGAAGTTTCACTTCGATCCACCCCTTGTTCACCACGTCTAGGGTCTCACCCACGTACAGAACAAGTCTTAAAGTCCAAAGGTTCACCATCCCCTTTGGAAGTTTTGCAACAATCCCCCCAAGACTCATCGGATCCTACTCATTGTTCTTACACCTTTCATCTCTTCCGCATCACTCACCTTGTCACCGATCATCACAACCTCTTGAAGAGCATTCAGGGACTTGATCCTCACCTAGGATCATATCACTACCCCCGGTGTTACTTCACTTGTCCAAGCTCCTTGCTTAGTTTGCCTGCTCTTATTGCCCTGAATTATCTAATAACCTTTTTAATGTATTAAATATAATGACACCTGTCATAATTTGGAGAGAATAGATCCTTAGTATGGATCCGGTATCAACACATACTTTGGTGGATTAGTAACTCGTATGGTAACTCGGTCTTGAAGATATGGATTTGGAGTATCAGAAGATGCACATAACCAGCTTGTCTAACACCAACGTTAGCATGATGTTGTGCGTTAGCAAACTTAGGAGGCTAGTGAGGAGGAACATTGAGATTGTCTCCCAAGCCTAGAGGATTAGCTTCACGAGCTTGGTTGTGGACCTTCAGAGGTTCGGCTTGTGCTTTAGCAGGTTTGTAGATGAGATCATCATCCTCATCATGCATCGGCTGTCTATGAGCATCAAGGGCAGCAGCTTGGTTTTGTTGATCGATGTCAAGGACACCTTGGTCTTGGTTCCTTAACTCGGCCATGAGTTGTTCTCTTTGAAGTTTTCTAAGTTCACGTTCTAATAGGTCACTGTCTTGGATTGGAGTTACGACTTCAGAGTTTTGGCTCTTTGTCATGACTTGCGAATCCACAAACAAAAACTAAAAGGACAAACAGAGGTTATCGAGAAACAAATAAGTAAAAGGAAAATAAAATTGAAAGATTTAAATGAAAAATTCAAAGTATCTTAGATGAGAGTTCTTATCGAATTCAAAGGCAGCTAGTATACTCCCTGGCAACGGCGCCAAAAACTAGATGTGTGTATAAGTTTTCCTTTAATACGACACAACTTCTTCAAACTGCAAGTGCACAGTAAATCAGCTATAGTACTTAAGGTTATCGATCCCACAGAGAGTAATAGCTACGCGGATTAAATTCAATGAAAGAAATCAAACTAATAGAAAATATAAAATGGGTTTCTTTTTGGTTTTCGAATGAATGATGTGATGAAATAATGAAAACAAGTAAATAAGTAGGCTGTAAACAATAAGAGAAAGGCGTTGGGCATTCTGAGAGTCATCTCAGGGTTTCCATGGTTCTAAACAAATCAAGTGAAAGATGCATATGCAAATATTTTCAGTCATGAGTTCTGAACTACGAACACGTATAAACAATCAAACCATAGTTCACAGAATGAATGTCTTAAGTCTCAGCACCCCGTTACTTCTTTTTTGCAGGCAACGACATACATCAACCAGCAGGATAAACAAGTTCGATAAGTTCACAAAGCTCCATAACTCAACTTACGTAGGTTATGACGTGAAGCTTCAATAACACTAGTTCTGAGAAGTAGGTTTACGCAGATAGCCCTCCTATTCTCTTAGCTCAGTGTTTGGTGATCAATTAAAGCAACATGAATTGAGTAAAAGATTTCCCAATAAAACTCAAACAATAGACGAAAATCAGATCTAACAACCTAGATGAATTGAACCATGAATCCCCATCGAATCACCCCATAAAACCCAACAAAGATAACTACTCACTCATAATGCAAAGAAATGCAATAGATATCATTAAGAACAACATCATAAATGATTCAATAAATCAAAGGGGGTTCAAAGGAAACTTCTCTAGATGTCATAGAAGAAAGCTTGTCTCTCCAAAAACACCTACAAGTATGAAAGAGATGAGAAACAATGAAGAACAAGGATGAATCTTCAAAGGGCGGCTTCTAGGGTTTGAAGGCGACGAAGAGGCTCTTGTGGAGGCATCTTAGGGAAGAGGCTCTTTTTGAAGGCACAAAATTCACACCCAAATCATTAGGTTAAATGAGTAGTTATAGGACTTGGGGTGTAGAAAGTTGATTTTAGGGTTTATGAAACAAAACTCGCCGTTTTGGGCAAGGAGGCGGCTGGGCTTATGACCTTCGTGAAACAAGATATTTTCAGACAACAGCAAGCATCATGCAAAAATATCAGGTGTAACCAATCATTGTAGTATATTGGTAAGTGTATGTGGGTGTACAATATCAATCCAACCTAAATGATGCAAATAAAGCAAGTAAAGACCACTCGAGGTGTCAGTTTGAGTGGGGTGATAGAGCAAACAAGAAAAATAGAGCAAAGAAGGCACTCAACCTAAGTGGTCGAGCAAGGAGATTGAGTAATGCAGAAAATGACAAAATAAGGAAAGCACTCGACCAGAAGGATCGAGTGTATGCAGATGAGCTAAACAGAAAATGACAAAAAACAATAAAGCACTCGACCTACTTGATCGAGTAGTAGGGATCGAGTGGTAAAAGCAAATGTAAACAAGAAAAATCGGAGCAATAACACGGAATTAAATCAATCAGAAAGAAGAAGGGACCTCAGACATGGGCTTATTGATATGATCCTAGATGAGAATCAAGTCCCTGAATGCTCTCCAAGAGGTTGTGATGATCGGGTGATGAGATGAGCGATGCGGAAGAGATGAAATGGTGTTAACACAGCGAGTAAGATCCGATGGGTGTTGGGGATTGATGCGAAACTTCCAAAGGTTGTGAAAGACCTTTAGACTTTCAGACTTGCTCTCTACGTGGGTGAAGACCCTAGATGTGATGAACAAGAGGTGAAGTGAGGTGATACTTCTTAAGAGTTGTGACAGACTCTAAGACTATCGGCTTGCTCGGTGTGAAGGAATGAAGACCTGACACTTTGAGTAAGAAATGATCAAACAAGTAAAAGAGTTTTGAAAATAAAAGTTTGATAATATGAAAAGAAGAGAATAAGGGAATACATATAGAGTTCAAAGATGCATAGAAAATAGAAAATAACCCCTTGGAATTCTACAAAGCATTAAACATAAACTTTGAATCATTCTTGAATGTCTCTTTGGCTCCATTTTGTGGCAGAGAGTAGAGTTTGGGTCTGGCTTTATCAAGAGGCCTTGTGAAAAAGTAATAAGGCTTGCCTCATTAAAAACCTTGTTTGGAAAACCCATTGGGACAAAATCAAACGAAGGGAAAAAGAGTGCAAGTCTTATCACCTCTCTTGATAAATGTCTAGGTGGCTTGGATCACAACTACGGTAGTTGGATTAGCACACACTAAACTGCCCTGGATGGTGTTGAGAAGGTGTTGTAAAGATGTCTTGAATTGTTGAAGTGATCCTCTTAATATTCCCGGATCAAACGTTGTTGTTGAGCTAATCCATTTCTTCTTAGCTTCCTCGGCTACAAGCTGCTCCTTCATTGTGTTTGCCATGATCACATCACTTATTGACTAACAACTACTCTTAATCGACCTTGGCAATGGAAAAACTCACCCAATCAGGCTATTCCCTTGGAAAGTAATTCTAAATCAGCCTAATACACTGTCTTGCTACTAAGCCTTGAGTCTAATTGCTGACATACGCGATTCTGCCAGAGATATACAATTAAACAAGCAATGAACACAAATTTGTTAAAGCCAACAAAACTTCCTAACAACTGAATCCCTAGGATAGGATACACATCCTATTTAAATCTAGATCAACAGGTTAGTGTAACTAATTTTGTGGAAAAATTTGAATAAAACAATCTCATCAACACTATCATGTGGAGATTGCTTGATATTAAGTTCCAGTTAATCAGAGAAGAACAAGCATTAAGATCATTCACCCAGAAGGGAAATATAAAATTCAATCAATACTCAATATACTCAGATAAATCAAGACCAATTACTAATCTAACCCATGCCTAAGAACCGTAATTAAACTACTCAGCAATCATCATCATCAACAAATGCAAAAATCCAGAAAATACTAAAATCGACATATGCTGTAGATAATGACGAGAAGAAAATAAATGCAAAAACTCGATAAATCAAAAGAGGCAAGAGGCAGAGAATAGATTAAAAAGTGGCAACCCCTTGTTAATTAGAGACAATGGGTATTTATACAAAAGGGGCTTGAATCCCTAAAATCGCTAACAGACAAAACACTTAATCAGGTCTTAGGAAGGAAAAACCACTCGAGCATTATGGTCGAGTGGACTTGGTCGAGTACTTTTTCCAAAAGCAGCATCCTCACTCGAGTTCCACCACTCGAGCAATCCAGGTCGAGTAGACTTGACGTACTCTCCAAGGCATTTACACTTGAGCTCTCAAATCGAGTAGTCTGGTTCGAGTAGGGGTGACTTCTTCTCCAAGGCATCTTCACTCAAGCTCCTCCTCTTGAGTTGTTCAGGTCGAGTCTTCAAGTTTGTGATCCTGAGCTCTAGAAGCACCTAATACTACTCCAATATGCACCATGTATGCAAAATTTCCTAAATACTCTAAGATGATGAATATGATGCAAAGTGGTATAAAAATGGATGGAACTACACTAAAATGATGGTATATGAAGGCTAAAAACATTTAAAATACATTGATATCAACTCCCCCAAACTTAGTCTTTGCTCGCCTTCATGCAAACAAACAAGCGTAAGCCTAGAGGTTTGAAAGTGGGGACTCAGGACCAAAGTCAATTGATAAAGCATGTAGCCTCAAAGTTCTTGTTAACAATTCTAGAATGCAATGCAAGTGAACCTTACTTAAAAATTTTAGCCATCCTCATCAAAGCAAAGTCTAACTCTCAGCCCTAACTTACACAAGCATTCAATGCAAACAGGCCCTTTAACATTCATTAGATGTAACCAGTGAATCATGCAATTCATTTACAAGTGAACTCATTTGGTTTGAGGGACAGGTTATAAGAGGTAAAAATTACCTCTTCTTCCACTGGTTTAAGCGCATGACATCTGGGATCTCTCTTTAGAGTGGATTGAACTATAGAAGAAGGCTAAAGGTAAAACCCAACTGATGCATACAAAAATAGACTCCCATCTACCCAAGGACACACAAGTGACTCTTCCTAAACCTAGACACAGAAAATAATCTAATACTAACCCTTTTCTTTTTCTCTCAGGGTTACCATTCTTTCTATATTTCACTTTTCTGATTTTATTCTAAGGAGAGGATTTTCTATCTTTTTAATTACTTCTAACGGATTGGGGATTTTGTTCTTAACTCCTAAGGCTCGCACTCGACCTACTTGGTGGAGTGATCTGATCGAGTGATATATATATTTTTTCTTTTCTTTTTCATGCAAGGAGCCCTTTCTCTTATCTTATCTTTTCTTTCCCAATCCTTTACTAGACACAAATGTTTTAGCTATCCTCATTCTTTTCTTTCTTTTTAGCACTCTCATTCTTTTCTTTCTTTTTTCCACTTTTCTTTTTAGACACAGACCCACACCCAAAACTCAAAACTCCCTAATCCTAGCCTAAACCTAACTCTTTCTCTAAATTTCAATCCGAAACAAGGCCTAACACTCAGAAAGGAAGGTAAGCCTGGTATTTTGGTGGAACTGCTCCAAAGATGGGAGCAGCTACTTGGATTAGCAAGGGCGGTAAAACGAGAAAGAGAATCCAAGTATTTTCTGGTAGCCATGAGTTCAAATGCAAATGTAAAGAAATGATAATTACAAGTCAAAGTTTAAATTCAAGTTGATAGGGACAGTTTAACAAATCACAACAAGTTTCAGTCAAGCAATAAAACCTAAACTAAGATTCCAAGAATGGTGCTGTCCTAATTTTGAAGCTCAAATGCATGCATTAAACAACTAGAAACGAGGAGATTGAAACTACATGATGAATCAGAAGACTTGTGAGGTCATCATCCCCTATGCAAATGCAACAATCCTATACAAAATGAAACTAGACTCAATCCTAAAATAGAAATGAACTATATGAACACTCTGTTTTTGTGAAATAATTTTTCAAACATTTTCAAATTTTTATGCTTTTTCTATGCAAGAAATGATGACTGAAGGATACAAAATTTTAAAATAAGAAAATAGAAAACATTGTTAAATATATCTCAGACCCTCCCCTAAACTTAAATTACACAATCCCTTGTGTAATAAAAATTCAAAGGAAGAGTTAAAGAGATTTAACAAATAAAAACTAAGGAAAAGAAAATATGCAATTGTATTTACAAGGAATGTTTGTAGTGGTACCTCAATTCTAAATTGGATCGGATTTTGCATTTTTTTCTTCTACAGTACCTCGGCGTGACATGAGCGTGAAAGGGGTTCAAGAATCTGTTTGTTGACACGGACAAAGTCAGGGAAAACCTCAGAAATTATTTCAATGGTCAAGAAAGCATCATCGAATGCATCTTTGCTTTCTTCTGTGTAGTAGTTGGGCTCGACTCTAGGACTTGATAGCTCTGCTCCAGTGGTATGCTCCTCAACTCGACTGCTCGACCCACTGTGGTCGGGTGGTCTACTCGAGTGGTGTTGTACCTCTTATTCCAAGTGCTTTGCTGGAGACTCGTGAAACCTCTTCCTCTGTCCGATTTTGACTGATGACCGTTTTGGGGGTGACCTGGGGTTGTGTCTCCTTGAATTCATCCTAAAGGACAAGCTCCTTCCTATGGCACTCATCCCAATGTTGGTCTTCTTCTTTGAAGGAGAGCTGATTTTTCTGGAGCTCCTTCTATGAACCGACTATCTTCTTGATTGTCTTGTCTTACCACTTGTTCCATTTTTAGAGGAGACCCACCTTCTTTTTGGCTTTTTTGGTAGGGTTCATCGTCCGAGCCTTCTGCTTCTTGTTGAGCTTCTCTTCGGGGGTAATGAAATCAATGTTCTGGCCTGAGTGAGCTTCGGGAGACCTGTGAACGGGAGCAGTATTTTATCTTCTCCCACCGCTGGGTGGTTGAACTTGTATACTATCTTTCCTTGTACCCTTTCCTTCTCAATGATCTTGGATTTCTGGAGGTACTGCAAATCGATCCAGTCGTGCTTGTATATCTTACCTATCTGGTCAATTCCACAAGCTTGCAAAATTGGGGTCACAATTCCTCCCACAGATAAATCTCCCTTTACACCCTTCGTGTGCAGCGTTAGGACGTAGTCCTTGTAGTTCATTAGTTGGCTTATCAAGGTGATGGTCAGGCCTGAATCAGATTTTTTCCCTTGCATTATAATCACTTTTTCCTGGTGCTCCTTCGAGGCAAACACAAGGACCTCCTTAAGAGCTAGATCGATCATATGCAGCTCACCTATGGTAACTGTGCCTGTTATCTTCCTTGCGAAGAGGGTACTAGCTATAAACTTGTGGAAGTATCTTATTGCCAGGTTCCTGATCTTGGCACCTTTTGACCTTGAGGATGTAAAGGTCTTCTCTCCACCCAAGGTTTTCAACAGAGCCTGAAGTTCTTCCTTCTCAAAGTCTTGGTCAATCGTCATCCCTTCCATGAAACCATACAATCTGCCCAATTGCTTGAAGGTCAGGGTGTGCCTATTTCCTCTGATTTTGAAGAATATGTACCCCATACTCCCATTGGGCCCTTGTTGGCCTTCATTCACATTCAGCTCAAGTCCCAGTGTTGCCAAGAATTGGCACGTTTCTTCCTTGTAGGCTTCAAATTGATGCTCCATCAACTGAATCAGCCCAGCCTGCTCAAACAAGTAGTCGACCTCCCTAGCTATACCCAATTCTCTCATAGTCTCCCTGTAAGGATATCTTATCCCCATGAAGGGCATGTTCTGCATCAGGTCAATGAGCATTTCTTCTCTAGCAGCTTGTGGCATCTCATTGTCACCTTCATTCTCTTTCTCGACTGTAGTTTTCAGCTTCACCGGTTTCTTCCCCGAGAAATATCCTTCCTTGCTCTTGAGAACTCCTGTTGAGTTTGTTGAGGCATTGGTTCCTCTATGTCCTCATCAATCAGTTGGAGTGCCTTGCTGGAGTTTCTCACTCTTGTGAAGCTTCTAGACATTGCTGCAGCCCTAGCCTAGCTCATTTTTGACTCTTGAGAGTTTCTGACATAATTGAAATAAGAAGAATTAGTCACAGTTATAGTAACTCGAACAGGGTACTCGAGCACGGTGATCGAGTTGATTCGATTTTCTGGGAATTTCATACAACTAGACTCGACCACTCGAGCATGTGTGGTCGAGTACCCAATTTCAAAAAATTTCGAATCCAGTCGATCTATATGCTCGAGCATACCTGACCGAGTTCATTACGTCACAGAATTTCAGTTTTCATTTTTTCTCAAACAAGAATTCTTCAAACAATTTAATCAATTCAATCTTCAATGTATACAGCAATGGTGTTCATAAATCAAACAAATAATCAATTTTTTTAGACAGGGGGATTAATTTAAATTTTGATTAATTATGATTTTAAACTTCCAGAATTTCAATAAACTTTTTAAATCTTCAATTTCAATTCAGCAATTTCATTTTAATGCCCATAACAAGTTTGGAAATTTTGTGAATTTGAAAACCCAATTTATTTAAGAACATGGAATTCACAAAACCTAGAAAATTCTACCATAGAAATTGATTCTTACTTCAAAATTTTAACACCCTAATTAATCAATCATCAATTTTAGCAGCATGAATTCACAAAATTAAAACCAAGATATCACCAAGAACAGGCATGAACCAAGAAATCTTGAAGAACATAAATTACCCAGGTTTCTGCAAAATTGAAGCTAATTGTTCGTGATACTTACTTGGGCGATCCGGATTCCTGATATGCACTATACGTTCTTGAAAGATTTTATGAAAAAATTGAAAATTTAGAGAGAAAAAGCTTAGAGAGAGAGTGAAAAACTTGCGAAAATGAGGTTGCAGAGATGTGAGGTCGCGTGGAGAGGATATAAAGTCAAGTGGATAAGGTTTTGGAAAAGAAAATTGTTTTGTCAGGAATTAAAGTTGAGATTCTGGATAAAATCTGGATGACTCGACCAGAATGCTCGAGTGGTATGCTCGACCAGTCGGGTCAAGCTGCACTGAATTGTAATTGACCGCTCTGATCGAGTACTGAGGTCGAGTGGTCTGGTTTGCTGTTCGAACTTCTTAATTCCACCTGGTCCTTGTCCCTAGAGTCCTTTCCCAAGTTCATGTGTTTCCCAACTAAATAAAAACATAAAATACCAAAAATCTAAAATATAAATAAGAAAATATATACAAGGATAGTCATGGGATATCTTCCCAAGAGAGTTTGTTTTAAGTCTCATAGCTTGAATTTACAGATCCTATGCTTGGGAAGGTTCATCGAGAGGCATTGAGGTCCCCTCTGGTAAAATCTAATCTGCCATGTATGGCTTTACCCTTTGCCCATTGACTGTGAACTCTTTTCTTTCTAGAGTTAACAGTGTGATTACTCCATAACGCAGAACTTCTTTGATGCAGAATAGTCTGGAGCACCTTGACTCTAACTTTCCTGGGAAGAGCTTTAGCCTCGAGTTAAACAGGAGGACTTGACCTCCTGCCTTGAACTTCTTAGGTGTAATCTTCTCGTCATGGAAAGCCCTTGTCCTTTCCTTATATACCTTGGAGCTTTCATAAGCCTCAAGCCTGATCTCCTCTAGCTCATGTAGGTTCATC
This sequence comes from Cardamine occulta, assembly GCA_028015245.1. Classification (NCBI taxonomy): domain Eukaryota; kingdom Viridiplantae; phylum Streptophyta; class Magnoliopsida; order Brassicales; family Brassicaceae; genus Cardamine; species Cardamine occulta. Next base: position 9,595,067 of record CM051374.1, read on the forward strand.
TCTCTTTTCTCTTGGGCTGTTTTCAAGTCAAGGTTTAGGATTTTTGTTGCCCATATGGCCTTATATTCAATTTCTACTGGAAGATGGCAAGCCTTTCCATATAAGAGTTGGAATATAGTTCGTCCAACTGGGGTTTTATAGGCAGTTCTGTAGGCCCAGAAAGTTTTGTTTAACTTAGCTGCCCAATCTCTCTTTGAAGTGCCAACCACTCTAGCAAGGATTGCGTTGATCTGCTTGTTGGAAACTTCAACTTCCCTACTGGTTTAAGGGTGGTAAGATGTTGCTACCTTATGGTTGACTTCGTGCTTCCTTAAGAGGTTCTTAAACAGTTTGTTGATGAAGTGGGATCCTCCGCCACTTATCACTACCCTTGGAACTCCGAATGTGAGAAAGATGATATTTTTGAACATTTTCATATCCACCTTTTCCTCATTTGTTGGGAATGCAATTGCTTCCACCCATTTGGAGACGTAATCGACTGCCACCAATATGTAGTTATTTCTATAAGAGGGTGGATTGAAAGGTCCCATTAAGTCGATACCCACACATCGAACACCTCAACTTCCAGAATAGGATTCTGGGGCATCTCGTTTCTTCTGCTGATGTTCCTTATCCGTTGACATGCATCACCCTTGGAGATAAAGTTGTGAGCATCCTTAAACTTCGTAGGCCACCATAAACCAGCTTGGAGTATTTTTCCAAACCGTTTTGAAGGTGGCAAAGTGCCCTCCATAAGAAGAACCATGTCAATGCTCTAAAACTCCTCTTGCCTCTACTTCTGATATGCATCTCCTATAAAGACTATCTACGCCTATCTTGTAGAGGTAAGGTTCTTCCCAGAAATAAAGGTTTGCATCCCTAAGGAACTTCTTCTTCCTGTAACTGTCTAAACCATCAGGGATTGTTCTAGTTCCTTTGTAGTTCACCATGTCTGCATACCAGGGGAGTTTTCCTTCATTCAGCGTGACCACATGCTTGAGTGATCTGCTCGAGCCCGTACAGTTCACCCAGACTCCTACAGACATCAGCTATTCTTCTGGTAGGGAATCATTAATAAAAATAGAGTCCTCTATTTTCATCCTTGATAGATGGTTAGCCACTCGATTCTCTATCCCCTTCTTATCCACGATCTCCATGTCGAATTGTTGTAGAAGGAGAATTCATCTTAAAAGTCTGGGCTTGGTGTCTTTCTTTGCATAGATGTGTCGTAGTGCTGTGTGGTCCATGTAGACGACCATTTTCGAGCCCACTAGGTAGCTTCTCAACTTCACAAAAGCGAACACTACAGCAAGCAACTCCTTTTCAGTGGAGGCATATCTTCCTTGAGCATCGTCCAACGTCCTACTGGCGTAGTAGATGACGTGAAGCTTCTTGTCGATCCGCTGTCCTAAAATTGCTCCTACTGCATAGTCTGAGGCATCACACATGATCTCGAAAGGATAATCCCAGTTTGGGGCCTGGAATATTTGTGCAGATATTAGGGCTTCCATGATGAGATGGAAAGCTCTCAAGCACTCGAAATCGAGAACGAACTCCATCTCTTTGCAAAGCAGTCTGTTAAGTGCTCTGGCCAACTTAGAGAAATCCGTGATGAACCTCCTATAAAACCCAGCATGTCCTAAAAATCTTATGATGTCCCTGACCGTCTTGGGATGTTGCAGCTGCATCATCACTTCTATTTTGGCTTGGTCGACCTCTATCCCTTTTTCAGAGATCTTGTGTCCTAAAACAATACCATCTTTAACCATGAAGCTAAGACCTTGCATAAATTAGACAGACAAGAGGAGAAAAAGGAACCATAGACAGAGAAATCATCCATGAACACCTCGACCATTTCCTCTATCAAAACCGAGAATATAGATGTCATACATCTTTAGAAGATTGCTGGTGCGTTACAGAGGCCAAAGGGCATTCACCTATACTCGAATGTCTCGTAAGGACATTTAAAATTGGTTTTTCTTGATCGTTGGGGTATATAGGGATCTGAAAGAATCCACTATACACATCAAGGAAACAATAGTAATGGTGGTTTGCTAATCATTCCAATATTCGATCTATAAACAGTAAGGGGAAATGGTCTTTCCTAGATTCAGCATTCAGTTTCCTGTAGTCAATGCACATGCGATGACTAGTTATAGTTCTAGTAGGGATGAGTTATTATTTATCCTTTTATCACTGTTATCCTCCCTTTCTTAGGGACACAATGGACAGGGGACACCCATGTACTGTCGGAAGGGTAAATTATCCCAGCGTCTAAAAGTTCGAGGATTTCCTTTTTTACTACTTCTTTTAAGTTTCGGTTCAATCTTCTTTGAGGCTCAATGCTAGATTGGGTTTCATTTTACTAGACGAATCCTATGAGTGCATAAGTTAGGAGAAATTCCTTTAATGTAATCTAATGAGTACTTGTTGATACCGGATCCGTACCGAGGATCCATTTTCTCCAGATTACGGCACGTGTCATTATATTTAATACGTTGAAGAGATTATCAGTTAAATCAGAACAAGAAAAGCAGGCGAACTAAACAAGAGCTTGGAAAAGCGAAGTAAGATCCAGGGGGTACAGAAGCCACATGGAAGAGGAAGCGAGAGAAGCCAAAGATTGTCCGCAAAGCGAGGTTAATCTGCTCATCGGAGAAGATTTCATTCAAAAGAGAGAACGTTACGACATTAAAGCTTAGGTCGGAACCGACGACTTAAAGGAGAATGATATAATTAATTAGTCATTGTTCTTATCATTTACTCTCTAATTCATGTATAAATATTGACCCTCATAGTCTTGTAAGGGGGTTGCTCATTTTTGACAAAAGATCATTATACACAATTTTTTACTATTTTTCTTATTATAAGTAATTTCCACTTACTAGTTCATTTTCTTACAAAAATCTTATTTTACTTGAGTTCTCCTCATCAAGTTCAACAAGGCTGGTAGTACCGGTGATGATCGGACCAAAGTCAACAAAATCCTGCTGATATTGCTGCCATTCAGAATTCTCTTACAACAATCAGTCAGACCATGATTTCTTTGAAGAGTAGCCATTCAATTTTGGCCAAAAACCAAATGGCTCTCCTCTCTCAAGAGTATTCTATGTCTACTGGTCCTCCGTCTGGGATTCAAAGTTCCCGAGTTCTTCCGAGTTCTCAAAGAATTTCCAGTCCCCGGACTCCGGTGAATCCGTCTCAGACCACCAACTTCCAAACGCCCATCAATCAGGTAGCAGCACTTCCAGCCAACAACAAGCTTGTTGCTGACGCAAATCCAACTCTTAAGCCTGTCGCTAATAACAATCCTCTGGTGGATGTGGTCAACAATAACAACAATGAAAATCTTGTTGAGATTGGAGAAACTTGGGAACAAGTAGTTGTCTCACATTTTCACGACGTAAATCGAGGTATTCAAGAAATGAAGTCAAAATTTCATCAAGCAACCAGTTCCTCCCCAGAGGTTGACAAAGCGATTATAAAAATGCGACGATCGACTTTTACTCAAAGGATAGCTACCTTTGCAATCAAGGATGCTCGGAGAGTCAACCTTCCAACATACGATAGAACTACCGATCCAAAGAGTCACCTCGCTGCCTTCCGCATTACCGCCGGACGAATCGAGCTTGATGCACATGATGAAAATATAGGTTCCTGCAAACTGTTCTCAAAGTATCTTTCTTGACAAGTATTGTTATGGTTTTGCGCAGCTCAAATCTGCTTCCAGTGACAACTTTAACTAGCTGTCATCGGCTTTCATCATGCAATATTCTATGTTAATAGAAAAAGGAAACCCGGATAGCGATCTGTGGAATCTAGCACAAGGTCCACAAGAGCCCCTGAGGAAGCATATCGCTAAGTTCAAGGATGTTTATCCAAAGTTCTAGGAATTTCCAAAACCGATGCATTGGTAGCTTTGCAAAATGGTCTGTGGCATGAGTCAAGGTTCTGTTTGTAGCTAACAGTTAACAAGCCAACCAATATGCATGAAGCCTTTTCTGAGCAAACAAGGGGATCGATGCTAATGAGGAAAATCCAACCTTTGAGAAGAAGTACAAAGTCATAAAGACTGGAGTCGTGCCTACAACCAAGAAGTTTGAGCCAAAAGCACCGAAGGACAACAGCGTCGGGCGATCCTCTCCAGGAAAAGGAAAGTTCGGTTCTCTCTCCTCCAACACTTGGGTTCTGGTATTGGTATTTTTACTCAGTACTCAGCCTGTAGTCAAGGGAGACCTAGCAATAGGAACTTGTCCTATTGGATGTGAATCCCCTGTCCTTGTTGCTTTTCCTAAGTAAAAATACAAGTTTATGTGTGTGTTGTGTATGCAGTAAGTGAACTATGGATATATCAATTCCTTAGTCTAACATGTCATTGTAGTACTAAGGTGTCAATCCAAATGGGTGTGATGCTAACAATCAGGATGAGATCAGATTTACTTAATTCAAGCCAAGCAAGTTGATGTTGGATTGTCTAACAACCTAAGTAAAACATGAAATATGCAAAATAAACGCTAAGTAAAAATACTAGGGAGGCAGGTGGAGGTGCTAGAGAAGCAGTGCACAAATGCTGTAGGAGTAATGCAGCAAGTGAAAATGACGAAATAAATTGATGAGATAAAACTAAGTGTAGAGACTAGCAAGCGAAAATGATAACTAACACAAGGTAAAATCAACTAAGACAAACAAGCTCTAGGGAATGGGGTAATTGGTCAGTGACTCCTCTGAAATCTATCTAAGGCGCTGACAAACTCACACAGAGCTAATCCCTAGACAACGGGTTCACAAGCAATCAAATCCACTGTCGTGACAGATGACCTCAAGCTAAGGCAATTCCAGACTCAGATGTCTCTGACAAAATCTACCCTAACAGGCACTAAGACTCAACCCGTTCTTGTCAATGAACACCCTAAACATCCAATCTCTTAGGCTAGGAATGCAAATCTCTGGCATTAGTTGTTCAAGCGTTTCATCAACCACCTTTTGAGTGTAGAAACACTGAAGATCTAGTTGCAATTGATCAGAGAGAAACTAGCATTAAGAACACTAATCCAGAAGCGATTCACAAACAACTAAACTCAAACGCCCTAGAAGATCAAAGATTCGTCACTAATCTATCCCATTCTCAAGAACCCTAAAAAACTACTCAAGCATATTGAAGAACATAAACCCAAAAAATCCAAACTTCTCAGAATTCATTAAAAATAGATCAGAATGATAGATTATTGCAAGAATAACAAGACTGCAAAGAATTAAAACAAACTAACAAGTGGATTAAAAGAAATCTGGATTCAAAGTCAAGAACAATGAAGAACAAATGAAGAACAAATGAAGAACAAATGAAAAACACTCAAGAACATAGAGAAAACCTAAAAATAAAAAGCTTACACTAAAAATAAAAACGGAATACCCTTTGGACAAAACCCAAAAGGGGTATTTATATGAAAATGCAGGAAACCCTAAAAACGGGTAAAGAACAAAATAAACAAAGTCTTCGGAGATTGACGCAGCTTGACTGGCGCGTGTGGAGTGCTCGATGTGCTGCTTGGAAATCTGCTCGAGCACTGTGTAAAAACCTGCTCGAGCACTTTGTGTTCTGACTGCTTGAGCACTTTGTTTTATGACTGCTCGAGCACTTTGTTTTATGACTGCTCGAGCACTTTGTTTTATGACTGCTCGAGCACTTTGTTTTATGACTGCTCGAGCACTTTGTTTTGTGACTGCTCGAGCACTTTGTTTTATGACTGCTCGAGCACTTTGTTTTATGACTGCTTGAGCACTTTGTTTTATGACTGCTCGAGCACTTCGTTTTCTGCCTGCTCAAGATTTCCTCGATGACTTTGCTTGACATTTGCTCCATCACCCTGCTCGACATGTGCTCGATCACATGGCTGAATTTCTGCTAGAGCACTTTGCTGCTGCTTGTGGGGTGAAACTCTCCAAACGTCCAGAACATCATCCAAGTCTCTGAAATCAACTCCAAAATGCATATGTATGCAAATCTAATGCAAATCCTAGTATGGATTTTAAATGTGTGAAAAGACTATAAATAGGGTGAAACATATGATGAATCTAATCCTAAATGATGATAAATGCATGCTAAAACATGCTAAAATACAAAGACATCAACTCCCCCAAACTTAGTCTTTGCTTGCCCTCAAGCAAACAACAAATACGAAGGGAGAGAGGTTTGAAAGTGGGGATTCAGAGCCTAAGCAATGCAGTTTTTAAAGTTCCCGAGCCTTATCAAATTTCCAAGAAGCTACCCTGAATGCAATGCTAACAAGTTCTACTTTTAAAGCTTTAGCCATGCTCGTCACATCACTTACTTAACAATGATTTGGCCTACCCAAGCATTCAGATTCTTCAAACCCTTTAACATTCATTAAGCAGAAACCATGAATCAAGTTTATGTGGTCATTGAACTCATTTGGCTAAGGGAATGGTCAAAGGACAAAAATGGTCCTTAACGTAACTGGTGACACTCGTTCTCACTCAAGGGACTCTCAAAGAAAATCTGAGCTTTAGAAGAAGGCTAAAGGTTAGGGCCAACCGATGCATACAAGGATAGATTCCCATCTACCCATAAATATACATAATAAAAACCCAAACCCTAAATCTAATCCCAGGAATGTTCCTATCATTAGCCTTTGGCACTTTTCTGCAATGAATCCCTTTTTGATCAAACTTTTGTTTGTGTTCTAAGGAGGATTTTCCTTAACATTTGCTTAGTCTAGCGGATTAGGTGTCTATCTGAGGCTCTATTTCTTATGTAATTCATACAAGTTTCTCTTTTTCTTTTCATGAGCCTATACATATTTTTTTCTTTCGTACTTCCCAATCCTTTACTAGAGCTTCAATTATGCACATCCCTCTACTTAGAAGTTTCTTTTCTTTTTCACTTCCCTTTCTCTTCGCTTTTTTCATTTTTCGACTCATCCCACTTAGAACATCCTAATTCGTTTCTCCCCAAAATCATGTTCCCACCTAGTCCTAGCTAGTCCATACCAAGAACTAGAGCTAAACGAGAACCTATCCTTGTCGGCTCCAACCTAACACTTTCTACCAAGCTCAGTCTATAAAAAGGCCTCACACACACAGAAAATAATATTGGCTTGAAAGAAAGGTTGGTTCAATGGTGGGGAAACTGTTCCAATGATGGGAATCAACTACTTGGATAACAAGAGTGGTAAAAAGAGAAAGATAATCCAAGTATGTATATAGGTATCCATGAGTTCAAATTCAATGCATAAACATGATAATTATAAGTCAGGTTATGGTCCAAATACATAGGGGATGAATGCACTTCACAACAAGCTTCAGCCAAAATCAAATGTCAAGCAATGAATTCAAAGGATGGTGCTGCCTTATGCTTCAAACTTAATCAACATGCACTACATAACAACTAAATGGTTCATTAATTTTATCAGTTTTAAACTGCATGCTAAACTAGGAAAGAATCATCATTATCCCCTATGCAGAAATCCTAGATGAAATGCTACTAGACTCAATCCTAAAATGCTAATGCAACTACATGGACACTCTGTTTTTGTAAAATGATTTTAGAAAAAATTTCAAATTTTTAGGATTTTCTATGCCTTAGAAGTATCCATGAGACTCAAGATATGCGAGAGGAAAAATAAGATTCATAGAAGATATGTTAGACACGTCTTGAACTCTCCCCCAAACTTAAATTACATGGGCCCTTGTGTAATAAAAATTTTAGAGAAAGTTCAAGCGAAAACAAAAACAGAAAACTAACAATGCAATGGTATATACAATGATGGTTTTGGGATTGGTACCTCAGGAGTTTGAGAAGTAAAAGTCAATGGACTCTTCCATGTTTTGTTGGTGGAGTGCCTGCGCGAGTGGTAGCTCGAGTGCCTCTGGTCGAGCGTCTGGCCTAGCATTTGGTCGAGCGTTGCTCGGGCACTCTGTTCGAGCATTTTGCTCGAGCGCTCAGATAAGGCGTTTGTTCGAGCGCCTACCCGAGCGACAGCTCATCTTGCACCTTTATTTTGCATCTTCCTCTACTCCTTGCGTGCAACTGAGACATTGAGTGAAAACAAAGAAAAATCTATGAAAATACTAAGGAAAATAAAAAATAAGAATATATACAAAGATAGACATGGGACTTCCTCCCATGTGAGCTTGTTTAAAGTCACTAAGCTGGACTTTGTCGACTTACCGAGATTTAAAGGGGGTTGAGGGGAGGAACTGAGGTCCCCTCTGGAATTTTCTGAGGTAAGTTGCAGAAGAATGAGGCTCTGGTTGCATTAGCAAAGGCTCTGCTCATTCCAAAACCATTCAATACTTGCTTATCTTTCCTAGATGAAGGGTCATCAACCTTTGCCTGAAGTTCCTTAATTTGAACCGACATTCTTTTCACTTGGTCTGTGAGTTCTATCATTGCTTCTGTGAGCGCCATGACGGTTGATACATTATGATACTTATCTGGTGGGGCCTTGGTACACTTAGCAAAATCATCAAGTTGTAATTGCAAGTCAAGTGAGATTTCTTCTTGCTCAGTAATTGGATCATCGAATTTGGCACCATCTCGTGCCCAATCTGCAGCTTGGTTCTCAATAGATTTCTCCTCCGTATAGGCCTCTTCCTCAGTAAGTTCTCCTAGCGGTTTATCCGCAAGCTTAACCATTTCTTCAATATGGAAGGTTTGCCCTTCTATAGTTGGTTTCTTCGTAGGATCTTTGATATCAAACTTCATTTTGAAACCTTCCTTAAGATGAAGATCAATCATCCCTTGCTTAACATCTATTATTGCACCAGCTGAAGCTAAGAAAGGCCTTCCTAAGATCAAGGGGTCTGTAGGTTCTTCATCCATCTCTAACACTACAATGTCAGTTGGTACTTTTACATTCCCAATCTTGATAGGCAAATCTTCTAATACACCTTGAGGTAGTCTAGTAGATCCATCAGCTAAGACCAAGGAGACTTTGCAGGGTTTATATTTACTGAACCCTAGCCTCTTAGCTACAGAAAGTGGCATTAAGCTTATCGATGCTCCAAGGTCGCAGAGGCAGTTGTTGAAAGTTAGTTGACCAAGAGAGCAAGGGAGAGTGAAAGAACCAGGATCATCAATCTTTTCTTGGACAACTTCCTTATGTGTAATATCGCTGCATTCATGGCTTTGTACTACCATTCCCTGCACTTCCTTGATTCTTTCCATAATTGCATCTTTTATCGAATTGTGAGATTGAGGTAGAAGTGCCAATGCATCAAGTATGGGCATCTTGACCTTAATTTCTTTAATGTGTTTGTCGAAGATAGCTCTGTATCTCTCCACTCTGTCCTTGTAGAATCTCCCTAGGAAGGGGAGTTTAAGTTTGTAAGGAGGAGGGACGAATGGTGCTTTCTTCTCCTTGGCAGATGCAATTTTTTCAACTGGGGAAGGTTGGACTCGACTAGCAGGTTGAGTTGTTGTGTTGAGTTGGTCAGACGAGTTCATGTTTTTCTGCTCAGCTTGTTCTTCACCTTGACACAAAATATCCCCATCTTGGTTTTCACTGTCCACGGTGATAGGAGTAGTTCCTCCCGTTGCTGGTAGTTCTTTCCCACTTCTCAAGGTGATGGCATTGACATGGGCAAAATCCTTAGGATTTTGAATTGCCTTTCCTGGGAGTTATACAGGATGCGTTGTGGAAGATGTGGAGGCAGACTTGTTCTCCATGTATTTAATTTTGGAGTTCAGTGTCTTAAACTTGTTGTTGAGGGTAGCAAAGGTGTAGTCCATATGATTCTTGGCTTCAACAAACTTCTTTGCAGTTTCCATTGTACTGGCAGCTTGACCTTGGAGTAGCTGCTGCATCATGCTGTGCAGGTCTTGATCGTGGGCGGTAGATGTTGGAGCTTGCTGTGGTGCAAAACCAGGTGGTTGACCAATGTTGCCCTGTTGGTTGTACCTTCCTTGGAAATTTTCCTTAGGAACAAAACTTTGAGTTTGATTGTAAGGGACAAAAGGCTTGCTTTGGTGCTGTGGTGGCGGAGGATAAACCTGATCTTGCGGGTTTTCTACGTTGGTACTTCTGTAAGACAAGTTAGGATTGTTCTTTTAGTTGATGAAACCCTTGGTGTAGCCACCTTGGTTCTGAACATAGCTAACTTCTTCAATTCGATCAGCCTCCCCATCTTGAACATGAAAGAGGTCTTCTTCATTTGCAAAATTAACGTGTCTCTGCTGGCTGAGGATGAATTTGTCGAATTTTTCATTCAGAGACTTGATCTCTTTCTTAGTCCTCTCATCAGAATCAACACTTCCCCTTATGCTGCGGTCATAGTCCTCAGTGTAGTTCCCATCGGATTGAGCAAGATTTTCAACTAGTTCCCAGCCTTCATCAACATCTTTGTTTAGGAATTTCCATTGCTTGTTGTATCAAGAAGCATTCTGATCCTTGGAAGAATGCCTCTGTAGAGCGTGCTGAGCAGGGATTCATTGCTGAAACCATGGTGAGGACAACAGGTAGTGTAGCCCTTGAATCATTCCCAAGCTTCAGAGAAGGTTTCTCCATTCTTTTGGATAAAGCCGGATATCTCATTCCGGAGTCTAGCAGTGGGGGCGTTGAAGAAAAATTTTGCATGGAAAGCTTTCTTGCAGTCATCCCAGGAGGTGATGGAGCTATGAGGTAGGTTCTTTTCCCATAGATGTGCTTTGTCACCAAGCGAAAATGGGAAGAGTCTGAGCTTGAAACCATCTTCACTGACTCCATTGATCTTGGTGAGGCTGCAGAGCCTATTGAACTCGTCCAGGTGATCAAGAGGATCTTCCATAGGTAATCCATGAAATTTGTTACTTTGGACCATAGCGATCAGACCACTCTTGATCTCAAAATTATTGTTTTGGATTGTCGGTGGTACAATCCCTTGCCTCTAAGTGTGAGTATTAGGAGCATCCCCTACTCCAATCAATCTGGGCCTCCTCTGCTGAGGACCTTGTTCAACGTGGCCTTGTGGGTTTTCCATTCGAACTTGATGTTGTTGGTCTGCTCCGACGTTGTTCCTATGCGCTCGCAATACAGGTTGTAACCGGTGAATATTGTCGAGAGGGTGAAAGAGGTTCTGACTTCCTTGTGAACATGTTTGCATACAGGTGAAGCTAGAACAGGGTGACTGACCGAGCTGAGAGTGAAACATAACCTAGGCTCGAGCAGTTGGTCGAGTAGGTACCTGAAACACAGAAAACTCAGAAAGTTAAGAAGTGAGGTGAAAGTGAGAACTTGATCTCAAGAAATCTGAAATCCTAAATATAGCAAACAAACACCCAATTGGCAAAGGCGCCAAATTGATATTGGTATTTTTACTCAGTACTCAGCCTGTAGTCAGGGGAGACCTAGCAATAGAAACTTGTCCTATTGGATGTGAATCCCCTGTCCTTGTTGCTTTTCCTAAGTAAAAATACAAGTTTATGTGTGTGTTGTGTATGCAGTAAGTGAACAATGGATATATCAATTCCTTAGTCTAACATGTCATTGTAATACTAAGGTGTCAATCCAAATGGGTGTGATGCTAACAATCAGGATGAGATCAGATTTACTTAATTCAAGCCAAGCAAGTTGATGTTGGATTGTCTAACAACCTAAGTAAAACATGAAATATGCAAAATAAATGCTAAGTAAAAATACTAGGGAGGCAGGTGCAGGTGCTAGAGAAGCAGTGCACAAATGCTGTAGGAGTAATGCAGCAAGTGAAAATGACGAAATAAATTGATGAGATAAAACTAAGTGTAGAGACTAGCAAGCGAAAATGATAACTAAGACAAGGTAAAATCAACTAAGACAAACAAGCTCTCAAGAATGGGGTAATTGGTCAGTGACTCCTCTGAAATCTATCTAAGGCGCTGACAAACTCACACAGAGCTAATCCCTAGACAACGGGTTCACAAGCAATCAAATCCACTGTCGTGACAGATGACCTCAAGCTAAGGCAATTCCAGACTCAGATGTCTCTGACGAAATCTACCCTAACAGGCACTATGACTCAACCCGTTCTTGTCAATGAACACCCTAAACATCCAATCTCTTAGGCTAGAAATGCAAATCTCTGGCATTAGTTGTTCAAGCGTTTCATCAACCACCTTTTGAGTGTGGAAACACTTAAGATCTAGTTGCAATTGATCAGAGAGAAACTAGCATTAAGAACACTAATCCATAAGGGATTCACAAACGCCCTAGAAGATCAAAGATTCGTCACTAACCTATCCCATTCTCAAGAACCCTAAAAAACTACTCAAGCATATTGAAGAACATAAACCCAGGAAATCCAAACTTCTCAGAATTCATTAAAAATAGATTAGAATGATAGATTACTGCAAGAATAACAAGACTGCAAAGAATTAAAACAAACTAACAAGTGGATTAAAAGAAATCTGGATTCAAAGTCAAGAACAATGAAGAACAAATGAAGAACAAATGAAGAACACTCAAGAACAGAGAGAAAACCTAAAAATAAAAAGCTTACACTAAAAATAAAAACGGAATACCCTTTGGACAAAACCCAAAAGGGGTATTTATATGAAAATGCGGGAAACCCTAAAAATGGGTAAAGAACAAAATAAACAAAGTCTTCGGAGATTGACGCAGCTTGACTGGCGCGTGTGGAGTGCTCGATGTGCTGCTTGGAAATTTGCTCGAGCACTGTGGAAAAATCTGCTCGAGCACTTTGTGTTCTGACTGCTTGAGCACTTTGTTTTATGACTGCTCAAGCACTTTGTTTTATGACTACTCGAGCACTTTGTTTTATGACTGCTCGAGCACTTTGTTTTATGACTGCTCGAGCACTTTGTTTTATGACTGCTCGAGCACTTTGTTTTATGACTGCTCGAGCACTTTGTTTTATGACTGCTCGAGCACTTTGTTTTATGACTGCTTGAGCACTTTGTGGATTAAAAGATATCTTCGCTTTTTTCATTGGAGGATTTAAGTTATGTTATGATATGGTTCGGTGTATCAAGAAGCATAAGAGAGCCGCCATGATGGAAGTAAGCAAGGAGCCAAGAAGTATCGATGAAAACACGTAGATATCTTTTGAAGAATTCGATACTTAGTACCTCGCGAAACCTCAAGATGATTCTTTGGTGATAACACTCGACATTGCAAACTACGAAGTTTCAAAGATCTTAATTGACACTGGAAGCTCAATCGATCTTATTTTCCTAAGTACGTTACAAATAATGGGAGTGAGAAGAGCAAACGTCATCGGACCTCCAGCTGCACTCATCGCTTTTACAAGTGAGACTACTATGTCACTTGGCACTATCAGTTTACTAGTGCTCACAGAAGAAATATCAAAAATCATAGAGTTCACTATTTTTGATCGACTAGCTGCATACAATGCTATCTTAGGTACCCCTTGGATTTATCGAATGAAATCAGTATCTTCAACATATCATCAAAGCGTGAAGTTTCCAACTCTGAGCGGGGTAGCAACGATCAAAGGATATCAAGAAGTATCAAGGTCTTGCTAACTCACCAGTCACAGACTCAAGATCAAATAGCAATTAATGTGCCCCGAGGCACCAAAAAACTTGGTATTTCCTAGTGAGCAGAAATCTAATGAAGTATTAGAAGAGGTTGCCATTGACTAGGAACATCCAGAGTGAGTGGTGAAGATCGGCTCGGGATTAAAACCAAAATTACGAGAAGATCTCATTGTTCTCCTGTCAATACATAAAAGTTACTTTGCTTGGTCAATTGAACACATGTCAGGTATTGAAACTTGGTCTTGATCGTACCATGGTCGTGAACGATGAAGTTGATCGACTCCTCAAAGCCAGATCAATTTGTGAAGTCTAATATCCAGACTGGCTTGCAAATCCTGTTGTTTTTCAAAAGAAGAATGGGAAATGGAGAGTTTGCGTTGGCTTCACTGATATTAACAAAGCTTGTCTGAAAGACAGTTTTCCTCTTCCGCGCATTGATCGTTTGGTCAAGTCAACTGATGGACATGAATTGTTAAGCTTCATGGATGCATTCTCGGTATATAATCAAATCAAGATGAACCCTGATGATCAAGAAAAGATGTCATTTATCACGGATAATGGGAGATACTGTTATATTGTTATGCCCTTCAGTTTGAAAAATGTCGGGGCGACTTACCAGCATCTCGTCAACAAGATATTCGACAAACTGTTCGAAAAGACCATGGAAGTTTATATTGACGATATATTGGACAAGGCGCTGAAAGAATCTGAACACATTTCACATCTTGATCAGTGCTTCACAATATTAAACAAATATGGAATAAAACTCAATCCTACAAAGTATACCTTTGGAGTCCCTTCTGAAGAATTCCTAGGATACATTATAACAATGCAAGGTGTTAAAGAAGGTCAAAATGTTAACAAAAACTTTTTTCCTTACAGTATCCCAGCCTCGCAGTTGCACAAGAATCTAATTTTCTGGTTGCAAGGATTATCCCATTTTTAAGGGTCTTATTCCTGGCTACTAAGAAAAATTCTCCTTTTCCTGCATTTGCTAGAAAAGGGTAGACATTTTCCACCAAGCAGGGTTTAGAGCAGTAAAGCTTCACCGAACTACCATGCCAATTCTTTCACAACTTAAGACTGTATCTTCGCTTATCCATCCTTTTTAAGGTCCAATGTTTGCTGCAATCATGTGAAAAGAACCGAAGCTTGGTAGCATCAGAATTTATTATCAGTCAAAGAACTGCAAATTCCTTCTGTTATTTTTGTAATCTCAGTTATTTCTTCTATGTATTTTTCTGGAAATAGTTTAAAATCTTTTTATCTAACACGAGAAAAGTAAAAAAAAAATCCATTTTCAACAAATCAATGATGAAATGAATCATCAAAACAATTTACGATTGAAGTGCCATCCGCTTTAATGATTGGGGGGCTGAATAGGGATCCATACCGAGGATCCATTATATCCAGGTCATTGTATTTAACACATTGAAATTATTATCAGATAAATCAGTACTAGAAAAGCAGGCAAACTAAGCAAGAGCTCGGAAAAGCGAAGTAAGATCCGGGGGGGGGGGGGGTAGTGAAGCCTCGTGGAAGAGGAAGTGAGTGAAGCCACGAAGCGAGGTGGATCTGCTTATCGGAGAAGATTTCATTGAGAAGAGAGAACGTTACAACATTAAAGCTTAGGTCGAAACCGCTGACTTAAAGGAGAATGATAGAATTGATTAGTCATTATTCTTAGCATTGATTCTCTAATTCATGTATAAATATCGACCCTCATAGTCTTGTAAGGGGGTTGTTCACTTTTGACAAAAGATCAATAAACACAATTTCACTATTTTCTTATTATACGTAATTTCTACTAGTTCATTTTCTTACAAAAATCTTAGTTCACCATGACAAGGTAAGGAGAGTTAGGTCCTAGAAAGGCATACCTTAGCCCGCTTGGTAGTGGTTTGAGCTCCACCTTTGGTGCCTTGAGTTCAGACCAGTGGTCTAGATCCAGAGAGCTCGACTCGACCTGCTGCTCCAACTATGGGGACGAGTGGTTCGAAGCTGGAATTTCTGAGTTATCGCTCGAGCTATCAGTTGAGTGGACTGGTCGAGTGCTTGCAGAGCTGCCCTTAAATGCTGCATAGCTTCTGATCTTGCTTCAACCAGGTCCTCAAATGCATTTAACTCATCTACTACCTTTCGTGAATCCATTAGGTTCTCATACCTTGATGCCTCGCTGTGAAGATACCCATTCTCAATGTTCTTCTGATAAGAGGTTTTTACTCAGTTTTAATTTCTCAATACTATCATGTCATTTTAGTAATTGAGCTGTCAATCCAAATGGGTGTGATGCTAAAAAACAGGATGCAACAAGATAACAGGTAAGTCAAGCCAAATAGAGAAATTTATAAATTAACAACCTAAGTGAAACAGAAAAGTTAACGAAAGAAAAATAAACTAAATAAAGCACTCGACCAGACTGCTTGAGCTAAGAGGTCGAGTAGTGCAGAAAAACGACAAAATAAAGAGAGTACATGACCCCGCAATTTGAGCTAAAGCAAAAAACGATAAAATATAGAAAGAAAAATCAAGTGGAAACAAAAAAAATCAACAAGACAAAACAAAGCAAAAACAAGGAAACAAATCAATCTCAAAGAAGAAGATATCTCAAACATGGGCTTATTAACTAACAACTTGATGTGATCCTGCTGAGGATCACGTCCCTGAATGCTCTCCAAGAGGTTGTGATGGTCGGACTGAAGAGATAATGGATGCAGAAGTGATGAAATGATGTGAAACGGAAAGTATGGTCTGATGGGTTTTATGGATCGATGCGAAACTTCCAAAGGTTGTGAAAGACCTTTTGACTTTCAGACTTGTTCGGAACGTGAGTAAGGACTTTGGACGTGATGAACAAGAGGTGGATCGGAGTGATACTTCTTAAGAGTTGTGACAGACTCTAAGACTATCGAGCTTGCTAGCGTGAGGATGAAGATCCGATCACAAGCAAGGAATGATCAAACAGACTTCAAAGAGTTTTAAGAATATGAAAAGAGTTTGATAATTAAAATGTAGAGTTTAGCTCAGAATATAAAGGGGGAGAAGGAGAAGACGAGGAGGTGGTCATCAACACATGCCTCGAAACACCACTCCTCGGAACACAACAAAACTAAATACAAAGTTTGAATAAAACATAAAAATAAAAGATAGATTTTGGGCCTGGTTTTATCAAGAGGCCTTGTGAAAGAGTAATAAAGCTTGCCTCATTAAAAACCTTGTTTGGAAAACCCATTGGGACAAAACCAAACGAAGGGAAAAAGAGTGCAAGTCTTATCACCTCTCTTGATAAATGTCTAGGTGGCTTGGATCACAACTAGGGTAGTTGGATTAGCACACACTAAACTGCCCTGGATGGTGTTGAGAAGATGTTGTAAAGATGTCTTGAATTGTTGAAGTGATCCTCTTAATATTCCCGGATCAAACGTTGTTGTTGAGCTAATCCATTTCTTCTTAGCTTCCTCAGCTACAAGCTGCTCAGGTTCAAGCTGCTCCTTCATTGTGTTTGCCATGATCACATCATCCTCTCCCACTTGAAAAGGATTTGACCTCAAATTAATGAAGTTTAAAATCCGAAAACACTTACCTTGCGAGCAAGTCTTGTAGCCATTGATCTTTGTGTGGGCTGGAAAATGTCCTATTTTCATTTGAATCCACAAACTTTCACCAGGCTTAAAGATCATTCGGCAATGCTTCTTGTTTGGTTGCTGCTCCTTTCTCCATTGTTTCAACGGATCATAATCAACTTGGACAGTAATTCGCTTTAGCCATAAGTAAAATAACCATGTCTCTCGTGTATGAGTTTTCATTACTTCAGCTTGTTTACCCTGTGCACTTTTAACCAAAACTCGAAACAAGAGATCATAGGAGCAAAAGGTATTATCCTTTAATTCAATAAGCAACTTGTTATAGATAAGAATGTCAAAACTTTCAGTGAATGGTCTCGAAAAAGAAAAAGCCTCTCTAGTGTTAGGATATGAAGTGCAGTGTGTTATCCTAGAGAGTCTATCTATCAGCACAAGATTTATATTTGGTTCATACGTTTTATCAAACAGAAATCCTCCATGCCTAAAGAACTTCTTATGCTCAAACTCCTCACAAGATGGAAACACATTTTTAAAATTTTCATTTAAATCATAAAGCCTCTTAATGAACTCAACTTCCAATAACCTAGCTTCATGAGCAAAAAGAATCACGTACCTTGGAATTATTGCATCGGCCACAATAACTCTCTTACCTTGCTTGTCTCGGAAGTCACAAGGATTTGTCTCAATGTTTGCTTCTGGTTCAAAGGCAATAGGACGTTTTATATCACAGATTGGAAGTAGCGAGTTAATAGATTTCTCTGTAGGAACGACATTTCTGAAATCCTGCGAACGAAAAGGTATCTCACTCGGCAGCACCGGCGCAAGGTTAGTAAAACTCACAAGAGTTTCTTTATAAGCAAATTTAATCAAAGATGGTGTCGAGAGTAAGGTTTTTTTTATCTCACCAGCCTTCACGCCAGAGTTAGAGTGAGTAGTCACAACTTCTTTGCTAGGAATTTCTTGTCGAGGCGTGATCATAAGGTTGGCCGGTTGTTTGAGCTTGCCTTCGGAAGTGGGTTTACCTTTCTTCAAGGCCATTTGATCTAGATGAGCTTCTTGAGGAGTTAAAGGTACAAGGATGTTCTTTCTGCCCTTAAACTCAAATGAATATCTGTTGGTAAATCCATCATGCATTACTTTCCGATCAGATTGCCAAGGTCTTCCAGGGAGTATGTGTCCGGCATCCATTGGTAAAATATCACATAAGACCTCATCTTCATATTTCCCTATAGACAAAGGAACTATGACCTGGTTCTTGACTTCCAACTCTCCCTCATCATTAAGCCATTGCAACTTATAAGGCTTAGCTCTCTTAATGACCGCTAGTCCCAGCTTCTCAACCATGGACTCACTCGCAACATTGGTACAGCTACCCCCATCGATCACTAAGCTACAAACCTTTTCATTAACTAGACAACGAATGTGGAAGAGGTTTTCTCTTTGCTCATTTTTTCCAGACTTGGTGTGTAAGTTCAAAGTTCTCCGAGTGACTAAGAGTTGTCCGACGACTGGCATTGCAATGTGCTCCTCTATAGACTCATCCTTTGAACGGTCATCTTCCGACTCTACCTCTCCACTGGCCAGAATAACGATGATTCTCTTATTGGTACAAGCATTAGAGTAATGACCAAAACCCTTACACTTAAAACACTGAATTTCTCTAGCTTTGGTGCTTGAACCCTTATCAATACCCTTAAGAGGTAACTCTTCACTCTTAGCCTTTGAGAACGGTCTGTACTCCTTACTAGGTTTTTCTTCTTTATTTTGACTGAACCTGGCAGAACCAAAACCGGGCTTAAAATTATTTCTTTTAAGCTGTTTCTCGAACAAGACTGCCTTGTGGAGTAGCTCGTCCATTTCAACATAATGATGTACCTCAAGCCTCTCTATGATATCCCTATTAAGACCACCCATGAACCTAGCCATAGCAGCTTCATTATCTTCTTGAATATCAGCTGGAAACAACAAAGTTTCCAGTTCCTTGTAGTACTCTTCTACCGACCTATTTCCTTGAGATAGATTTCTGAGCTTCATATACAACTCTCTGTGGTAATGGCTCGGTATAAATCTTCTCTAGTCCTTTTCCTAAAAGTCACTAACTGATCCCACCAACTTAAAGCATAATCCTTAAAGGCGGTTGGTGCTACTCTAACTTTATTTTCCTGAGTGAACTCCTTACAGTCAAAGATTATCTCTACCCTCTTCTCCCATTCTAGATACTCTTCAGAATCAGTGGTTCCATGGAAAGTTGGAATCTCAATCTTGACGCCAGCTAAAGGGTCTCTAGGAGTGGTTTGGTGATTTCTAAGGAGTTGATCCTCTCTTGGTCGTCTTCTCCTGGTCTGATGTGATCTGGATGAGTGACTGTAGTATTGTTTAACATCTGTAGACTATGGATTCCTTCTGAGTCGGTCATTGATAGATTGAATCTCCGCTTTCATGTCTGCCAAGCTTTCGCCCATCATGGCTCTAAAAGAGTCAATGAGTTGTTTGTTGGAGTTTGAGGATCCTTCGTCTTCTTCATTGGTTCCCACCATTGTACCTGTTAAGATTCAAACAAGTAACAAGTAAAAATGCTCAAAGATAACACAGCAACTCGAAAAAAGTTAAAGACAAGAAACAGAGTAACCGCCCAAGTTATCTAAAATTCCTGCAGTGCCGGTTTGACTTGATCGAGCCAAATAAATTATCAAATCACGAGAACAAAATTCCAGAAACAATTTTAACAAATATTAGACTCAATCTAGGTTTCAATGCAACAGATTTCACGATTTTAGGGTTAACCAATGATTTTAAACAATTCTAGCAAGTTAACACGAAAATAACTTTTCAAATTCCGAGAACCTCTAGTTGCGACTGTTCGACGAAATGAACCTCGAAAAATTATCAAAACATATTAAAAAATTCGTAATCAATTTTAACAAATACTATACTCATTTTCGAAACAGGTTCAAGAGATCTCACGATTTTTTCGAACAAAATAAATTAATGAAAATTCTAGCAATAATCAGACATAATCGATTCAAATTATCTATAGAATATCAAAGGGTAAAACGTTTTGAATCGACACAACCTGGTTTGGAGCTTGCTCTGATACCACTTGATGTGATCCTGGTGAGGATCACGTCCCTGAATGCTCTCCAAGAGGTTGTGATGGTCGGAGTGAAGAGATGATGGATGCGGAAGTGATGAAATGATGTGAAACGGCGAGTATGGTCTGATGGGTTTTATGGATCGATGCGAAACTTCCAAAGGTTGTGAAAGACCTTTAGACTTTCAGACTTGTTCGGTATGTGAGTAAGGACTCTGGACGTGATGAACAAGAGGTGGATCGGAGTGATACTTCTTAAGAGTTGTGACAGACTCTAAGACTATCGAGCTTGCTAGCGTGAGGATGAAGATACGATCACAAGCAAGGAATGATCAAACAGACTTCAGAGAGTTTTGAGAATATGAAAAGAGTTTGATAATTAAAATGTAGAGTTTAGATCAGAATATAAAGGGGGAGACGGAGAAGACAAGGAAGTGGTCATCAAGACATGCCTCGAAACACCACTCCTCGGAACACAACAAAACTAAATACAAAGTTTGAATAAACCATAGAAATAAAAGATAGATTTTGGGCCTGGTTTTATAAAGAGGCCTTGTGAAAGAGTAATAAAGCTTGCCTCATTAAAAACCTTGTTTGGAAAACCCATTGGGACAAAACCAAACGAAGGGAAAAAGAGTGCAAGTCTTATCACCTCTCTTGATAAATGTCTAGGTGGCTTGGATCACAACTAGGGTAGGTGGATTAGCACACACTAAACTGCCCTCGATGGTGTTGAGAAGGTGTTGTAAAGATGTCTTGAATTGTTGAAGTGATCCTCTTAATATTCCCGGATCAAACGTTGTTGTTGAGCTAATCCATTTCTTCTTAGCTTCCTCGGCTACAAGCTACACAGGTTCAAGCTGCTCCTTCATTGTGTTTGCCATGATCACATCACAACTACTCTTAATCAACCTGGGTAATTAACAAACTCATCCAGTCAGGCTATTCTCTTGACAACAAATTCTAAATCAGCCTAATACACTGTCATGCTTAAGCCTTGAGTCTAATTGCTGACATAACGGATTTTGCCAGAGCCATACAATTAGACAAGTAGTGAACACCAATTTGTTAAAGCCAACAAAACTTCCTATCAACTGAATCCATAGGATAGGATACACTGCCTATTTAAATCTAGATCAATTAGGCAAGTGTAATTAAGTTTCTGGAAAAAGTTGAATCGAGTAATCTCATCAACATTGTCGTGTGGAGATTGGTTGATATAAAAGTTCCAATTAATAAGAAAGGAACAAGTATTAAGAACACTCACCCAGAATAGAAATCTAAAATTCAATCAATACTCAATATACCCATATCAATCAAAAGCAATTATCAGGCTAATCCATGCCTAAGAACCCTAATTAAACTACTCATACCAAATCTCTAAAATTGGCATATTAGCTAAATCAGATAGAGATAAACAAGTTTGTAGATGAAACCAAATGCAAATTCGTAATAAATAAAGAGAGATATGAGTTACAAAATCTAAAAATGAAGAACAAGAGGGAGAGAGATTAAGAGGCAGAAACTAGGGCTTAGGTACCATACCCGTGGGTTATGACCTACAAGGGGTATTTATACAAAAGGCCAAAAGCCCTAAAAACACACAAAAAACAAAATAAGGAAAATGCCAAAGTCTGATGGGAAGGGAAATCCACTCAAGCAGTCTGGTCGAGTGCACTGGTCAAGTGGTATTGGATCTGACAGTTTGGTCGAGTGCACTGGTCTAGTGGTATTGACTCTAGCATTCTGGTCGAGTGCATTGGTCGAGTGGTATTGACTCTGGCAGTCTGGTCGAGTGCATTGGTCGGGTGGACTGCACCATCCTATTTTTCTCTCAAACACTTGGCCTCCTTGTCCAGAACAGTGTCAAAAGCTCGTTAATCACCTGCTAACAACTCCAATATGTAAGATGTATGCAACACTCATGCAAAAACTCCTAAGTGTACAAAGTGACTGAAAAGTATAGAAAATGGTATAAACAATGGATGAAACAATGCTAAACTGATGCTAAATGTATGCTTAAAAGAGGTAAAATCTAGACTTATCAACTTCAACATGCCCAATCTTGACGGGTAAATCCTCAAGTAGACCATAAGGCAGCCTAACTGACCGATCTGCCCTAACTAAGGAGATATTGCTAGGTTTGTACTTGGTGAACCCTAATCATTTTGCTACTAAAAGGGGCATAAGGCTCACTGAAGCATCCAAATTGCAGAGTCAGTTTCTAAAGACTAATGGACCCAAGGAGCGGGGTAGAGTGACAGAACCTGGGTATTCTAGCTTCTCTTAGACGATGACTTTCTTCTGGATGATTACATTGCATTCATGGGTTAGTACCACCATTCCCTGAACTTTCTTGATCCTTTCCATCACAAGATCTTTCAGGAATTTCTGAGCAGGGGGTATGAGTATGAAGACATCTAAGAATTGCATCTAAAGCTCAACTTCTCTTAAACGCTTCTCGAAAAGGGCCTTGTACTTTGCCACCAGCTGCTTCTTGAACCTTCCTGCAAATGGTATTGGACGTACATATGAGGGTGGATCATAAGGTTTTTTCCTTTTCCTTGGATATTTCAGATGTTTTTGCAAGGGTGGTCTTTGCTCGAGTTGCCACTCAAGTTGTTTGCTCGAGTGCATCATCCAGTTTGGTTTTCTCTAGAAAACCAGGTTTCACTCGATCATTTGCTCGAGCGGTCTGCTCGAGATCTACTTCCTGATGTAATTGTTCAGCCCGAGCCTCTTTTTGACAAACTTCATCCTCCCCATCATGAATGTCACTGTCCATAGTGATTGTTGGATGTCCCTCTCGTGGTGGTAGCTATTTACCGCTACGGAGGGTAATAGCCTTTACGAATTCATTGGAGTGGTTGATATGCTTCCGTCGAAGTTGTCTGGAATGAACATTAGATGATGTTGAAGCTATGTTACTCTCCATGTGCTTGATTTTGTTGTTCAGCTGCCGAATCTTGTTGTTGAGCTCCGTGTAGGTGCAGTCCATCTTGGTGTTAACCTCAGCAAACTTCATTGATGACTCCTATTCACCATTTGCTTGACTCTGTAGTATTTTCTGCAGCATATTCTTTATGTCCAGGTCTGGGGCATTGGCTATTTGTGTAAGACAAGAGTTTGTGAATAAATTCCTTCAAAGTGTTGTTGAAGAATGTAACCATGATCTGCTTGTAGGGGATGAATGTCTGGTGTTGGATGTGATGTTGATGTAAATGATAGAACTGGTTCGGTGTACTTACCACATTGCTGTTTGGAAAGGGCAAGTTTGGGGTGTGTTTGGTGTTGAAGTAGGCTCTTTTGTACCCTCATTGATTTTGAACATAGCTAATCTTTTCAATTGTTGCACCCTCCCAATCCTATTTCTGGTGCAGCTCTTCTTCTACCACAAAATGCAATGTCTGTGGCTTAACCATTAATAACTTGTCCAGCTTCTCATTCAAGGCATTCAAAACCCTTTGGTATTGTTCCTCAGTGTCAAGATACCCTCTATTGCACCTATCATATTCTTCATAGTTTCCATCTGATTATGCTAAGTTCTCCACCAGTTCCAAGCCTGAATCTATATCCTTTGTCAAGAAAATTCCATTACTGGCAACGTCTAGCAACATTTGTATCTTCGGCGAAACCATTCTGTAGAGTGTGGTTAGTAGGTACTCGTTGCTAAAACTGTAATGCGGGCACTGAGTGGTATATAACTTAAAGCGCTCCTATGATTCTGCAAATGTTTCTCTATTCCACTGATTGAAGGCAGATATCTTAGTTCGCATCCTTGCAGTCCGAGAGTTGGAGAAGAATTTTGTCAAGAAAGCTCTTTTGCAGTCGTTCCATGATGTGATGGACCCTGTGGCAATGTCTTCTCCCATTGGTGGGCCTTGTCGCCTAGTTAGAAGGGAAAAAGCCTGAGTTTGAAACCATCTTCACTGACCCCGTCAATCTTTGTAAGAGTACAAAGCCTTTCAAATCCATCAAGGTGATCCAATGGGTCTTCCATTGGCAGACCATGGAATTTGTTGTTTTGCACCATGGCGATGAGGCTGCTCTTAATCTCAAAATCATTCTGCACAGCTGAGGGAACAATCCCTTGCCTCTAGGTGTGGATGTTTGGTGCATCCCAGCTTCCAATGACCCTTGGCATTAGTCAGGTTGATTATCTAGATGACTCGATCAGGGCTGCTCGAGCATTGTGGTCGAGCGGTGTAATTTGATGTAAACGGTCGAATGGTACCTAATACAAGCAGAGACATTCAAAGTAAAGAAGTTAGTAACTAGAGTAATGAGAAATTGATCTTAAAAAGATGAGAAATCCAGAATGTAAGACATAGCATCCTGAATGGCAACTACGCCAAATTGAAACTAGATATTTTCACACAACAGCAAGCATCATGCAAGGTGTAATCAATCAATGTATTACTGTGGTAAGTATATGTGGGTGTACAATGTCAATCTATTCAAGAATTGTTTTCTATAATCAGGATGTCATCAGTTCAATTTAAGTCAAGCCAGATAGGTGAAGGTTTTGTCTAACAACCTAAATGATGCAAATAAAGCATGTAAAGACCAACTCGAGGTGTCAGTTCAAGTGGGGTCATCGAGCAAACAAGAGAAACAGAGCAAAGATGGCATTCACCCTAAGTGGTCGAGCAAGGAGATCGAGTACTGCAGAAAATGACAAAATAAGGAAAGCACTTAACTAGAAGGATCGAGTGTATACCGTCCAGTTAAACAGAAAATGACAAAAAACAGTAGAGCAATCGACCTACTTGGTCGAGTAGTAGGGATCAAGTGGTAAAACCAAAGTAAACAATAAAAATCAGAGAATTAACACGGAATTAAATCAATCAAAAAGAAGAAGGGACCTTAGACATGGACTTATTGACTAACATCTACTCTTAATCGACCTAGGCAATTGATAAACTCATCCAATCAGGCTATTCCCTTGACAACAAATTCTAAATCAGCATAAAACACTGTCGTGCTACTAAGCCTCGAGTCTAATTGATGACATACCCGATTCTGCCAAAGCCATACAATTAGAAAAGCAATGAACACCAATTTGTTAAAGCCAACAAAGCTTCCAAACAACGGAATCCCGAGGATAGGATACACCCTATTTAAATCTAGATCGACAGGCTAGTGTAACTAAGTTTCTAGAAAAAAATTGAATCCATCAATCTCATCAACACTATCGTGTGGAGATTGCTTAATATCAAGTTCCAATTTATCAGAGAAGAACAAGAATTAAGATCAGTCACCCAGAAGGAAAATCTAAAATTCAATCAATACTCAATATACCCAAATCAATCAAGAGCAATTACTAATTTAACTCATGCCTAATAACCCTAATTAAACTACTCAGCAATCATCATCATCAACAAATGCACAAACCCAGAAAATGCTAAAATCGACATATGCTGTAGATAATGACGAGATGAACAATATTGCAGAAGAAAATAAATGCAAAAACTCAATAACTCAAAAGATATATGAGTTACAAAGTCTGGAAATGAAGAACTAGAGAGAGAAAATTAAGGAGTATTTATAAAAAAAGGGGTTGGAAGCTCTAAAATCATTAAAAGCCAAAATACTTAATAAGGTCTTAGGAAGGAAAAACCACTCGTGCATTATGGTCGAGTGGTCTTGGTCGAGTACTTCTTCCAAAAGCAGCATCCTCACTCGAGTTCCTCCACTCGAGCAATCTAGGTCGAGTCGACTTGACGTATTCTCCAAGGCATCCACACCTGAGTAGTCTGGGTTGAATAAGGGTGACTTCTTCTCCAAGGCATCTTCACTCGAGCTCCTCCAGTCGAGGGTTTAGGTCGAGTCTCCAAGCTTGTGATCCTGAGCTCCAGAAGCACCTAATACCACTCCAAGATGTTGAATATGATGCAAAGTGTTATAAACAATGGATGAAACTACACTAAAATGATGATATATGAAGACTAAAAACATGTAAAACACAGTGATATCACTCAATCACGTGGGTTCTGGCCATAGTCATCAGGAAGGCTGACCTCGGTCATGGGTGCTCTAATTGAGGTCCTTATGAGGGTTGATGTAACACCCATGCTTTGGGCAATGGAGTTCTTGACATGGGCAGTGTACCGGTCAAGCAAAATTTGGCCGAGGTGAAGTAACCGAGCGGTACGGGAATTGCCGGGTGGTGTCGGGTACACTACCGAGAAGCTGGTATGGGCGATCGGTCGGTGCGATTGAGAATTTGTGGATCGGGATATGGATTTTGTCTGATTTTGGACATATGTTGTCAAGAAATGGAGTTTGGTCTGGATTCAGACAAAGTTGGTCGGGAAATGAGGATTGGTCGGGATCCGGACAGGTTCTGTCCAAAAATGCGGTTTCAGTCAGAAATGGGACCAGAGTGGTCCGAAAAATGAAACTGGTCGGGAGCCAACCAGGGCTGTCGGATTCACTTGTGTTCAGGAAATAAATCAGTTTGGTCAGAGTATATTTGGGCCGAGATTTCCAGAATTCCTAGCCGGACCAGGAATTAATACCGATAGGCGAGATCCACGTTTTAGATAGGTCGGTGGGCATTGGGCCAAATGGACCGTGCATTTTAAATTCTGTTTCGATACATAGTATTATTTTTGGATTTAATTTATTTTGGTCCAGCCAGATTTTGGATTAAAGGACTCTGACCGAGCCTTGGGTAGGCATGTGAGTCGGTTTCACCGAGTTGGGTCAGTTTGTGACCATAATTGATTTGGACCTGGCAATTAGAGATTTGCCGTAATCCAAAGTCTTACTTTTATGACTAAGTATGGAATAAGTCGGTGCTGAAGTGGCCGAGCCAAGGAAGAAGTTTTGGGCCAGAAAACATGGAAATTTGTGGATAAATTATAAGGCTTAAGGCCCGAGTTGTAACCCCAACTCTAAGGGGCGGCTATATATAAGAGTTTTAAGGTTCTGGAGCCTCATAACTCAGGGAAATCACAGAAATAACACGAAACCCTAGCAGACATTTGAGATTGTGTGTTTGTGCCAAGAATTGAGAAATCGCTAAAGGGTAAGCGTTTCCTTTGTGGATTTTGAGTTGTTTTCCGATAGAAGACTCTTATTTGAGTTGTTTGATGTTTCTGCTCCAGAGATTTGCAGGATGCACGAGTGGGTTAAGAAGTTGGTAGCTTAGATCACACGAAATTCTTCTCGGTAAGGTGTTACCATTGGATCTGTGAGTTGGTTTAGTTTTGGGTGAGATCAGACGTATTGATCTGATATTTGTGTGTTCTGTAGGTTAATTGGAGGTTCAGCTAGAACATAAGGTGAGTGTGTGACTGTGGTTTGTGTTTGTGGTGATTTGGTTGTGTTGGTTGTCTTGTTTATGTTCAGGGTATTGTGTTTGATGTCTTGACAGTTTGGTTCCATTTGTTGTGTTATATGTGCTTTGGCATATGCGTTTGAGGGAACCGTTGCTTTACATTGATTTAACTTGATTAATCATGCACATATATTTACTTGTCTTGACACTAAAACCTGTTAGACGGGACGATCACTTCACTAGGCAATTCTTTTGCTTACACATCCACTCGTTGATGCAGGTAATAAAGATTAAGGAGGAGCTCGCGGGACCTGGAGGTGTTGGATGGGATGGATGGTTTTATTGGGAGTTTGAGTTTAGATGATTTTATTATTTTGTGCTTTGAGTTTGATGTTTAGTTGCTTAAGAACCATGTTAGCGAGTATTTGAGATATTTGAGTTATTGAATTATTTAGGAATTCTTTTGTTGAGATTTGGTTAGTTGAATGGAATTTATTTTAGAAATTTGGAGACTCGCTTGTATGACTTAAATGTTGTAGTTCCGCTGTGCATATAAACTTTGAATTTGAGGAAATCCGGAAACCTTGTTTGAGACTTAGAGTTTTATCGAGAAAATTTTTGAGGTGTACCGGTTAACACCATTGTTAGGGCAGATTTTACGGATAGGAGTGTTACACTTGATCTCAGTCACAATCCTTGTGACCGAGGTTGACAGGGCTTCAATCTTCGGGTCATATCTTCCAAACGGCTGAATGGATTGCTTCAATTCTTGTCCCAGATGCATCTTGACTCTTCTAGCTTTCCAAGGACATAACGAAATCTGAATTTTCTCCACGGGAAGGTGATATGATTATGGCCAGAAAGGAGGAGGAACCTATGCAGCAAGGAGACGACAAAGAGGAGCAAAGGCAGCAGCTTGAACCGGAGCTACAAGGAGCTGAAGATTTATGCATTTCTCCGGGTCCTATCACTCGGTCTAAACAAAAGAAGCTCAAGACCACTTTGCAACATCTCCTCAACACCATCTCGGGCAGTTTGGTGTGTGCTAATCCAGCCACATTGGTTGTGATACAAGCCACCTAAACATTTATCAAGAGAGGTGATATGACTTATACTCTTTTTCCCTTCATTTGGTTTTGTCCCAATGGGTTTTCCAAATAAGGTTTTTAATGAGGTAAGCCATATCACTCACTCATCAGCCTCTTGATAAAGCTTAAGCCCATTTCTATCTACTATCCAAGTGAAGCACAGCCCAAGTCCAACAAGAGTTCAGCCGAAATCTTGAAGAACTTGAAGAGTTATTTTCTTGTCAAACTTTGGTTTTAATGCTTTGTATTTTTCGAGATTTTCCTTTACTCTCTTGTGGATTTAAACTCATGTAAGGCTTCATTTGTGATTTATCAAACATCTTTTCAACTTCTAAAACTCTCTGAAACTTGTTTGTTCATCCTTGCTTAAAGTGTTCGGATCTTCATCCTTCACACCAAGTAAGTCGAAAGTCTTAGGATCTTTCACACTCCTAGGAAGTTTCATCTCGATCCACCCCTTGTTCACCTCGTCTAGGGTCTTCACCCACGTCCAGAGCAAGCCTGAAAGTCCAGAGGATCTCCATCTCCTTTGGAAGTTTCGCATCAACCCCCCCAAACTCATCGGATCCCTTCCTAGTTCTTCACCTTTCATCTCTTCCGCATCACTCACCTTGTCACCAATCCTCACAACCTCTTGGAGAAGCATTCAGGGACTTGATCCTCACCTAGGATCATATCAAGTGGTATCAGAGCTGACTCCACGCCAGGTTGTATCTCTTTCGATCTGTGATACCTTTTCACACTCCGATCTGTGTTTATCTGTTGACTGTTGGAATTTTGATAAATTCATCTTGTCTGATAAAATTGTGAGATCTGTTGAATCTGCTTCAAAAAAGAGTCTAGTATTTGTTAAAATTGATTCTAGAATTTTTGATCATGTTTTGATAATTTTCCGAACCTGATTTAGTCGAACAGTCACATTTAGAGGTTATCAGAATTTGAACAGTTATTGTCGTATAACTTGCTAGAATTGTTTAAAATCATTGGTTAATCCTAAAATAGTGAAACTTGTTGCATTGAAACCATGATTAAGTCTAGTATTTGGTAAAATTGTCTCTGGAATGTTTGAACGTGATTTGATATTTTATTCTGTTCGATCAAGTCAAACAGTCGTTTAGGATTCTAGAAAAGTTTCTGAGTTTTCTTTGTTGTGTTTCTTTGGGCATTTTTACTTGTTACTTGTTTGAATCTGAACAGGTACCATGGTGGGAACCAGCACTGGTGAAGAGGAATCGTCAAACTCCAACAAAGAACTCCTTGATTCCTTAAGAGCCATAATGGACGAAAGTATGGCAACCATGAGAGCTGAATTAGAAAAATCAAGAAGAGCACGGAAGGAACAAGAGCTTAAACCAAAGCCACCAGACAACACATTGAGAACAACTTGGAGCAGCCCACATAAAATCTCTCTTACTCCAAAATCCAAATATGTGCTTTGTTCTGAATATCATTCGGCTAATGAACTCTTTAAATTTTCAGGAAAAAGAAGCTACCTAGAGTGGGAAACAAATATGGAAGATTGGTTTTACTATAACCACATCCCAAGAGAAAAGAGGATAGCTCATGCAATTCGCCAACTCACAGGAGAAGCTTATCAATGGTGGATACGAAAGGTTGATGATCGCTGGAATTACAAGGAGCCCCCTATCACCTCATGGAGAGATCTTAAGGAACTAATGAGGAATAAGTATGCACCAAATGGTTTAGTTCCAAAAGAAGCTTACAGTCCTCAGCCAAAGGAAGTATCCAAGAATGTTCTAAATGAGAAAATGAAGGCTAATGTAACCTCTCAACCAAAGAAGGTCGCGGAACAAGTCGTGGTTCACAAGCAAAGCCTAAATCCATCCATTGAAACAAGCAATGAACGTCCAAAGAAATGTAAGTCCTCTGATCTTTCAAAATCCAAGGAAGTTACTTGTTATGACTCTCCTAAGAAAGGAAAATTTGCTGCCATTGGCCCTGAAAAACACGAGCTGAATATCACTTCATTAGGATCAAAACTGAGCTCACAAAACTCAAGTAGTGAAGTAGTTAATCAAGGTGTAGAAACTTCCAGTTCTTGTATAATGCACTTGGTCTTGTCAAAGGATGTTGAATCAGGTCATACTCTGGAGCATAAGGATGACAAAGCTGAAGGAAACATAAAAGAGAAGAATCCACGTTCAGTGTCAACCACTTCAAAAGCTTGCCAAGATAACAAGACTGAGCGAAATGACTATGAAAACTGTTTGGTGAGTAGACCATATCCAACACCGGCGGGCTGTGTTTCAAATATCACCCTCTTCAAAGCTGAAATGTTACCAAACATCCTACATGGTACTCATGTAAGTTTAGCTTGCGCGTTTATTCGATATTGGAATAATTTCACATTCACTCGTAGCTTCAAACAACCTGTTTTGAATGTTGAAATTTCAAGTATAATACACTTGATTTTGTCTTTAAGTGCCGAGGAAGATACAGGTACCTTAGATGTGTGCACTGACCTGGTAGGAACCACCTCCACATGGAGCTCAACAATGGATCAAAAGGAGAAGCCACCAATCAAGACCCGAGGAAACTATCTTGACTCCCAAAGGCGAATGAAAGCTAACTTACTTTCTCTTGGTGCAGATTGTACAATGGTGAGTTCAAAATATTTTCAAGAAGATAAGACTACTCTTGTGCCATTGCCGGATCATGAGTTTTATCTTGACAAAATCAAACCCGAAGAGAATCAAGAGCAAGATAAGAAATCTAATCTTTTTGCTAGGATTAGTAAGGTTAATGATGCTGAATATTTTGATCATAAAATATTTGTCTCTTTGGATAAGTTCTCTTGTGTATCTAACCTTGCACCGGTGCCACCGAGTGAGCTTAAAAATTTTTTGCAGGACTTGTCTTTAGGAAACAACTCACGGAAGCTTCCCTTTGATAACTTCCACGACTACAGTGTGATCCTGAGATATGATAATAAGATTCTTGTTAAATTCAAAGATAAACCACCAGATGCATTGCCTATGCTCAGAGATAAAGAACTTGAACTCGACAAGGTAAGTATCTTTGTTCCCAAGAATCATTTTATCCCTGATCACGCAGATATAATTCACTTGTCTCTGTCACAAGAGCCAAACAAAGGTTTTAGGGTAGTCTTGAAACATACAAGAAGAAGTGAAAAGAGAGAGGACGAAAACCTCCACGCCACGGCTAAGGAGCAGTCACAAAAGGAGAATCATATCGTCTTTGATCCAGGAGCACCCGTTGAAGCATTTCCTTATGACATGGGAAACAAGATAGGTAAGGAAATTGTTGTGCCTGATGCAACAGTTCAAAGGTATGCATTTCTTTTTGTTCATAAATCTAAGTTGCTGGAATATGAACACATCAAAGAGATTTATATGTTGACTATTGTTTTTAATGATGTGATTCATTATTGTGAGAAATTTGAGCATACAAAGAATTTTAGGCATGGCGGATTTCTGTTTGATAAAATGTATGAACCGAGTATACATCTTGTGCTGATAGACAGACTCTCTAGGATAACACACTGCACTTCATATCCTAACACTAGAGAGGCCTTTTCTGTTTCAAGACCATTCACTGAAAGTTTTGACATTCTGGTCTATAACAAGTTGCTTAATGAATCAAAGGATAATACCTTTTGCGCCTATGATTTCTTGTTTCGAGTTTTGGTTAAAAGTGAACAGGGTAAACAAGCTGAAGACATGACAACTCATACACCAGAAACGTGGTTAATTTACTTGTGGCTAATGCGGTTTACTGTCCAAGTTGATTATGACCCGTTGAAACAATGGAGAAAGGAACAGCGAGCAAACATTGAGGTGAATTATTTTGGCATTCGCCGAGGTAATGATATTATTGTGTATGATGCAATAATTCCACGGTCCGTGTTTATTTTTGATCATGAAGCTAGGTTTGAACCTAATAGAAATTATGTGCTCATAGATATTGCTAAATTCTCTAATTTTGCTAGTGCTTCACCCAATGCTGAATTATTCTTTGGAGAAATTGTTTATTATGAGAGCATTCTGAATTTTAATAAACACTTAGATGATCCTATTGAACCTTTGAAATCTGTTTTAGATGATCTAAGTAATAAATTGTGTGCTAGTCGGAATGACTATATTCTTTGCACCTATGATCTCTTGTCTCGAGTCTTTGTTGTGAGGATACAGGATATACAGGATAGAGAGCTAAATTTTCATGCACCTAGGACGTGGCTCTACCATGTTTGGCTTAAGAAAACTGTTGTTCAAATTGTTCTTAAACCAAAGGAGCATTTGCTAGACATAGAGCATCAAAAGCCAGCAAACGAAGAGGAGAATATTAAGAACTTTGAGATTGGTTACCAGTTTTGGATTCGTATGAAGGAGAAACGTTTTGCAGACCAAGAGGAGTTCAAACTAATGCAAGAAGGATATTGTTCACTTCGAGTCATAGAACAGATCCATTCCTACAAAATCTGCTTGCAAGGTGAGTATATTCCGACTTACTTCAAATATTCTAATTTAATCTTTTTCCTTGCAGATTGTTCGGATTTGAGGATGGATAGCATGGATAGCTTGGAGCTTGGAACTAATCAACAGCTTAAACCTGAGGAGCTGGGAGCTAAAGAACAACTAGACAACGCCTACCAGCTTGATCTCCAAGGTAAGTACCATGTAAGTTCGAGTTTTAATATTACTGATTTGGTTCCTTATATTGCAGAAGAAACAGATTTGAGGTCAAATCCTTTTCAAGAGGGAGAGGATGATATGATTATGGCCAGAAAGGAGGAGGAACCTATGCAGCAAGGAGACGACAAAGAGGAGCAAAGGCAGCAGCTTGAACCGGAGCTACAAGGAGCTGAAGATTTATGCATTTCTCCGGGTCCTATCACTCGGTCTAAACAAAAGAAGCTCAAGACCACTTTGCAACATCTCCTCAACACCATCTCGGGCAGTTTGGTGTGTGCTAATCCAGCCACATTGGTTGTGATACAAGCCACCTAAACATTTATCAAGAGAGGTGATATGACTTATACTCTTTTTCCCTTCATTTGGTTTTTGTCCCAATGGGTTTTCCAAATAAGGTTTTTAATGAGGTAAGCCATATCACTCACTCATCAGCCTCTTGATAAAGCTTAAGCCCATTTCTATCTACTATCCAAGTGAAGCACAGCCCAAGTCCAACAAGAGTTCAGCCGAAATCTTGAAGAACTTGAAGAGTTATTTTCTTGTCAAACTTTGGTTTTAATGCTTTGTATTTTTCGAGATTTTCCTTTACTCTCTTGTGGATTTAAACTCATGTAAGGCTTCATTTGTGATTTATCAAACATCTTTTCAACTTCTAAAACTCTCTGAAACTTGTTTGTTCATCCTTGCTTAAAGTGTTCGGATCTTCATCCTTCACACCAAGTAAGTCGAAAGTCTTAGGATCTTTCACACTCCTAGGAAGTTTCATCTCGATCCACCCCTTGTTCACCTCGTCTAGGGTCTTCACCCACGTCCAGAGCAAGCCTGAAAGTCCAGAGGATCTCCATCTCCTTTGGAAGTTTCGCATCAACCCCCCAAACTCATCGGATCCCTTCCTAGTTCTTCACCTTTCATCTCTTCCGCATCACTCACCTTGTCACCAATCCTCACAACCTCTTGGAGAAGCATTCAGGGACTTGATCCTCACCTAGGATCATATCAGAAGGTCTTCAACGAATGTCAAACTACTGATGCTCTGAAACTGCTTCAAAACGGGTTTTGCTGGACATTGTGTCATTTTTGCTTCAAAACTTCTAAAAGTCTCTAGGAAGAGGAAATGGTGGAAAATGGTGATATGCTTAAATTTACCCTGAGCTACTCTCTCAAATTAAGAGATCACTGTAGTACTTAGGGATCGAATCCACAAGGACTATGAAATACCCAATAAATCCCAGTAAAAGTATTATGCTAAATAAAGTATAATGTAAGGA
The DNA here is from genome assembly GCA_028015245.1 of Cardamine occulta. Taxonomy (NCBI): domain Eukaryota; kingdom Viridiplantae; phylum Streptophyta; class Magnoliopsida; order Brassicales; family Brassicaceae; genus Cardamine; species Cardamine occulta. The sequence goes on from CM051374.1 coordinate 9,629,527, forward strand.
AATTGCAGTGCGAATAATTAAACAAAGTGTAAATCAATGGAGAAGAGCGTTAGGCATAGGGAAATCTCAGGAATCTTCAGAACTGTGAATCAATTTAACTATCAAGATTATAATTAACAACCGTTCTAGAACTCAAACACAATTGTAAAACCTACCAGCTTTCGCTGCGTAAACTATCTATCCCTGAATCTAGAATTCCAAATTTCTTTGCTAAATTCTAAGATCCAGACAAGCAGTAATGATCAGGTTCAATTTGTTCACAAAATCCTAAATCAAATTCCTTTGCAGATAGGTATTTTGCTCACCTAAGATAGATCTAGCAACCAATTACACTTTCATGTCAATTGATAACCCTAAATCAGATTCTAGGTCCCAAATCTAGAATAAGCAATAAGTTTAATCGTAGATGAAGAACTCTATCAATTCACCCTAATAACTTATTGATTCAACAATTCCTCAGAAACCCTTGAAAACCCATAACCTAACAGGGGAACTACTCAGACATGGTGAAAGCAACCATCATCACGATATGAATAGAAATCATTCAATATAATAGAAAATAAAAGTAGAGAACAGAGAGTATCCGGGATTAGAGAAAGATGATACAAGCTTGAGATAGAGAGAGTCTGCCCTCTTTCTTCTTTCTTCCCAAGTATCAAGAGTAAAATAAAGCTTAGCCTAACAAAGTGGCTGGAAAACCTAATTATAATGATAATCACGATTTGGGGTCTTCTGTAATTAAGTAGAACTTCAGGGCAACTTTGTAATCTTTAAAATTGTGTTTTCTCGCGTCAGAGTAACAGTGTCGATCGACACTGTTGAGTGGTGTCGATCGACACCCATGGCTCGGCTTACTTCCTTCGCATGACAGACTGGACTGCTTCCACGAAAACTGGCATAACTTTTGATCTCACCGTTGGAACGATCTCAAATCACTTCCAAATGAAAGCTAATCCATTAATCTATTTTGTATCAAAATATGAGCTCAATCCACCGGTTGGAAGTTCTTCAACGAATGCCAAACTTCTGACGTCTCTGCATGATTCTGCATATCCATATGCTACAAAGCTCCATAAATGCTCCAAATCACGTAAAAGATCCCAAACGTGTATAAACCTGTAAAATACTCTATAAAACTCCAAAGACATATAAAATACTAAAAATACTCAATTAAAGACTCCTATATCATGGTTAAAACCGGTAAAAACCATGATATATCAACTCCCCCAGACTTAGCTTTTGCTTGCCCTCAAGCAAAACAACCATTCAGCCTGTGAAAGAGGTTTGAAAACAGAGAAACTCACCTTCCTTTAGAGCATCGCAGTAACCATTCATCGAGTAATCCACATGCCACAGAATCAAACCAAATCGAACCACCATGTACTTCGCCGTAGACTTCGCAGTTTTTCCCGATTATCCCCACATTCACACAACAGTGATCCTTAAACCTTCATCGATGGGTCTCATATTTGATCATGAAACCAAGGCCCTTCTAGACTCATTCCCATACAATACCATGACAAAACAAACCGATTCTCACATTATTTAGGTATTCTTTCTCTCCCCCAGACTTATACTTTTGCATGTACTCTTCTTTTGCTTTTCTCTTTTATTTTTCTTTCTTTTTCTGCAGCGAGCTAGAGGTTTGAGACGCGAGTATTGATGGTGTTTGCCACCGAATCCCCGGTTCATTCCTCTATATATATCAAGGTTTTGATACGCGAAAACCGATGGTGTTTGCCACCGAGTTCCCGGTTCATCCCCTCTCAACATAATGCATAAATCTGTCAAGGTTTGAGACACCAAAACCGATGGTGGTTGCCACCGAGTTCCCGGTTCATTCCTTGGTCAACACTTAAGAGTACATATAATTTCTTTGCCAACTTTAATCAGGGGAGAGGAATACCATTACTTTCTACTGTGGTTTTGTTTGTCAAGTATGAATGGTGAGGCAAGCCCTATGGAAATCAGTCACATTAATGAGATAAAAACAAAAAATTAGCTCGGGTTTACCGGATTTCTGTTGAAGATATGGGTGTTTCGAGTCAACTGGTCAATCTTTTAGCTTTTTCATTAGTCGGATTCTGGAGATGGTTCTGTAACTATGGTCACTTAGACAAAACAAATCAAAGCAACAAACCAAACAAGGATCATAATTTCAGACAAAATTTTGACTCAATAAAACATACTTGGACTGACTCTAAGAAAATAAAAGAATAGTTAGTAACTACCTCCCCCAGACTTAAACAACACTGTCCCCAGTGTTATAAAAGCATGAGTTTGGTGAAAATAAAATAAATAAAAATGAAACACAACATCAAAAGTGGAAAATATGAAAATTACCATCATCTTTGCATGGGTGTCGATCGACACCGACCAGTGGTGTCGCTCGACACTATGTCCCAACTTAAACTACCTAAAGTTTAAAATAGAAAAACTAGGCAATCGATCAAGAAATCCCCAGCTGAATCACTGCAAAATAAATCCATAAAACATAAAACAACCTAGAACATGAGGAAAATAAAATAAAATAAAACTTACCGGTGGGTTGCCTCCCACCAAGCGCTTGTTTACAGTCATTAGCTTGACTTCGTAGTGGTCTTAACGGTGATGAGAATCACTGGGAGGATCAGGGAGTGGTGGCGGTGGGTTGAGACGTGGTGCGCGTACCCTATGGTCGTGCATGTTCATCTTCAGCACTTTGCTCAACGCATCATCTACAGCTACTTGTCCCTGCACTTTAAGTTCTGGGGTGATAAGTGCTTTAACCTTAGAGAAGGGTTTAGACATACCTTTGCACTTGACCTTATACTCAATGGTGTCACCAACACGTTTCTGCGGTGTCAAAGTTATAGGAGAACTTGTGAGAACTCTGTTGCTCCTTGGCTTGTCTCTGCGCTTGACCTTCTGAGATGTTCTGTGATGGGTGTCGATCGACACTGGTGGTTGGTGTCGATGGACACCATCAGGTTCTTCCAAAATATCAATGCAGGAGATGTGTTTGGGAGCTCTTGTTGTGGGGATGGCTTTATAGGAGATCTCCTTGTCAATGTAAGAGAATGAGATACTCTCACTGGGCGAGTCTATAACTGCACCAACTGTAGCCATGAACGGTCTTCCAAGGATCAAAGGCGTACTACAGCGTTCACTCATCTCTATAACCTGAAAATCAATAGGGACCAAACATTCTCCTAGTTTAATGAGTAAATCAGGGATTATACCATATGAAAGTGAGGTGACAGAGTTCGCAAATGTGAGAGGCATCGATGCAGCTTGAATACCAATTCCCAATCTCTCTGCAATTTCCTTTGACATGACATTGACGCTAGACCCTGAGTCAACGAGAGACTCCTCGAATTCAAATCCAGAGATGGAGCATGGAACTAAAAATATCCCTGGGTCTTCTCTCTTAGTTAACTGCTTCCGTGATGCAGTTGGAATATTACCTGGATCTGGGAGCTTCTCCGGTAATCTATTGTGAAGAATTGCTGAACACTCGAGATAAATTAGATCCACAGCATCATTAAGACAGATGTCTTCAGCATATGCCTTGTCGATAACCTTCTTCACATTCGGCAAATCACGAAATTCGTGAACTTCTGGAAATTACAAACTCATCTTCTGCACCAAAGCATTATATGTCTTAAAAGCTCTAGGGTATGGTGGAATAGGCTTGTAGACGCGTTCCTCAACCATCTTGGGTGTTTTGGCGATCTCTGGATCAGGTTGGGAGGGGTGTTGGTCGACACTAGATTGGTGTCGATCGACACTGGCACATGGTATGGATTCTGCGGTAGCTGGTGTCGATCGATGTTGTGTGGTGGTGTCGATCGACACCGGGGCAATTTCAAGAGTCTCATCGTCATTCCTCACGGTGATCGCATGAACCTGTTCATCCTACGAATGAATCATCTGTCCCTTAACAGCTGCTGATACCTGAGCTACCTGAGTGTTGAGCACCTTGACGTGTGTATTCAGAGCCTCGATCTTCCCATTCAAATCCTTATACAGTGAGTCTAACATTCCATTGAATTCCACGGTGATCTTCTGTTGACCTTCTAGAATCTGCTTAAGCATCGATTCCATCTCACTCTCTGTAGTAGGTGGTGGAAAGCTCTGATATGAAGATGAGCCATAGTTCCTCTGACTGATGTTGTTGCTGCTCTGATAGGGCTTCTGATAGTGAGGCCGCTGAGTGAAAGTAGAGGAGGACTGATTCCCTTGATAGTTGCCCCGCGGACTGCCCCCATTGTAGGCTTGGTTTCCTTGTGAGTTACCGAAACGCTGAAAGCCTGTGCCACCGACATAGTTAACATCCTTCTCCTCATGCTCATCAACTGGCTCATAGGTCTCAACCTCAGCAGCAAACTGGACCTGCTTCTTGCTTATTAGAAGGTTGTGAACCGTATCAAGTTTCGCCTTTACCTCAGCTATCTGACTTCCATCTAAATTCGCAGCTTGCTTCTTTCTCTCGAAATCAGCATTCTTAGTACTGTTGCTTGAAGCCAAATTCTCTATTAGTACCACAGCATCCTCAGGATATCTAGTATTGAAGTTGCCATTACTTGCAGCATCCAGAGCCATCTCATACCTCCAATCCACACCCCTGAAGAAAATCCCAAGCAATTGAACATCACTGAACCCATGGTGTGGACAGTTTCTCTGATACGCCATGAACCTTGCCCAAGCGGCCTTGAATGCCTCAGTAGGTCCTTGAGAGAAGGCTGAAATCTTCGTCCTCAACTCTTCAGGCCGTGCATCATCATAAAAGTTGTTCAGGAAAGCATTTTTAGTGTCCTCCCAAGTGGTCAGTGATCCCGGCTTCAACTGCTTAAGCTAATAAGCTGCTTCCCTTGCAAGAGAGTATGGGAAAAGCTTACAGAACAGATAGTCGTTTGACACCCTGTTAGCCTTGAAGTTCCACAAACTCTTTTCACTTCAATCTTTTGGTACTTTGTAATCTCTCAAACCTTTATCTCCATTTTATGCAATCTATGAATTACTTTAACCTTGCTTTGATGATTCTTTTAAGCATGCTTGAGTAATTTACTTGTTCGGTTTAAAGGGTTAATCAAAGGGGGATCTGATCTATATTGTTTGAGTGACGATTTTATTGTCTTTGCATCGTCTTCTGATCTCTTTCTTAATGCATATAGTTAGCGTTATGAACTACCTATTCATCTTAGGCATCTAGGTTATGCTATCCGCTTGCTTAGTTTGTTTGATCCTAGGTTTGATGAGTATCGCATCATAACAAGCACACAACACTTAGTTATTGAGTTTTATGGACTATAATTAAACTTGATATTAATGTTTTGATATATGTGTTGTTGCATGCGTGAGTTGAATACCATGACATATTAATTTCAGCCGGTTTTCTCTATGGTAATAGGTTAATATAACTTTCGTGTTTCATAGTCTGAGACTTAGGAGTAGACATGCATTTATCTTGAATTGATTGATCACTGAACCCCAGAGATCCCTTGAACACCCAATACCTTTCTTTTGTTGTTTTACATTCAATTTATTTCTTTACTTGTTGCGTGACACAACAAAGAAAACCCCTTTTTATATTTGAGTTCTAGCATTACTTGTTCTTCTTTACTTGCAATACAACTTCCCTTTATGTCGGATCGATATACTTAAGTACTACAATTTATTGTTGTGCACTTGCAGCTACATCATTGTGTGGTTATTGAGGAAAACTTGACACACCATCATCTATGCTCGCAAGATCTCAAGCACTTGTTTTTGCTTTTCGTTTGTTTTATCGAACTATGTTGTAGTTCTCATAATAAATAATATAATAAGAATTATATTGATTTTATTGAATAGATGTGCCTATAAAAGCAAGCTGCGTATGTACCCAAAATAGGGATCAAGCCAAGTCGTAGTTCATTTTACAAAAAAAACTTTTAAATGTACTTCTTGAGATTGATAATATTCTAAGGGCGTTGAACTGGTTCACTTCATAATTCACCAACCTATAGACACCATTGCAAACTATTTCTGTTACTTGATAGGCACCTTTCCAATTGATTCCAACTTTACCAGCTCCTTCCTCTTTTGTATTCTCGAATACTCTCTGAAGAACAAGATCGCCTACTTTAAAGGATGATTCTTGATTTTTGAGTTGTAATAATGTGTAGTTGCTTGTTGGTAATTTTGGAGACGAATTAATGCTTGATCTCTTCGCTCGTCAATTGTGTCGAAAGCATTCTGCTTCATTTGATCATTAAATGAACTGTTACCAGGGAGTTTGGTTCATCGAAGTCCTGGAACATTTAGTTCGGCAGGAACTATGACTTCCATTCCATATAAAAGGAAGAAAGGTGTTTCTCTGCTTGCTCTTCGAGGCGTTTTTCGGTATGCCCATAAAACAGGTTGTAGTTCTTCGTACCATCCTCCTTTATAAGAACCGAGCCTCTTTTCAGATTACTTAAACAGTTTTGTTTGCTGCTTTGGCTTGGCCGTTTCCTATTGGATATCTTGGAGTTGAGTAGCTCATCTTAATCCCCCACGCAGATACAAAATCATCAAAATCTTTTGAAATAAACTGTGAACCATTGTCAGTTACAATCTCATAAGTTACTCCATACTGGCAAATTACGTTTTTCCATAAAAACATTTTCGCAACGGAATCCTTTATGGATGGATATGCTTCTGCCTCGATCCAGTTTGAGAAATAATCGGTTAGAACGAGGATTTGTTGTACCCCTCAACTCGACCTGTGCATAGGTCCGATAATATCCAGAGACCAGCGCATGAATGGATACAGAGCTGTTATTGTTGAAAGTAGCTCCAAGAGTAGATGAATTAATGGAGCGTATTTCTGACACTTCGGACATCGCCGCGCATATTGTGCGCAATCAGCGATCATAGTAGGCGAGAAATATTC